>CM055060.1:53633458-53648458 GCA_029204045.2 Tillandsia leiboldiana | reverse complement strand
CGCGCACGCCGCGCTGCCGGGCATGCAACCCGAGGCACCTGCCACAAACTCCGTGGACCGCGCTGCCTGCACCAGCCACCCAGTGGCCGCCACGTGTCCTGCCCTTCGGTGCACGCCGGCCCCGTGGACCGCGCGCCTGCCCGCGTGCCCGCGCGCCTGCCCGCGGCCGCTCCGCCGCCTGCCCGAGCGCGCTCCGCCGCTGCCCGGCGCCGGAACAGTGCCTGCAGTCTCAAAATCCGTGCCGGGTCATCTGGGCTCCGAAAAAATAAGTAAATAGCCCATTTCGATCGTTTTCGCCTGCTGAATCCAAATCCGCTGTCTGTTCTGTCAAATTCCACTTCTAAAATTTGTCAAAAATTTTCGAAAAAGTGAAGTTGATCCATTTTTCGTGCCGGGTCAATTCCTTGGTTCCAATACGCGCGCAAAAACCTCAATCACCCAATATGGGCCTCCAAAAGCTGCTGATCAGCCAGTAAACACATCACGGGGATCCGGGTCCTCACATACAAAACCCCGCATAGGCGAAGCGTCCAACCTGCAAGAAAAGGTGCTACAGCTAACAGATATCAGAGCTATAAATAAAAATCTGCTATAAAACTAAAGCCAACCACTGTACAACTGGAAATAATAATAACAATGTCCATCTCCCAAAAAGATAATCATACAACATCCTCAAATACAAAACCCAGAACTCAACAGGGAGGTATCTCAAATAAAACATCAGTGTACAGGCTCTCAATACATAACATATCCTCACTACATCAGTCTCTCAAAAGAGGAAAATAAAATAACTAATCTACTGAAGATCTCCTCTGAAGGGGTACCGCTACTCTCCAACGACGGGTAGGGATCTAGCTCGCGACTCCCTCGCCTCGATCAACAACCGCAGAATCAGCAACACCCGCTAAAACTCTGCAAAACAAAGGAGAGAAAAGAAAGGGAGTGGGAAAACCCCCAATGGGTGTGAGAACTACACCAAAAAGAGAGTTCTCAGTGGGTACCACCGCCAGGCCCGACGATCTGCCCACCAAAAAGGGAGTTCTCATTTTACGTGGAGTTGTCATCCCAAGTGACGGCTTGCATCACTTTCTTCTTCGACGGATTCTTAGTTGGACACTCCGTTGAGATATGGCCGTATCCTCGGCACTTGAAGCATTGGACTTGTCCCTCTGAACTTTTCTTATCCTTTGAAAAGTTCTCTTGCTTTCTTGACTTGTAACTTGAAGTACCCTTGCCTCTCTTCGACTTTCCGAAGGATGGAGATTTACTTGAATTACCCCTTCGAAAGTTGCGGCGAAACTTCCTTGTCAAGAGAGCGAGCTGCTTCTCAAAGTCCTCCATAGATAGGTTCTCGTCATCGTCTGAGGAGGATGAATCCGCGTCTTCTTCCTTTGTTGTTTTCAATGCATAACCTGAAGACTTAGAAGAGGATGCTTTTCCCGAAGAATAGTTAGTAGTAAATGTCATTTCATAAGTTTGTAATGAACCAACTAGTTCTTCTACACGTATTTCGTCCGGGTGTTTAATAGTTTCAATGGCTGTAACCTTTGGGCGAAATCGTTCAGGAAGAGTTCTTAAGATCTTTCTTACAGCCTTAAATTCTGGAATCTTCTCTCCCAGGTTAGCACATGAGTTTACGATGTCTTGCAATCGTGTATAGTAGTCCGTGAAAGATTCATTTTCTGCCATGAAAATGGAGTCAAATCTGCTCATAAGCATTTGCAGCTTTTGAATCTTCACGAGGTTAGTTTCCTCATGTGTAACCTGAAGAACATCCCAGATTTATTTCGCAGTCTCACATGCCGAGACGCGAGAGAATTCAGTTTGAGATAAGGCATTAAAAATAGCATTAATTCCCTTGCCATTGTAAGAAGATGAATCTGACTCTTCCTTGGTCCATTTCGACCTATGTTTTAAGGTGCGAACGTCAGAAATAATTTCAGTTGGATTAGACCATCCTAATTCAATTGATTGCCACACCCTTTCGTCGATGGAAATTAAAAAGGCTTTCATCCGTACTTTCCAGTAGGCATAATTTGTTCCATCAAAGAAAGGGGGTCGATTGATGTTTCCACATTTAACCATTGTTTACAACCCTATTCCCGCTCTGATACCACTTGTTCGGTTATATGTAATATAGATCTAAATAGGGGAAAAAACACCTAGAGGGGGGTGAATAGGTGTAAACAATAAACACTCAAAAAATCATTGCGCAATAAAACCCAATGCGGAAAAATAAATGAACACGCAAGATTTTTACGTGGAAAAACTCCAAACCGGAGTAAAAAATCACGGGACCGATAACACGGTGAAATCCGCTAGAATTGAAACACGTACAAGGTGATTTAACATACTCACAGATGACTCAACCTTTTACCATACGCTCCTAGTTGATCTTCTCCGCTCGTTCCGCAACGCGTCTCGAATCCACGATCTGCGTCCAACGCCGAATCCACGGCGTCCAACGTCGAGTCCACGACGTCTGACCGAATCCACGGTCTTCACCCAGTAGCACGCTTCGAATCCAAGAATGTACCTCGCTCCGAATCCACGAGAGCGGTTGCACCTTGAATCCACAAGGCCACGCGAGTCCACGCGCCGATTTTGGGGTAAATCGTTGTTTTTTGGGTGGTGATGATCCGCCGAATACTTAGATCAAAGATAGATAGGAAATACCATCTAAGTATTCATTAGTTTGATTCAACTCAAGATGTGAGTATGAAAACCTAGAATCAAACTAATCAATATAGATGAAGAAACATAGGGTAATATCTAATGATTTCATTTCTTCTCTATATGTGGATCTTAGGTCGTATAAGATGATATTTGATTATGACGGCTATTTTCCTTAACCCTAGAAAAAGAAACATAGGGTCTATTTATAGGTTAGAAACCCTAGGAAGAAGATAAGAATAAAAAACCTACCATTTCTGGAATTTTTACGGACGGTGATCCGGATCGGATTTCGGCGATCCGGATTGCAGTAGCAAGAAAGACGGTTTCCAGAAAATCAATAGTTCGGGATCCGGATCGGAATGGCTGATCCGGATCGTTCATACAGTTTCACCAAACATCAACGTTCGGGATCCGGATTGCAAATCCTGATCTGGATCGTGCAAGTAAAAAGGTAAAACTAGTGTTCGGGATCCGGATCATGAGATGCTGCGATCCGGATTGAACCAGTGTATGAACGAACACCCTTCGGGATCCGGATTGGAATGTCTGATCCGGATCCTGAACATGTCCCATGTCCAGTTTTTGATTTTTATGCAATGAAAAATTCTTCCAGGTGTTTCTACACTACAAGAAGTATTCGGATCACCAAAAATCTTTAGTTAAACATACCTGATCCTTTTGAATTCTTCTTTCTTGAGATTGAGTTAAATGATCCAACCTTCTTCACCTTCAATCTTCAAGACTTGAACCTTTCACGAAATTACGCCAACTCAAATTCCGTAACAATCTCCCCCTTTGGCGGTTTCGTGACAAAACACAAATCCACTAAACAAAATTCAAAAAGATTGTGGTGACCCAGATCTCCGCAGGGCTTCTACAGTGCGATTAGCAGCTTCTGGAGGCCTATGTGGCATGTCGACGGTGTTTCTGCACCAATTTGGACTCAAGTGATGGACTCCGGGTGTATACTGGATCACGTGAGTGATCGGAGGACCCCGTCGGATGTTTTGATGTGGTTTCGCGCGAAATGGTTATTAAAATTGGACTCAGCGCGAAATTTGAGTAAAGAACACTTCTCCGGAAATTTTCGGCAAATTTTAGAAGAGGAATTTGGCAAATCGGACTTCGGATTTGGATTCAGCGCGCGAAAACGGTCAAGATGGACTATTTATTTGTATTTTTCGGAGTCCGGATGCGAAAACACGCATTTCGAGGATTTTGGTACTGTTCCGGCCGCCGGAGGGGCGCCGGCGGCGGCGGCGGGCGGCGGAGCGCGGCGGCTGGCGGCGGCGGAGGTGCGCGGTCCACCGCGGAGGCGTGCACCCGGGCGCTGGCCACGTGGCGCCTCCCGGTTGGCGGGCGCAGTGGGCGCGGTCCACGGGATGGCGCGGGTGCACGGTGGACCGGAGCGGGACACGTGGCGGCTGGTTGTTGGCGGGTCTTGGTGCGCGCGGTCCACGCAGCGGCAGGGTCTGCCTCGGGATGCGTGCCCGGCACGGGGCCGCGGGCGGCGCGGCCGCGCACGTGGGCGCACGTGGGCGCGGCGTGGGCGCGGTTGGAGGCGTCGTGGGGGCGCCACGTGGCGCCCCGTGGTTGGTCGGGCGCACCGGTGCACGACCTCTGGTCGCGACACGTGGCGTCCCGTGGTTCGTCGCGGTGCGTGCGCCGGGTGCGGGGAGCAGGAATGGGACGCGTGGCGGGCCTGGGGGATTTCGGGCGTGAACAGTAACGGGCCCGGCCCGTTACTGTAGCAGCCCGGAAGTGCCAGCGCCCGAAACTTTGGGCCAAAAGTCCAAAATTCGGATTTTCGGGCTGGGCCTATAAATAGCTGTCTTGTGGGGGAGTTTTGCCCCCTTTCCCGAGCTCCCCTGCCCATGGGCCCTTTAGCAAAGTTGGAGATCTTCATCTTGCGCATCTTCTGGCGGAGGCCCGGATTTTTTGGAAGCCGCGGCATCGACGACTTCGGCATCGGAGCGCAGTGTGGCGATTTTTCATCGGAGGCCCGTTATCGTCGCAGTTTGATCTGAGAGGTCTACCGAGCTACTCCGTCAGTATTTTTGGACGATTTCTGCGGCGTTGGAATCATGAGAGGTACGTCTTCGATTTTCGTGTTGATCATCTTGCTGGATTCAGAGTTTTTGACACGGTTTTCGAAGCATTTCTAAGCCGCTGTTTTCTGGTGGAGTTTTTGGACAGCGGCCCCTTGCCGGAATTTTATCTCCGCACCCGAGTGTCGGATCGAGATGAGCCTATACACTTTTTGGATCTACTCGTCGCAAGGATTATCATTGTATTTTTCTGGGATTTTTTTGAGGCTTGCCCGAAGGTATACTATTCCCCTTTTTATCTGTGTTTGAGTTTACAGTTGTGTGGTTGTGAGTGTTTGCGCACCTGTACTGTGGAATTTGTAACTCGGCCTACGGGGCTCGGATTTGGGCGTGCAGGTACCCATTTCGAAGGTCTCGACGAGACGCTCGCTGTGATATTTTTATTGGAATTTTTGGAGTTCGTTTTACAGGTGAAAATTTCGCATTAAGGGGACTGTTCCCAGCAGATTTGTGATGCTTGGATTTTATGGAATTAAGTGTAACTTTGGGTTGTGTTTTTGTACCCAGGAGGTATTGATCACTGTTCCTGTATTGTTGGATTGGTGGGTGTGTAGAGATATCTGTTTCTGGACTTTCTCAGCTGTGCGACTCCGGACAGTTAGCATTTCCAGGTGGGTGGCCTTGTCTTCACGACCTATGGACTGTGCATTAATTCTATCTGTGTAGGGACTTGCATGTTATAGATGTGTTTTATATAGCATGCTAGATTATAGGAATTGATGTTCCTGATGTTGATAGATCATCATGTATTTATTGTCCTTCCCTACAAGCTGTTGATTATTGTTATCTTGGAATTTGACCTAGCACCCCTGTCATATGATTGCATGTGTAACCAGACTGGTAGAAAACCCTCACTTGGGCTAGGGTTATTTCTGCTTTAGACATCCACACTTCTATCTTTCCTGGACATAGTGTTCTTCCTCGCCCGGGTAGTGGGCCGAGTGGTCAGGAGTTATCTTTTAGTGTGGGATGCATGTTACACTCGTGCTTGGGAGCAGAGTGGCGTCTGGTAGATGTAGTTGGTTGTTCATCTGTAGCGGGAGCCGTTTGGGTAGACGGCGGTCCCGAGATGTTTTATTTTTCTTGTTTTATCTGTCGCCGCTGTGCTAGTGGCAGCGGTAGATCAGTGTTAGCAGAACCTTAAACCCAGAACCTTTTTGGACACACATATGATTTTTGTCAACCAAATATTTTCTTCCAAGCATCGTAGGGTCGCCTGAGTCTGTTCCTGTTTGATTGGACGAAGGCATTAGCCCTTCGAGGCTTAGATATAAAACTTGGTTTCAACTGTTTTCCTAAGCAGAACTAAAAATCATTAAATATGGATTTCTTACAGATCGGATGGCTTCAGTAAGAAATGTCACAGTTTTTCCTATAAATTAACCACCGAGATGATTCGAGTGGTCTGGGTTCTAAGGTCTGCCTTTTCTTGGGACGAGAACAACGAGAGGCTATGCCTAGAGCCTGTTCTTGTTTGATTTGGGTTGTAGGTTCTAGTCTTTCGGTGTTCCCGGACCCTTCATTGGGTCAGTGGTTGAGATGTTCGGCCTGTTTGGCCTGTTGAGTCAGCTGTTCGCAGTGGATGCGATGTCGGCCTGTTGAGGCAATTGTTCGCAGTAGATGCGACGTTTGGCCTGTTTGGCCTGTTGAGACAGTTTCTCGCAGTGGATGCGACTTGGTGCCATGAGTTGGCAGAGTGTGATCTAGAGGTTGTTTCTCTGATTTAGTGGTGGAGGTGGTTCTCCCACTTAGCCTTGAGGATCTTGGGGTTCTGGCAGATCGAGTCGTGGAGGTTTCCCGACTCAGCCATGGTCGTGCATTTATCAGATTGAGTCGTTGAGGGTTCTCCGACATAGCTGTGAGAGTGTGTTGGGCTATTCCTGTTCGAGTCGAGGTTCTTTTTCCGACTGAGTTGTGCTTTGAGCTTGGAGTTACCGATCTGTTTGATCGTGGATCATAGCCTGCATGAGCCACATTTGAGCTTGACAGAGATACTTGAGATGGGTTACTTTTTACTCGAGCGGGTCGCTCCCCTCGAGTGCCACTCCGGAGTAGGCGAGACCGGGTTGTTATACCGGCGTGAGATTGAGCTTTTCTATCGCGACTTGTCGTTGCATTTGTCCCTCTGGCTGTGCTGGTGTTGGCAGTCATGGACGCCCTACGTAAGTCCGCTCCTCCGGGACGTAACGGCAGTAGATCCTACGTAAGTCCGCTCCTCCGGGACGTAACGGCAGTAGATCCTACGTAAGTCCGCTCCTCAGGGACGTAACGGCAGTAGGTTGGCGCAGGCTTGACTGGACCCGAGGAGGCAGTCAGTTCAGATTGAGTGATCAGAGATGAGAGTTAGTTGTGGCATCATGTTCTTTCTGTCCCACTCCTTGAGCATCTAGATAGAGGCATAGTAGCTGTAGAGTTTACTTTTCCCAGCTTTCCTTACAGCACTGCTTTTGTACTTTATGCCTCTAGTGGACTTAGTGGGCAGACCGTCGGGCTTGTTGGCGGCACCCACTGAGAACTACTTGGGACGTAGTTCTCACACCCGTCGTGGTGTCTTTTCCCACAGGAACTTCTACTCCGGTTCCTGTTGTTCCTGTTGCTGATCCTTCTGACCGAGGCGAGGGAGTCGCGAGCTAGTTCCCTACCCGTCGTTGGAGTGTAGCGGTACCCCTTCTGAGGAGAGCTTCAGTAGATTAGTTATTTTATTTTCCTCCTTTGAGAGACTGTTGTAGTGAGGATTGTTATGTATTGAGAGCCTGTACACTGATGTATTTATTGGAGATACCTCCCGGTTGAGTTCTGAGTTTGTATATGAGGATTCTGCATGATTATCATTTTGGGAGACGGACATTGTTGTGTTATTTCCAGTTGTACAGTGATTGATTTAGTTATACAGCAGATTTTTATTTATAGCTCTGATATCTGTTTAGCTGTAGTACTTTTCTTGCAGGTAGGACGCTTCACCTATGCGGGTTTGGCATAGGTGGCGGATCTGTTGGCGAGCCGGGTCGCAGTTTCGACCCCGGGGCGTGACAGATTAGAGTGGTATCAGAGCCTAGGTTGTAGGTCATTGAGGACTTAGAAACCCTAGGCTTGTGGTTGGACATTAGGATGACCACGTGAGAGTCGTGACTTTTAGCGAGAGTCCTGATCGAGTTTGTACCTCTCCCAAGAGACGGGATGAGTGATTGGCATGTTTAGGCTCCTAAGCGATTATGTTGGCTGCAGACAACATAATGCTGTGGAATTGATAACATGTCTTAGACTTTCGCTGGATTGGGTCGTATGGTTGTTGTGTCCTGATGTTTGTTATTGTGCAGTGGTCTACGATGCTTGTGAGACGTCGTGCTGTGAGGAATGCGCTTTCCGCATCTGATTAGTAACCCGAGCAGCGGGAGGCAGAGCTATCAGAGCAGAGCGAGACCCAAGAGTTATGGATCCAGATGGCACAGACGTCGGAGGCTGTCCGATGCCAGGAAGAAGCCATGGAACGTTTGATGCGCTTGTTGGAGCAGAGAGCATAGCCAGTGGCAGTACCGCTTGAGTGTCCTCCAGTACTTTCTTCCTATGCAGTGGTATCTTCAGTTGTACCAGTGGCGCCGATGGAGCGAGCAGCCCCCTCCGTGCCGACGAGCAGTGCCGAGGCACCGAGGCAGGGTGGATAGTGGATAGTAGCTGAGCTTAGGGACATCATTGATCGATGGAGCCAGTCCCGGCAGTCTGAACCATCCCGATTCATAGGTTTGAGTTGGAGCCTTTGTAGGCAGAATTGGGGTTGGTGGTGATGGAGAGACTCTCGGAGAGCCTCCCTGTGCTAGGGAGTTTATGCAATTGTTGAACTGCACGCTCCAGGTTCCGAGGGTTGAGGCGCATAGGATATGTTTGACGGGGAATGGTTTGCGCTAGGATACATTTCAGTGTAGTTGGTCCATCCGTTTTGGATTATTGTCGCTTCGATGGGTAGGCATTGTGTATGGAGCATGGCGCTGCAGTTCCTTGGGATAGGGATCTGCCGCCAGAGGCGAGTTCTGGATATTGGCGCTTGGCGCCGGGTGATGGAGGACAGATCGGCCGGCAGAGATATTTCTGATTTTATTTTTCCTGGATAACGGGTTCCCGAGATGCCAGAGATCGGGTGGACCCCGATGGCAGCATCAACCTCTATATCGGAGTGGCGCAGCGGTAGCGTGAATTTGTTAGACTGCGGAAGGTGAGGACTTTGACCTTCTGCGAGGCAGACGAGAGGAGATTTGGTTGTTGAGGTCGTTAGAGCACACTGGTTATAGCGACAGTGTGAGAGGTGCTTACGGCGGCACCGGGACCCAAAGATATCTCTGTTGCCACGAGATTCCGGGTGTGATTTCACCTGAGCTGCTGATAATGCCGCCGGTTAGGGAGATAGAGATTGAGTTTGGCGTGGTTCGGGGAACCGCGCCACCCTCGGCAGCACCTCATTGGATATTGCCAGTAGAGCTGTGAGAGCTGATGGCGCAGTTGCAGGATCTGATGGATCGAGGGGTCTGTTTGACCTAGTGCCACGCCGTTGATATACGGTGGTGATGCCACATCGTTGATACACGATTGTGAGGGCCTTTTATGGGTCGAGTGTAGACAGGTCCAAGTATTATTCTGGACCTTTTGATGGAATTATACTCCGGCAGTTGTACGATTGATGCAGGTACAGATTTTGGAATCTTACGGCTGAGTATTTCGCCAAGATGGTGTTCAGGTCACGGTAGGGGCATTATGTTTTAGTAAGGCCAATTGGATTGATTAGCGCCCTGCCACTCTTTTGGTTTGAGGAATTGTGCTCCAGCTGTACTTGATTGCTTTGGTAACTAGATCCTCCAGGGATACTATGATCTACTCCCTGAGCAGCTGGGAGCATGAGGAGCACTGGTGGATGTGTTACCATGCTGTGTGGATGAAGCTGTATGCCAGATTATTGAGATACAAGTTTTAGCTTTAGAAGCTTACCTTATTGGGTCACATTGTGTTAGCCATAGGAGCGGCGGTGGATTTCCGGCCAATGTGGATGCTATTTGAGTTTGGCTGAGATCAACATTTATTGTTGAGGTGAGGAGCTTGTTGGATTTCGCAGTGCCAGGAGAGCATGGCGAATGGATGATGAGACTGGTACTAGCGTCGATTGCAGCTTTGCCAGAGATGGGGGATGGACCTTTGTGTTAGTGGTGCCTCCCTTAGTGGCTGTGGAGTTACCATTGGGTTATTCTTGAGCATTCAGTATCACCGCGACAGGGCCACTGTGGTGGCGGATACCTGGAGCCGGATAGCTTTTCGGGGTTGAGTTTAGTGGTTCCACAGTTGGCGCTGGGTGGGACCGTTGAGGAACAGGGCTCGAGGTTGTGTCCCTGAGGGTCCCTTTTGACGGTACACTGCGGTGAAGCAGTCCCTGCGGTTGGTCAGGATCCGAGAGTGTTTGAGCGGGGACCCTAGCCGATTAGGGCTTCTTTTCTCTGGACGACCGTATGGGGTATGTTTCGGATCGCCTGGTTGAGCTGGCACTAGGGAGCGATTTTGGTGCGTGCTACATTGGTTGTTCTCTCTTTTCCCCCAGCCTTTTCCTTCCACGTCTCAGCTCAGGAGTGTTAGGCTTGTGGATTCCTCGCCCGTGATGACTCGTTTCCTTTGAGATCTGCGAGTACTTGTGGTACGAGGGATGCCGTTGCAAATTCTGGCTCATGAGATGAGAGAATTATGCAATTTGGGCCATGCCGTACCGGTTGTTGTTGTTGTTGTGGAGTAATCACGGGGAGTGACAGGTGACTTGAGAGCTGGAGACGGCAGTGTTATGTACCTACCCTTGTTTTGTGGCACCTTTTGGGTTGAGCTAGTTTCGAGGACGAAACTTTCTTTTAGTGGGGGAGGATGTGGTGACCCAGATCTCCGCAGGGCTTCTACAGTGCGATTAGCAGCTTCTGGAGGCCTATGTGGCATGTCGACGGTGTTTCTGCACCAATTTGGACTCAAGTGATGGACTCCGGGTGTATACTGGATCACGTGAGTGATCGGAGGACCCCGTCGGATGTTTTGATGTGGTTTCCGCGCGAAATGGTTATTAAATTGGACTCAGCGCGAAATTTGAGTAAAGAACACTTCTCCGGAAATTTTCGGCAAATTTTAGAAGAGGAATTTGGCAAATCGGACTTCGGATTTGGATTCAGCGCGCGAAAACGGTCAAGATGGACTATTTATTTGTATTTGTCGGAGTCCGGATGCGAAAACACGCATTTCGAGGATTTTGGTACTGTTCCGGCCGCCGGAGGGGCGCCGGCGGCGGCGGCGGGCGGCGGAGCGCGGCGGCTGGCGGCGGCGGAGGTGCGCGGTCCACCGCGGAGGCGTGCAACCCGGGCGCTGGCCACGTGGCGCCTCCCGGTTGGCGGGCGCAGTGGGCGCGGTCCACGGGATGGCGCGGGTGCACGGTGGACCGGAGCGGACACGTGGCGGCTGGTTGTTGGCGGGTCTTGGTGCGCGCGGTCCACGCAGCGGCAGGGTCTGCCTCGGGATGCGTGCCCGGCACGGGGCCGCGGGCGGCGCGGCCGCGCACAGTGGCGCACGTGGGCGCGGCGTGGGCGCGGTTGGAGGCGTCGTGGGGGCGCCACGTGGCGCCCCGTGGTTGGTCCGGGCGCACCGGTGCACGACCTCTGGTCGCGACACGTGGCGTCCCCGTGGTTCGTCGCGGTGGCGTGCGCCGGGTGCGGGGAGCAGGAATGGGACGCGTGGCGGGCCTGGGGGATTTCGGGCGTGAACAGTAACGGGCCCGGCCCGGTACTGTAGCAGCCCGGAAGTGCCAGCGCCCGAAACTTTGGGCCAAAAGTCCAAAATTCGGATTTTCGGGCTGGGCCTATAAATAGCTGTCTTGTGGGGGAGTTTTGCCCCCTTTCCCGAGCTCCCCTGCCCATGGGCCCTTTAGCAAAGTTGGAGATCTTCATCTTGCGCATCTTCTGGCGGAGGCCCGGATTTTTTGGAAGCCGCGGCATCGACGACTTCGGCATCGGAGCGCAGTGTGGCGATTTTTCATCGGAGGCCCGTTATCGTCGCAGTTGATCTGAGAGGTCTACCGAGCTACTCCGTCAGTATTTTTGGACGATTTCTGCGGCGTTGGAATCATGAGAGGTACGTCTTCGATTTTCGTGTTGATCATCTTGCTGGATTCAGAGTTTTTGACACGGTTTTCGAAGCATTTCTAAGCCGCTGTTTTCTGGTGGAGTTTTTGGACAGCGGCCCCTTGCCGGAATTTTATCTCCGCACCCGAGTGTCGGATCGAGATGAGCCTATACACTTTTTGGATCTACTCGTCGCAAGGATTATCATTGTATTTTTCTGGGATTTTTTTGAGGCTTGCCCGAAGGTATACTATTCCCCTTTTTATCTGTGTTTGAGTTTACAGTTGTGTGGTTGTGAGTGTTTGCGCACCTGTACTGTGGAATTTGTAACTCGGCCTACGGGGCTCGGATTTGGGCGTGCAGGTACCCATTTCGAAGGTCTCGACGAGACGCTCGCTGTGATATTTTTATTGGAATTTTTGGAGTTCGTTTTACAGGTGAAAATTTCGCATTAAGGGGACTGTTCCCAGCAGATTTGTGATGCTTGGATTTTATGGAATTAAGTGTAACTTTGGGTTGTGTTTTTGTACCCAGGAGGTATTGATCACTGTTCCTGTATTGTTGGATTGGTGGGTGTGTAGAGATATCTGTTTCTGGACTTTCTCAGCTGTGCGACTCCGGACAGTTAGCATTTCCAGGTGGGTGGCCTTGTCTTCACGACCTATGGACTGTGCATTAATTCTATCTGTGTAGGGACTTGCATGTTATAGATGTGTTTTATATAGCATGCTAGATTATAGGAATTGATGTTCCTGATGTTGATAGATCATCATGTATTTATTGTCCTTCCCTACAAGCTGTTGATTATTGTTATCTTGGAATTTGACCTAGCACCCCTGTCATATGATTGCATGTGTAACCAGACTGGTAGAAAACCCTCACTTGGGCTAGGGTTATTTCTGCTTTAGACATCCACACTTCTATCTTTCCTGGACATAGTGTTCTTCCTCGCCCGGGTAGTGGGCCGAGTGGTCAGGAGTTATCTTTTAGTGTGGGATGCATGTTACACTCGTGCTTGGAGCAGAGTGGCGTCTGGTAGATGTAGTTGGTTGTTCATCTGTAGCGGGAGCCGTTTGGGTAGACGGCGGTCCCGAGATGTTTTATTTTTCTTGTTTTATCTGTCGCCGCTGTGCTAGTGGCAGCGGTAGATCAGTGTTAGCAGAACCTTAACCCAGAACCTTTTTGGACACACATATGATTTTTGTCAACCAATATTTTCTTCCAAGCATCGTAGGGTCCGCCTGAGTCTGTTCCTGTTTGATTGGACGAAGGCATTAGCCCTTCGAGGCTTAGATATAAAACTTGGTTTCAACTGTTTTCCTAAGCAGAACTAAAAATCATTAAATATGGATTTCTTACAGATCGGATGGCTTCAGTAAGAAATGTCACAGTTTTTCCTATAAATTAACCACCGAGATGATTCGAGTGGTCTGGGTTCTAAGGTCTGCCTTTTCTTGGGACGAGAACAACGAGAGGCTATGCCTAGAGCCTGTTCTTGTTTGATTTGGGTTGTAGGTTCTAGTCTTTCGGTGTTCCCGGACCCTTCATTGGGTCAAGTGGTTGAGATGTTCGGCCTGTTTGGCCTGTTGAGTCCAGCTGTTTCGCAGTGGATGCGATGTCGGCCTGTTGAGGCAATTGTTCGCAGTAGATGCGACGTTTGGCCTGTTTGGCCTGTTGAGACAGTTTCTCGCAGTGGATGCGACTTGGTGCCATGAGTTGGCAGAGTGTGATCTAGAGGTTGTTTCTCTGATTTAGTGGTGGAGGTGGTTCTCCCACTTAGCCTTGAGGATCTTGGGGTTCTGGCAGATCGAGTCGTGGAGGTTTCCCGACTCAGCCATGGTCTGTGCATTTATCAGATTGAGTCGTTGAGGGTTCTCCGACATAGCTGTGAGAGTGTGTTGGGCTATTCCTGTTCGAGTCGAGGTTCTTTTTCCGACTGAGTTGTGCTTTGAGCTTGGAGTTACCGATCTGTTTGATCGTGGATCATAGCCTGCATGAGCCCATTTGAGCTTGACAGAGATACTTGAGATGGGTTACTTTTTACTCGAGCGGGTCGCTCCCCTCGAGTGCCACTCCGGAGTAGGCGAGACCGGGTTTGTTATACCGGCGTGAGATTGAGCTTTTCTATCGCGACTTGTCGTTGCATTTGTCCCTCTGGCTGTGCTGGTGTTGGCAGTCATGGACGCCCTACGTAAGTCCGCTCCTCCGGGCGTAACGGCAGTAGATCCTACGTAAGTCCGCTCCTCCGGGACTAACGGCATAGATCCTACGTAAGTCCGCTCCTCAGGACGTAACGGCAGTAGGTTGGCGCAGGCTTGACTGGACCCGAGGAGGCAGTCATTTCAGATTGAGTGATCAGAGATGAAGTTAGTTTTGGGCATCATGTTCTTTCTGTCCCACTCCTTGAGCATCTAGATAGAGGCATAGTAGCTGTAGATTTACTTTTCCCAGCTTTCTTACAGCACTGCTTTTGTACTTTATGCCTCTAGTGGACTTAGTGGGCAGACCGTCGGGACTTGTTCGCGGCACCCACTGAGAACTACTTGGGACGTAGTTCTCACACCCGTCGTGTGTGTCTTTTCCCACAGGAACTTCTATCCGGTTCCTGTTGTTCCTGTTGCTGATCCTTCTGACCGAGGCGAGGGAGTCGCGAGCTAGTTCCCTACCCGTCGTTGGAGTGTAGCGGTACCCCTTCTGAGAAGAGCTTCAGTAGATTAGTTATTTTTATTTTCCTCCTTAGAGACTGTTGTATGAGGATTGTTATGTATTGAGAGCCTGTACACTGATGTATTTATTGGAGATACCGCCCGGTTGAGTTCTAGTTTGTATATGAGGATTCTGCATGATTATCATTTTTGGGCAGATGACATTGTTTGTTTTATTTTCCAGTTGTACAGTGATTGATTTGGTCTACAGCAGATTTTATTTATACCTGAATATCTGTTTAGCTGTATTACTTTTTCTTGCAGGTATGACGCTTCACCTATGCGGGTTTGGCATAGGTGGCGGATCGTTGGCGAGCCGGGTCGCATTTTCGACCCCGGGGCGTGACAGAAGATATTTTTGTTGCTATCACCATACAACAAAAATTT
>CM055060.1:53590570-53633358 GCA_029204045.2 Tillandsia leiboldiana | reverse complement strand
GAATAGGGTTGATGCCCTTGACGTAGGGAAGCTGCCCAAGTGGTCGTCCGGCGGTGCGGTGTGGTGACCGTAAACCCCATGCAGCTTTCCTGGTGAATCCACAGCTTAGAACACCTGTTATTGGTGTATCGGGCCCATAGTGCATCAAGGAGATGCCACAGATGGACCCTGTGAGGTATCTTTTACTGTATTGGCCGTCGGCTGTGTTTGCCGAAATTTTTAGAAGGATTCTGGCCAAACAGGGGTTGGAATTGGATTCAGCACGGAAAAACACTTGAAAACGGCTATTTGCTTGTTAAATTTGGAGTCTGGATGACCAAAAACGGGCTACCGGAAGTTTTCGGGGTAAAACGGTGCATGGGGGGTGACCGTGGACCGGCGGGAGCCACGTGGCGGCCTGTCATTGGCCGGCTCACGCCGCTCGGTCCACGGGGAAGGCGCGCGGGTGCATGGACCGCGGGGCGGGCCACGTGGCGCGTCTGGACTGGCGGGTGTGCGCAGCGCGGCTCAGGGAATTTTGGCGCTGCATGGTGGACCGGGTGTGCGACGCGTGGCGGCACTGCATTGGCGGGCTCACGTGGTCGCGGTCCACGACGCCACCGACGGTGCACGGGGCAGCGCTCGGCCGACACGTGGCACCTCGCACTCGAGTGCGCCACGCGTCGCGCCGTCCGCGCTCCGCCCCACCTACCACCCCGCCCGCGGAGGGGGCGACGTGGCGCACTGTGAGGGCCTCCGCATGGCTGTCCCCTATTTTGGGGTGACGTGTCGTCACCAGGGACTTCCGGGCGGGTCGGATGGGGGCTCGTCCGACCGCTTGGCGGATTCGGGCGCCCGGAAAATGGGCCCGAATCCGCCAAAGGCCCACTAAAGGGATTTGGCTATAAATAGAGCCTTTGGGGGGCCCATTTGACCCTTTTCTGAGCCCAGTTTCACAGAGAGTTCTACAGAGGAAATATTTCTCTCATCTAGCAGCATCCCTTGGAGGACTTTGGAGATTTTAGGAGATCATCTGTTCAACTTCATCTGCGACGCGGCGCACAGTGACGCTTCGTCTTCATCGACCCGTTTCGTCGCGTTTTAGTGCGCAGATCCCCCGACTCACTCCGATCCGTTTTTTTTTTTAGCGATTTTTGCGCCGTCGTACTCATGACGTAGGACTCCAACATTTGATATTCAGAGATTTCACTGATTTCTTTCGATTTTAAGGTTTTGGAGCTTTCTGGTGCTCCTTTTTCTTCGTGGATTTTGGACAGCACCGCAGAGTTCGGCCATAACTTGCGTACCGACATCAGATCGAGGTGATTCAAAAGGAAAAATTCATCTAGTTCTCGCGAGGAATCTCCTGGATTTTTCTCAGAATTTTCTGAGGTTGCTTCGAAGGTGAGAAGCTTTCTTCTTCCCGAGTTGTATCTGTGAAAATTTGTTACAGTTATGAATGAGGTGTTTCTCTTGCCGGATTTATCTCTCAGCGTAGAAAACTCGGAATTGGACGTGCAGGTATTCGTTTCGAAGCTATCGACGCGTAGATCGCAGGGAATTTTATTTGGATTTTTTCGAGGACTTTTAGCAGGTGATTTTTGCACATCTTCGCAGCTGAAATTCAGTGTAAAATTCTGACAGTTTTGGGGGAATGAAGTGTATCGACAGCTCTATTTTTGTACCCAGGAGCAGTCGTGGACAGGCTGTGGACCCGTTGGACTTTGTGTAGCTGCTTTCCTGGTATTATCAGCTGTAGGACTTTGACAGCTCGACTGGTCAGGTGGGTGGCCTCGCTTTCACGAATTGCGATCTGTACACTAATTCTAGCTGTTTAGGGATGTGCATGTACTATTCTTATCTCCAGTATACATGTTAGAGAGCATGAGATGGCATTCATCAGTATTCAGTTTATCATGTGTTCTTATTATTTTTCCCCACCACATCCTTATTTTATTGTATCTTCGGACTGACCTAGCACCCCTGTCATATGCAGCATGTTCGACCAGACTAGTAGAAAACTCCAACTTGGGCTAGGTTACTTTATTGCTTTAGACACTTTCACTATCATCACTATGTCATCCGGACTTAGTTCTTCCTCGCCCAGATAGGGGGCGAGGGGTCGGGTTATTAGTGGGGTGCATGTACACTCGTGTTGGGGGACCGAGTGGAGTCAGATGGTGAGTTATTGATCAGAGTGTCTTTTGTTTACTGTCTGAGGGACAGGGGGTCTCGGCTGTGTTGTGTTCCAGCCAGTGAGTGAGACAGGGTTCTTTTGATTACAGTCGATCTTGTTGATCGTGGATTTGGATTATAGCCTGCATGGGCCACATTGAGCTCGACATAGATGCGCAGATACTTTACTCGGTGGGGTCGCGCCCCTCGAGTGCCACTCCGGAGCTAGGCGGGTTACTTGCTATTGCGATTTTGTCGACACTGTCCCTCTGGCTGGCCAGTTTGGCAGTCACGGACGCCCTACGTAAGGCCGCTCCTCCGTGGACGTAACGGCAGTAGGTAGGCGCAGGTTTGACTGGACCCGATGTGGCAGTCAGTATAGATTGGGTGATTGAGATGAGGGTTAGTAGTGGTACCTGATTTCTTTCTGTTTCACCCTTGAGCATTTAGTTAGAGGCATAGTAGCTGTAGAGTTATTCATCAGTTTTTCTTCTCAGCATTGCATCTTTACTTTTGCCTCTAGTAGACTTAGTGGGCAGACCGTCGGGCTTGTTGGCGGCACCCACTGAGAACTACTTGGGATGTAGGTCTCACACCCGTCGTGGTGTCTTCTTCCCCAGGGACCTCTACTTCTGTACCTGCTGCAAAGGTTGCTGATCCAGCTGATCGAGGTAAGGGAGTCGCGAGTTAGATCCCTACCAGATGTCGCCCTGAGAGTAGCTGTACCCTCACCTTTTGAGAGTTTTGCTGAGCGATCTTGTAGTGAGGATTGAGTTGTACTCTTTTACTTTGAGGGACTTTTGTATTTATGTGAGGACTGGGTCTGTACTTATACCTAGAGTTGTATTTACTTCAGTTCAGTATTTACTTTTCAGCTCTGATATCTGTATAGTATAGATGATCTTTTACAGGTTAGACGCTACGTTCATACGGGGCTTCCGGATGGGCGGCGGATTTGTTGGCGAGCCGGGTCGCAGTTTCGACCCGGGGCGTGACAGATTAGAGTGGTATCAGAGCCTAGGATGTAGGTCAGTGAGGACTTAGGAACCCTAGGCTTGTGGTTGGACCCTAGGATGACTTACGTGTGAGTCGTAACTCTGTTGCGAGAGTCTTGATTGGGTTTTAAACTCTCCCAGTGGATGGGGTGAGAGATTGACATATCTTCCTTCGGTGGCGACTATGTTGGCTGCAGACAACATAGTGCTATTGGGAAGGGGACATGCCAGTGGACTTTCGCGAGATTGGGTCGAGTTTGGTTTGGAGGTTCTGACCGTTCTCTCTTTCTCCTCAGGGGTGTGATGTCTCCGCGACGCGGGATGTCTACGCGTTCGCAGCCTTCTTCCTCGGTGCCTGAGCAGGAGGACTCGGGACCGGGACATCGGAATGAGGTACAGGAGCTCCGAGCCCAGATTGCACAGATGTTTGAGGTTGTCCAGCGTCAGGAGGAGACCTCTCGCCGTCAGGAGGAGGCCTTGGGCAGGATGATGGCTTTGTTAGAGCAGAGGTCGCAGCCAGTGGTAGCACCCGTGATAGATCGCCCGCACCTTCTCCCCAGTTGTGGCGCCCCCTGTTGTTCCTCCAGCACCTGTAGTTCCTGAGGAGCGGTTCGTTGTAGACCACCGTCTGGGTCGACAGGACCTCTGTCTTCAGCTGAGCAGCGGGTAGTGGTGGATTTATTGATGAGGTTTCGCCAGTTCGACCCACCCTAATTTTGGTGGTATGGGAGCTGAGCCGAGGGAGGCCGAGACTTGGGTCACGGCCATGGAGCATCATTTTGAGAGTTTATTTATCGAGGATCGCTTCCGGGTTCTCCTGGCTTCCCATTTCTTGGAGGGCAACGCCGAGGCGTGGTGGCGGCGTGTGCGACCGGCTGGGCCGCCGGGGACGCAGCTTCTCACATGGACTGAGTTTCGCAGCCTTCTTTGGGAGCTTTCTTCCTGAGAGTGTCCGTCAGAGACTGGAGGAGCAGTTGAGGACTCTTCGTCAGGGAGATCGGCCCGTGCATGTGTACATAGCTGATTTCAATCAGTTGTTGGCTAGTATGCCTCACGTGGCCAGGGATGAGGCTCATCAGATTTACATGTTCGAGCGAGGATTGCGTCGGGATATTTATCAGCATGTTCGCTCCCGCAGATTGCAGACTTTAGAGGCCTCGATGGAGCAGGCATTATATGTTGAGTCAGGAGAGGCAGTGATGGCAGAGGTGGCGCCAGCCCCCGTAGTGACCCCAGGGGCGAAGCGCCCGGCACCGTTTGAGGAGGGGCAGTCGAGTCGACAGGGACCCCGAGACCTCCACGACCTCCTTCTCAGGGTCGTGAGTATCAGGGGCACCAGAGACCAGGAGCACCCCGCCCGGGACAGCAGCAGCGTCGACCATCTCGACAGCAGCAGTAGTAGTCTCAGCAGCAGCAGCCACGACGGCAGCCACGCCCCGACCGATGTGTTATTTGTGGAGGGCCGCACTCACCGACTCAGTGTTCCCAGAGTCAGGGCCGTTGCTTCCGATGTGGACAGACCGGTCATTTCCAGAGAGCGTGCCCCAGAGCGGGTCCTCCAGCTCCTTCCTCCGCTTCGGCACTCACTGTTCCGTATCAGTCGGCAGGGCCTTCTGTGGCCTATGGTAGGCCTGATCATGCTTCATCTTCCTCTCGACAGCCAGATCGACGACCACCAGCACCGAGCGGGCGAGTTTATGCAGCACAGGTAGAGGATGCTACAGCTGCTGATCATGTCGTCGCAGGTATCATTTTGATTTCTGCAGTTCATACTCGAGCTCTTTTTGATACTGGCGCATCGTATTCATTCATTAGTAGAGTATTTGCATCCCTACATGGTATAGAGGTAGTATCATTATCGCATGCATTAGAGGTTCAGATTCCAAACCATGTCTTGCATGTCGAGGAGTATTGTAGGGATTGCCCTGTACAGTTGGGACCCTGGATTCTGCCGGAAGACTTGCTTGTCTTGCGGCAGCTCCGGGATTTCGACGTTGTACTTGGTATGGATTGGTTATCTCGGTACTGCGCCACTATAGACTGCAGAGAGAGGACTGTGACTCTTCATGAGCCTAGGCAGGAGGAGTTTGTTTTTATAGGCTGTCAGAGTACCTTGTTTGCGATGACTATCTCGTCGTCGAGAGCTCGGCGGATGATGAGTAGGGGCTGTTGGGTTATATGTAATAAGGATCTAAATAGGGGAAAAAACACCTAGAGGGGGGTGAATAGGTGTAAACGTATAAACACTCAAAAATCGTTGCGATAAAAACCCAATGCGGAAATAAAAATAATACGCAAGATTTTTACGTGGAAAACTCCATCACCGGAGTAAAAAACCACGGGACCGATAACACGGCAGAAATCCACTAGAATTAAAACACGTACAAGGTGATTTACCGTACACACTTACGACTCAACCTTTTCCATACGCTCCTAGAGGATCTTCTCCGCTCGCTCCGCGACGCTTCTCGAATCCACGATCTGCGCCCAACGCCGAATCCACGGCGTCCAACGTCGAATCCACGACGTCCGACCGAATCCACGGTCTTCACCCAATAGCACCCTTCGAATCCACGAACGTGCCTCGCTCCGAATCCACGAGAGCGGTTGAACCTTGAATCCACAAGGACACGCGAATCCACGCGCCGATTTTTGGGGTAAATCGTTGTTTTTGGGTGGTGATGATCCGCCGAATACTTAGATCAAAGATAGATCGGAAATACCATCTAAGTATTCATTAGTTTGATTCAACTCAAGATGTGAGTATGAAAACCTAGAATCAAACTAATCAATATAGATGAAGAAACATAGAGTATTCTCTAATGATTTCCTTTCTTCTCTATATGTGGATCTAGAGCCGTATATATGAAAATGACGGCTATTTTATTTCGGCCTCTTTTTGGATTCACCCTAGAAAAAGAGTCATAGGGTCTATTTATAGGTTAGAAACCCTAGGAAGGAGATAAGAATCAAAAACCTAACATTTCTGGAGATTTTACGGACGGCGATCCGGATCGGATTAGCTGTGATCCGGATCGTCGTAACGAGTCAGGCAATTCCAGAAAAACGAAGGTTCGGGATCCGGATCGAAGTGCTTGATCCGGATCGTTCATACAGTTCACCAAACATCAACGTTCGGGATCCGGATTGCGAAGCCTGATCCGGATCGTTCAAGGAAGATGGTAAACTCAGTGTTCGGGATCCGGATCAAGAGAGGCTACGATCCGGATTGAACTGGTGTATGAACGAACCACCTTCGGGATCCGGATCGAACAACCTGATCGGATCCTGAACATGTCCCAAGTCCAGTTTTTGATTTTTATGCAATGAAAGATTCTTCCAAGTGTTTCTACACTACAAGAAGTATTCGGATCACACAAAATCTTTAGTAAACATACCTGATCCTTTTGAAATTCTTCTTTCTTGAGATTGAGTTAAATGATCCAACTTTCTTCACCTTCAATCTTCAAGACTTGAGACTTTCACGAAACTACGCCAACTCAAATTCGTAACAATCTCCCCCTTTGGCGGTTTCGTGACAAAACACAGATCCACTAAAGAAAATTCAAAAAGATATTTTTGTTGCTATCACCATACAACAAAAATTTACAATGGAGATCCAAAAATTTAAAAACATGAGATAACTCCTAAAACAGACTCTAGACTTAGACATCTGTACTCTATGCACAAAGAAATCATTCTTGACAAAAAGAGATCGTTAGATACCTCAAGAATATTTAGCATACAAAACCTAGTACAGAGATAGAGTTTATCTGATCATCATGACATTGAGAATTCAGATATGTAAGAGAATCATAGTCAAAAACCAACATATCTTCTATGCAATTAAAAACCAAATGTCACAAAATGTTAGTCCAACATCAACTTGTTAGTCATATTACATGCCCAAATAGTTAGTCGAATAGTTAGTCGAGACATGCAAACAATCACAAGATGAAACCAAAGTTGAAGTTGAAGTGATACTTACCTTGATGTATACAAAATCTTCATCAGCAAGATTTTCACAATCATTGTTCAAGTTCCCTTGATGTTCACTTACCTTGATGCAGTCATCATTGTTCATCATTGATGTATACAAGATCACAATTTTTCACAATATCATTGTTCACGTTCTCTAAACTCTCTCCCCCTTTTTGTCATAAACAAAGCCAAAGATTACAGAAGTGGAGAGAATGGTTAACAGTTCAAGTTGGAGAACTAAGGACGATTTCACAAAAGGATTAAAAATCTGCAAAAGAATAAAAAGTTCCCGCATAAGAGAATTGTTAGTCAGACGATTCAGGCATCTGAATCTGAGTCAACCGAGGCGGAGTCTTCAGAGCTCGTACAACCCAGCTTTTTCAAAATTCCTTTAAGCATTCCGAGATCGTAGTACACTCTTGCTTCATCTGATGTATGTCCTTGGACATCTTTCTGAGTTTCTAGAGCCATTTTATCTTGTTCTTGTTTTATGGAAGACTCTAGATTTTCCTTTTGGTCAGTTCTTTCTGGAAGTTGAACGAACGTTGAGTGACGATTGACGGAGCAGTCTGACCTTCATTCCGAGGAGATCGTCTTGGCAAAAAGGGTGGATTGCTTGGCACATTCTTTTTCATGGCTTGCTGCTTAAGTATTGAGGAAGACCTTCAGTAGCTTCCTTTTCTTTAGGTAAACCTTATTTTCTTCATCAATGCCTTGTTGTACTTCGTCAAGAAATGTGTCCCAATCTTCTTCCGTCTTCTGATTCAGTGTCAATTTGAGAAATATTCCTTGGGTTCTCTTGACATGGTTCATTATTTCAATACCTCGAGCTCGTCCAGGTCGTCGAGCAAGTCTTTTTCTTTTTAGGAAAATGGAATGAAGAAGTCATCGGTGCTTTTCCTTTTTCCGCAGCAGTAAGCGGAGCCTTTTCCGTTGATGTTTCTGCATGGGCTTTCCCTTTCGATGCAACAGAGGTTTTCTGTGGCGATTCTTCAGGATGTGTTTCATCATCAGATAACTCATCCCAGTTAAATTCATCCTTTTTAGCTCTCTTGGGCTTGACGGTTGTCTCTCGTATGTACCATAGCCGCAAGTAGGAAGACAATCCAAGTGATCACCATTGCTAATGGTGTCTTGAGAAAAGGAATCCTGTGTGGAATGACTCAAGAACACATGAGAAAATTGTTAATTTTCAAAGATTTGAAAAATTGTACCCAAACAATCATATCATGTAGAGAGACCTAAGAATCAAAATTAGTTTTGCAAAAGGACTTTTAAAAATAGATCAATTGCATGATTTTCGAAAATCCTTATTATATGCCCTAAAACCGAAATTTTAGAAATCGAAGCCTAAAAATTCGTTAATCAGGAGAATACCTAGCATATAATCAAAACTAATCTACCCAGAGTTCTTATTTCAAAAGAAATTTGATCAAAACCATCCACAAACAAAGTTGATCCAAGAAATTCATGACGTTTGAGAAGAGAAAAACGATGAAAAACCGAGATTTTGATCAATAAAACTTACTTGGAGTTGAAGAACTTGAGTTTGAAAGCTTCCAGGAAGGATGAAATCTAGAGAGAGAGGCTCTGGAAACTTTGGAACAAAAGATTGGAGTAAAAGAAATCAAAAACCCTTTTGTTCTTTATAAAACCTAGCCGCGATCCGGATCAGTTCATAACTGCGATCTGGATCGGCTACCCGCAGTGAGAAACTGCGTTCGGGATCCGGATCGGCAAATACAATCTGGATCGTCAGCCCACAGAGTATTCCTGCGTTCGGGATCCGGATCATCTTGCCCGATCCGGATCGGCTCCAACTTTTTCTTTAGAAAATTTCAGAGAAATTCAAGAAAAACCAGAAAAAGATTGTAAGCACAAATGTGTATCAACTTTAAACAAAAATCATCGTTTCATACAACAAGAATTAGATTATGCCAAATCTATCAATAATATCCAAAAATGAAACGAAAATTTACAAAATTAAATCCCTTAAAGTTGGACACCTTCAATTACATCTAACTTGATCTTATGAGTAATGCCTTTATCAAATCATCAATTCAGTAAAGAAAATGAAATACAAAGATCAATAGATGTTTGAAATCCCAAATATAATAGATAATGTATCTAGACAATCTGTTGAAGAGAGTGGCTCTTTGAGCATCTTTCTTTAAAAAACCCACCTTATACCAACCTTGAAATTTGACGGAGTCAAGTATTTCAACATGCATTTTACTTAATCAAAAATTTGAACAACCATGCTTGGTATACATGTGGTAGCTGCACACAATACTCGGACGACCGAGGGTGGTAGCTCTTCCTCCATGTGGTGGTAGTTTTCACACTCTCATTGGGATGTAACTCTTTCCACATCTTTGAGCATTTTACTTTTTCTATGACTCCCCCTCAATTGCTATCAATTACTTAAGATATAAAGTATTCAACCAAATATTGATCTCGATTTCATACTCGACTAAGCAGTCAAATAAGATAATGACTATACCAAGAGATCATAGAGAGAGAGAAATTGACTTTGATCACTTAGAAGATGATTTAATTACATAAATGATCATTGCAACAGTGAATATTATGATGGCAAAAGCATAATAAATTTCTAAATGTGCGAAAAGATGCAATTAAGTCAATTATGATCTATGCTCAATTAATGTCCTATGTACAAACATAGATAATGAACAAACAAAAACAAATACAAAACCTATCCTAAGCAAAGGTTTCAAAAAGAAGTTTATTTCAAGGAAAGCATTCCAATTGCTTTTCGTAAATGAATAAAACGTTTTTGATCCAAAGGTTTTGTTAGAATGTCAGCTAATTGATCCTCAGTCGAAATATATGAAAGTTGAAGAGTATTTGATTCAACTAGCTCTCTCAGAAAATGATATCTAAGCTCAATATGTTTTGTTCTAGAGTGCAACACAGGGTTTTTAGAAATGTTAATTGCACTTGTGTTGTCACAAAGAATTGTTACCGAAGATGCTGAAATGCGGAAGTCGCTCAATACGCTTTTCATCCAAATGAGTTGAGTTGAGCAACTTCCAGCTGAAATGTATTCCGCTTCGGCAGTCGAGAGTGCTATGCAGTTCTGCTTTTTACTGTGCCATGCAACAAGGCAATGGCCAAGATAGAAGCATGCACCACTCGTGCTTTTCCGATCATCCACTGATCCTGCCCAATCGGCATCTGAGTATCCAACAATATCCAAACTTGTTCCCATAGGATACCAAATTCCGAAATTAATTGATCCTTGATATACCGGATGATCCTTTTCACCGCTTTCAGGTGAACCTCCTTTGGTGCTGATTGATATCTCGCGCAAATCCCAACACCAAAAGATATATCCGGGCGACCAGCCGTGAGGTAAAGTAGACTTCCAATCATACTTCGATACAGTTTCTCATCTACATTCTCACTATGTGATTCACTTCCAAGTCCCTTGTGGCTAGTTCCCATTGGAGTCGGAAAATCTTTACAATTTTCGAGATCAAACTTTTTGACCAACTCCATTGCATACTTGGATTGACTCAAGTGAATACCTTCATCATTTTGTTTAATTTGCAATCCAAGGAAATAAGTCAATTCGCCCATCATGGACATCTCAAATTCGCTTTTCCATGGTTTCTGCGAATTTAGAAGCATCATTATCTCTTGTTGCGCAAATACAATGTCATCGACATAGATTTGTGCTACAATGAAATTGCTTTGATAATGCTTCACAAAGAGAGTCCTATCAGCTCCCCCTCGAGTATAGCCCTTCTCCAAAAGGTGCTTTGTTAACCTTTCGTACCATGCTCGCGGTGCTTGTTTCAGACCGTAAAGAGCCTTTTTCAAACGAAAAAACATGGTTAGGTTGTTTATGATCTACAAAACCTTTCGGTTGAGCCACATAAACTTCCTCATTTAAAAACCCATTTAGAAATGCGCTCTTAACGTCCATTTGAAATAATTTGATTTTAAAATGACAAGCAATAGCAAATAGTATACGAATGGACTCGAGTCTAGCTACAGGGGCGAATGTTTCATCAAAGTCTATACCTTCTACTTGAGAGTAGCCTTGAGCAACTAATCGTGCCTTGTTCCTGATGATAGTACCATCCTCATTTTTCTTGTTCTTGAAGATTCATTTGGTACCTATCACATTGTGTTGCTTTGGAGGCTTCGTTAATTCCCAGACTTTGTTTCGCTCAAATTGATGGAGCTCTTCCTGCATTGCTTTAATCCAGTAGTCATCCTGAAGAGCTTCATCTATGTCTTTGGTTCGATTAAAGATACGTAGCAAGCGAATCGACAAACCAACTGCCTCCGAGTTCTGACTCCTTCTTGTGGATCTCCAATAATATTCGATTCCGGATGATCCTTGGAGATTCGTAACGTTTGTTGAAACGGAGTACTCGGAGATACATGAGATGATTCCTGCACATCAGATAAACTTGAAGAACCATTAGATGCATCATCAATATTGGAAGTATTATTATGAGAAGATGCATTAGCAGGAGAATCATCATCTAGAGAGATATCGAGGGTAGATTTTCCAGATCCAAAGTGAAAAGCTTCATCTACTTTAACATTTATAGATTCTACGATCGTCTTAGATTCAATGTTAAATACTCGATATGCTCTGCTATTCGTAGAATACCCAAAAAGATCCCTTCATCACTTCGAGAGTCGAACTTTCCAAGATTTTCACGGTCACGTAAAATGTAACATCGACTCCCGAAGACACGAAAATATTTGATGTTGGGTTTTCTACTAAACCACAGCTCATATGGTGTATTTAAAGTTCCTGGGCGCAAGTAAACTCCATTAATGACATAGACAGCGGTGTTCACGGCTTCAGCCCAAAAATGTAGCGGTAAATTCCGGCTATGAAGCATCACACGCGCCATCTCTTGAACAACCCTGTTCTTGCGCTCAATAACACCATTCTGCTAAGGTGTATAGGGTGCCGAGAATTCATGTTTAATGCCATTTGAAGTGCAAAAATCAATGAATTTTGAATTTATGAATTCTCCACCTCTATCACTTCTAACACGAATGATCTTTTCATTCTTTTCAATCATAATACGATGGCAAATCTCATGAAAGAGTCAAACGTATCAGCTTTCTCTTTTAAAAATGCTACCCAAGAAAACCGAGAGAAATCATCAACCAATAAAAAAATGTACCATTTACCTCCCAAAGATGGTTGACGGGTCGGCCCCATTAAGTCCATGTGCAAAAGTTCCAAGGGCCGTTTTGTACCAACGTGGTTCAAGTTCTTGTGTGCAGTCCTAGACTGTTTTCCCTTTTGGCAACCACCACACACAACGTTTTGTTTAAATAAAAGCTTTGGAACCCCCTTGACCACGTCCTTGTTTGAAATTCTAGTAAGTTCCTTAAAATTTAAGTGACCTAGCCTTTCATGCCAAAGAGTTTCATTATTCAAAGCGGCTAAGTTACAATTTTCAGAAATTTTATTAGGAACAACATAACAATTGTTTTCAGATCTAACCCCTTTTAAAAAGAAGACATGGTCCTTATCAGTTACAACGCATTCAACAGATGAAAAGTTAACTGAAAAACCATTGTCGCAAAGTTGACTTATGCTTATGAGGTTAGTCTTAAGGCCATCAACAAATAAGACGTTTTTCAAAATCGGGCCATCTGGAATAGCTACCGTCCCTTTTCCAACAATTTTGGAAGATCGACCGTCTCCGAAAACTACGTATCCTCCGGAGATTTTCTCAAGATTTTGAAAACTATTTTTGTCACCGGTCATGTGACGGGAACACCCGCTATCCAGATACCAAGACGAACTATCATAAGCATGCAAGGAAACATTGGAAACAAGACAAGGGAAAATTTCACCTTTGCGCACCCAAACCCTTTTGGAGTGCGTCGGTAAGGGTCGTGAAGTTATATGCCTAGGTGAAGGCGTCTTGTTATAGCGATTGTTGTTCCTTGATGAAATCGTCTTGCGCGATGAACTACCAAGTCTCTTTTCATTTGAAAAGTTTTGCTTTGATTTTCGGGGAGGAGCCTTTTTGGTAGTTGTTGCAGGAGGTCCTTGAGATGAGCGTTCGACTCCCGTCTTGCAATATCTTCTTATGTGCCCTGAAACACCACAACGAAAACATACCTTAGATCTTGACGATCCCAAAGATGATGAAGTAGGTTTGTTGTCGTTGTTTGTCTTGAATTCCGGTGTCGGAGGAGGAGATACCGACTGAGGCACAAAAACTGTCCCACTCGAACTTGGACTGTTTTCAGTTTGAGTGTATCCGAGGCCGAACCGATTTGATTGACCAAGACCAAGAAGTCTATCCAACTTACTCCTTCCTGAAGAGAATCGCTGTAAGTCATTCTTGAGTTGGAAAATGGTCTTTGTCATTTCCAGGTTATCCTGTCGAGCCTCGTTGTAGAGCTTTGAGAAGTGATTCGCGTTATCCACCAGATTTGTATGTTCCTTCTCAAGTTGCTCATTGGACTCTTGAAGGGAAACATTTGCCTTTATCAGGTTTTCCCTTTCCACTTCAAGAGCGTTTGAGAGAGAAGTCGCTCTTTTTGCTTCTTCTTCGAGATCATGCACTCTCCCTCTCAAACTCTTGTTTTGCTTAGCCACTTTCTTTGAGTCCCTCAAAAGTCTGTGGTAGGCTAGAGCAAAATCTTCACCTTCCGAATCATCCGATTCGTTGTCCGTTGCATTCTTTTCAACAGTGGAGTTGGACAACGACTCGGATGTACTAGCCATAAAGCACATGAAGGGTGAAGATACGGACGCGTGGAATGCGGTGGAGCTCTTTTCTTCATCACTCGAAGACGACTCATTTGACGTTGAGTTGTCATCCCAAGTGACGACTTGCATCGCCTTCTTCTTTGCCGGATACTTGTTAGGACACTCCGTTGCAATGTGGCCGTAGCCTCGACATTTGAAGCATTGTAATTGTCCTTCTGAACTTTTCTTATCCTTTGAGAAGTTCTCTTGCTTTCTTGACTTGTAACTTGAAGTACCCTTGCCTTTGTTCGACTTTCCGAAGGATGGAGATTTGCTTGAATTACCCCTTCGAAAGTTGCGGCGAAACTTCCTTGTCAAGAGAGCGAGCTGCTTCTCAAATTCCTCCATAGAAAGGTTCTCGTCATCGTCTGAGGAGGATGTATCCGCGTCTTCTTCCTTAGTTGTTTTCAACGCATAACCTGAAGACTTAGAAGTGGATGCCTTTCCAGAAGAATTGTTAGTAGTAAATATCATTTCATAAGTTTGTAATGAACCAACTAATTCTTCTACACGTATTTCGTCCGGGTGTTTAATAGTTTCAATGGCAGTAACCTTTGGGCGAAATCGTTCAGGAAGAGTTCTTAAGATCTTTCTTACAATCTTAAATTCTGGAATCTTCTCTCCCAGATTAGCACATGAGTTTACGATATCTTGCAATCGTGTATAGTAGTCCGTGAAAGATTCATTTTCTGCCATTAAGATAGAGTCAAACTTGCTCGTAAGCATTTGCAGTTTCTGAATCTTTACGAGGTTAGTTCCCTCATGTGTAACCTGAAGAACATCCCAGATTTCTTTCGCAGTCTCACATGCCGAGACGCGAGAGAATTCAGTTTGAGATAAGGCATTAAAGATAGCATTAATTCCCTTGCCATTGTAAGAAGATGAATCTAACTCTTCCTTGGTCCATTTCGACCTAGGTTTTAAGGTGCGAACATCACCAATAAATTCAGTTGGATTAGGCCATCCTAATTCAATTGATTGCCACACCCGTTCGTCGATGGAAATTAAAAAGGCTTTCATCCGTACTTTCCAGTACGCATAATTTGTTCCATCGAAGAACGGGGGTCGGTTGATGTTTCCGCCTTCAACCATTGTTTACAACCCTATTCCCTCTCTGATACCACTTGTTGGGTTATATGTAATAAGGATCTAAATAGGGGAAAAAACACCTAGAGGGGGGTGAATAGGTGTAAACGTATAAACACTCAAAAATCGTTGCGATAAAAACCCAATGCGGAAATAAAAAATAATACGCAAGATTTTTACGTGGAAAACTCCATCACCGGAGTAAAAAACCACGGGACCGATAACACGGCAGAAATCCACTAGAATTAAAACACGTACAAGGTGATTTAACGTACACAATTACGACTCAACCTTTTCCATACGCTCCTAGAGGATCTTCTCCGCTCGCTCCGCGACGCTTCTCGAATCCACGATCTGCGCCCAACGCCGAATCCACGGCGTCTAACGTCGAATCCACGACGTCCGACCGAATCCACGGTCTTCACCCAATAGCACCCTTCGAATCCACGAACGTGCCTCGCTCCGAATCCACGAGAGCGGTTGAACCTTGAATCCACAAGGACACGCGAATCCACGCGCCGATTTTTGGGGTAAATCGTTGTTTTTGGGTGGTGATGATCCGCCGAATACTTAGATCAAAGATAGATCGGAAATACCATCTAAGTATTCATTAGTTTGATTCAACTCAAGATGTGAGTATGAAAACCTAGAATCAAACTAATCAATATAGATGAAGAAACATAGAGTATTCTCTAATGATTTCCTTTCTTCTCTATATGTGGATCTAGAGGCGTATATATGAAAATGACGGCTATTTTTATCTTCGGCCTCTTTTTCGGATTCACCCTAGAAAAAGAGTCATAGGGTCTATTTATAGGTTAGAAACCCTAGGAAGGAGATAAGAATCAAAAACCTAACATTTCTGGAGATTTTACGGACGGCGATCCGGATCGGATTAGCTGTGATCCGGATCGTCGTAACGAGTCAGGTAATTCCAGAAAAACGAAGGTTCGGGATCCGGATCGAAGTGCTTGATCCGGATCGTTCATACAGTTCACCAAACATCAACGTTCGGGATCCGGATTGCGAAGCCTGATCCGGATCGTTCAAGGAAGATGGTAAACTCAGTGTTCGGGATCCGGATCAAGAGAGGCTACGATCCGGATTGAACTGGTGTATGAACGAACCACCTTCGGGATCCGGATCGAACAACCTGATCCGGATCCTGAACATGTCCCAAGTCCAGTTTTTGATTTTTATGCAATGAAAGATTCTTCCAAGTGTTTCTACACTACAAGAAGTATTCGGATCACACAAAATCTTTAGTAAAACATACCTGATCCTTTTGAATTCTTCTTTCTTGAGATTGAGTTAAATGATCCAACTTTCTTCACCTTCAATCTTCAAGACTTGAGACTTTCACGAAACTACGCCAACTCAAATTCCGTAACAGGGGCTGCATCGCTTTCCTGGCGACGGTTGTGGAGGTGCCTACGGCGGCACTGGGACTCGAGGATACCCCTATCGTCCGCGAGTTCCCAGATGTGTTTCCTTCTGAGCTGACGACTCTGCCGCCGGAGAGGGAGATTGAGTTTGTGATTGATGTGGTTCCAGGGACCGCACCAATCTCAAAGGCACCTTATAGGATGGCCCCAGCTGAACTGAGGGAATTAAAGGCTCAGTTGCAGGATTTGATGGACGTGGGCTTTGTGAGACCCAGTGTATCTCCGTGGGGAGCGCCAGTTTTATTCGTGAAGAAGAAGGATGGATCACTTCGCTTGTGCGTGGATTACCGAGAGCTAAATAAAGTGACCATCCGGAACAAGTACCCACTACCACGGATTGATGATCTGTTTGATCAATTGCAGGGTGCATCTGTGTTCTCAAAGATTGACCTCTAGTCAGGTTACCACCAGTTGAGGGTGAGGGCCGAGGACATCCCCAAGACGGCTTTTAGAACCCGGTATGGGCATTATGAGTTTAAAGTTATGCCTTTTGGTTTAACTAATGCCCCTGCTGCATTTATGGATTTGATGAACCGGGTATTTCAGCCGTACTTGGATCGGTTTGTCGTTGTGTTCATTGACGACATTCTGATTTACTCCCGAAGCGACTTAGAGCATGAGGAGCACTTGAGGATTGTACTACAGCTTCTGCGGGAGAAGAAGTTGTATGCCAAGCTTAAAAAGTGTGAATTTTGGCTTCGGGAGGTTGCTTTTCTAGGCCACGTTATATCAGCCGCAGGAGTGGCAGTGGACCCGACGAAGATTGATGCAGTTCGGGATTGGCCTAGACCGACGACGGTTACTGAGGTCCGTAGCTTTCTTGGATTAGCAGGTTATTACCGTCGATTTGTAGAGGGCTTTACGAAGCTCTCTACTCCCTGACCAGCTTGACTAGAAAGGGGGTGAAGTTTGTTTGGTCTGAGCGGTGCCAAGAGAGTTTTGAGGAGCTTAAGAGGAGATTGATTTCGGCACCAGTTCTAGCACTGCCAGTGATGGGTGACGGATTTGTGATCTATAGTGACGCCTCACACAGCGGCTTGGGTTGTGTCCTGATGCAGCATGGTAGGGTAATTGCTTATGCTTCACGGCAATTAAAGGATTATGAGAAGAATTACCCTACTCATGATTTGGAACTTGCAGCTGTGGTGTTCGCCCTGAAATTATGGCGGCATTATCTCTACGGGGAGCACTGTGAGATTTATACAGACCACAAGAGCTTAAAGTATTTGTTTACTCAAAAGGAGCTGAACTTGCGGCAATGCCGGTGGTTGGAGCTTTTAAAGGATTATGATGTGAGCATCCTTTATCATCCCGGCAAGGCCAATGTGGTAGCAGACGCTTTGAGTAGGAGATCAGCACAGAGCTTGAGCATGTTGATCACCCAGCAGGCACCACTTGTGGAGCAGTTGAGGCGTCTACAGATTGAGGTAGTGTCCCCTGGGGTCTCTGCTAGACTCATGTCCATGGTCTTGCAGCCCACTCTGTTGGACAGGATTAGAGAGACACAGGGTGAGGACCCCTACTTGACGAGGATTAGATCGCAGATGCAGGTAGATCAGATAGGGGATTTTTCAGTGGATAGCTCGGGAGTACTGCGGTACAGGGACCGAGTGTGTGTGCCTACAGATCCGGAGATCAGGGACCAGATTTTGAGAGAGGCCCACTATACACCTTATACCATCCACCCTGGGGGTACTAAGATGTATAGGGACCTCAAGGCACACTTTTGGTGGTCTGGAATGAAGCGGGATATTGGAAGATTTGTGGCTCAATGTTTAACTTGTCAGCAAGTGAAAGCAGAGCATCGAGTTCCTGCTGGCAAGTTGCAAAGTCTTCCAATTCCCGAGTGGAAGTGGGACCACATCACCATGGACTTTGTAGTTGGACTACTAAGGGCATAGAGTGGAGCCGATGCGATTTGGGTTATCGTGGATAGACTCACCAAGTCTGTTCACTTTTTGCCTGTTCAGATGACCTGGTCGTTGGAGCGTTTTGCACTGTTATATTTGGATGAGGTGGTGAGGTTGCACGGTATACCCGCCTCGATTGTATCAGATAGGGATCCGAGGTTTGTGTCGCACTTTTGGATGAGTCTACAGTCAGCTTTGGGGACCCAGCTCCGTTTTAGCACAGCATTTCACCCACAGACCGATGGACAGTCTGAGCGCACCATACAGACCCTGGAGGATATGCTTAGAGCGTGCGTTATGGATTTTGGAGGAGGGTGGTACCGGCACTTAGCATTGGTTGAGTTTGCGTACAACAACAGCTATCAAGCGAGCATCCAGATGGCTCCGTTTGAGGCGTTGTATGGACGCAAGTGTCGGTCGCCCTTATATTGGAGTGACGTGGGTGAGAGGAGGACTTTGGGACCGGATTTATTGTTGGAGGCTGAGGAGAAAGTCACATTAGTGCGCCGACATCTTGAGACAGCTCAGAGTCGTCAGAGGAGCTACACTGATACTCGGTGGCGAGACCTTGAGTTCCAGATTGGGGATCATGTCTTTTTGAAGGTCTCGCCTTCGAAAGGGGTCAAGAGATTTGGAGTCCGGGGAAAGCTCAGTCCCCGCTTTATTGGACCCTTCGAGGTACTGGAGAGGATTGGCCCTGTGGCCTATAGAGTTGCACTTCCACTGTCACGCCCCGGGGGTCGAAACTGCGACCCGGGCTCGCCAACAGATCCGCCACCTATGCGGAACCCCGCATAAGCGAAGCGTCTAACCTGCAAAGTATCATCTAACAACTAAATAGATATCAGAGCTGAAGAAAAACTGCTGTAATAAAAAGTCTAAATCACTGTTACAACTGAAAAAGTAAAAGTACAATATCCATCTCCCATAAATAATGATACAATAATCCGGTCCCCCGAGACTGTAATACAAGTAAAGCCACCTATACAACATCTATAAATCCGAAAAGGGAGATACTGAAATAATAAAATACAACTGAGTACAGTGAACCCACACTCCGGGCTGGTACATCTATCCCACTGTAGAAATCAACACTGGTAAGGATCTATCTCGCGACTCCCTCGCCTCGAACCTCCAACCGTAAGGTCAGCAACTCCCGCAGCAGACACTGCAAAACAAAGGGAGGGAAGGGGAAAACAACAATGGGGGTGAGAACCACTAGTAAAACCAGTAGCCTCCCCCTGTGGGTAAGGCCTCAAACCCCGATGTACCCGCTAAGTCTACCAGAGTCAAGAGAAGGAGTAAGAGAGGTGGTAAGCTATAAACAGAAATACTGATAAGAGGAAGCTACCACTAATATGCCTCTAAATGCCGTGCTAAGAAGTATAGCTAAATGTTGCATCAGAATATCAAGGCCTGCCTGAATAACCCAATCTATACTCCAGTGAACACTGGTACTGCCTGCGGTGCCTGCCAAATCGGGTATGCCAGCCTACGCATAACACCGATAGGGGATAGGAGTCTCAAGGACTCAAGGTCTGTATAACGTGCCACCTATACTGGCCAAATCGGGTATGCCGGCCAATGAATAACACCGATAGGGATAGGCGTCTCAAGGACTCAAGGTTGTAGTAACAAGTATCAAAACTAGCAGGACTGGATCACGACTCTGATCAAAGTGGAAAAACCCATCCACTACATAAGGCCCGACCCCCAATCTGATGCAACTGTAAATACCCGGTCGGCCGCCCAAAGTCCGCGGTCGCCGCAATACCCTGCAAATCCCCCAAATCAAGCCCGACCTGTCATCCCTAATCCGATGCACAAGTCACCATCCGGTCAACCACCCAAGGTCCGCGGTAGCCACAATACCCTGCCCTCAGGCCAGCCTATCCCAGATCTCAAGAATCTGTCTACACTATCCCAAACCCCCTGCTCGCGCACGAGCTACAAATACTTTGAGCCTAGTATGAAGGAGAAAAGCAAGAAACATGGTTTCTCCTAATGTCAAGTCCAACATGATAGTTAGCAGAAAAAGGTGCCTATCTAAGTGACCATACAAACATGCAAATGTCCCAAAATGATAAAAAGAAAAACAGGTGTCGATGTTCTACATTTATTAGAGCATGCTATTCCATAATATTGATGATTGCATAAGAACATTAAGTGCAACATAGCCTATGCCTGCCAATACCACGTACACGATGTTCACAAAGTATGAAAATAAGGAAGTGCCACACCTAATCACAAATCACATAAGATGGTACAACGCTTGTCAATCCTCACATTCATACAGAATAGCCCAAGATCATTTAACATCACATAACAGGGACATTTAATCAAGTACCACCAATGAATAGACTAAGGTTCAACAACTTTCATGATCTCACATAGGATGAACATAGGATCTACCAACAACATCCAATCTCATTTGGAGGGATTTAGGAGTCATGAACAAAGCTTAGTCTCATAAGGAATAGGCCTCAACTCACAATGATAGCCATCTTTTATGAAGGAATTAGGAATCAAAAGCCTAGGTCATTCTCACATCAACTAATCAACAACCCACATCATCACCCATTTTCATATAAGTTAGATCAATGATCAATCCACTAATTATTCTCACATAGATAGGTTATGCATTAACATCTATGCCCAACATCAAACATTGCAAGTTAAGGATCAACAAAACCAACTACTCTCATATAAGCCATTCTCAAATAAATCAACCAAGTTCTTCTCACATAAGCAACCAAGCACTTCTCACATAACCCATCAAGTCCTCACCTAAATCAATCAACCATTCGCATATAACCATCACCATCATTCACCATGATTAGGTTAACCATTCATCACAAGGTGTAGGTTAAAGATTAATTTCCCAATCACCCTCACATAGCATAGGTTTAAGAATGATCACTTATAATGAACTTCATATGAGATAATATAACATCAATCAAGCTATTCATTCACTCATGTATACATTGAGGATCAATTAACTAATCTAGACATGGGTATCCAGCATATTATACCAAGGAAAAGAGAACATCAACCACAATGCCATGAGGGAAACCAATAGCCCGAGTGGGTAAATCGATGTTTTCGGCTAAGCACAACCACCCACCTGAAACTTGATGAGCCGATGCCCGATCTGGCTGAATTTTGGCGTGGGTAATCCTTATCCTCCCAGGAGTCCGTGCCGCAAAAATCATCCAAATCCGCCCTCACGGATTGGGCGCAATCACTGAAACAATGCACACTGCGCATTCAAATTCCAGAATTTCGGCATGTGCAACAAGGTTAATTAAAATGTATGTGCAACCACAAATACCTCAAAATAAAGTTCCCAGCAGTAAAGCAAAGATATCCTCTTTCATACAAACATCTTTAAGTCCTCAAAATCTACATTAATTTTCCTTGACATTCAAATGCAACAAAATCACAATGCTGTCCCAAAATTGCTAACATAAACTTGCTAGCATTTCCAAGCTTAATTAGAGGCTTTTCCAACGGGATTCATCCACAGCTCATAAAAGAGAATTTGCTCACCTTGAAGTTAAGAAGAAGTACCAACTTGAATCTCTGAAAAAGACCTTATATCCACGAAGTTATCTGCATTCCAAGGTGCCTTGCTCAATCAAAACTAAAACAGGGACTGCAGTAACCATATACAACACTTAAAAAGCATTAAAGTTACCTAATCAAACGTGCTCAAATCCTGCAAGAGAGGTACCATTGGATCCTTGTCGAGAGTAGATACAAATTGAGCTAAAGAACTCCAAATTCATGCTCGGATGAAGGAGAAAACCCATAAACACTTTGACTATCCACCAAGTTCCATCTGTGCCTGACTGCAGCAAGGTGCTCCAGAGGATCATGCATAAACCCTAATAAAAAACTCAGGATCTGGGGAAAATGATACATACAAATATTGTAGGTCTTCGAGTCTGTGAAATTTCCCCACAAAATCATCCAAATATTCCCATCCTACTGCCCAGAAAGGCCAAAAACACTGAGGACTGTTCAGGATTCCAGACTGAAATGAAGGGTTCCAAAGATGGCCTTAAAACTCTGTAAAAACATGAGATCTGGGGGAGGATTTGAATACAAAAATTGTATCCTTACCGCGTGTGAGAACGTAGAACCAAAAAGGAGCTCAAACTTCCAAGAAATGAGTCCTGGGGAATTTTCGCACTGAAACGCGACGGGAAAGTCCACCAACAGCAACAATGGTGATGCTTGCCTCAAGGAGAAGATGATGGTGATGAAGCCCCTTCTGTCCTTCTCTTTGCTGATGAAAATGGAGGAGAGTTGCCAAAAGTTTCCTCTGTAGAAGTCCCCAAGGTTGGAAAGATCCAAAAGTGGGAGAAGGATGAGGTAGGAGCTCTTAAGTGGGAGGAAGAAGAAGATAAGAACACCAAGAAAAAGGGGGGGGGGGGGGGGTTTACTGTGCGGTGCACAGTGCTGGGCCAGGCCCGGCTCCCGGCCCAGCCCCGCGCCCAGCGGGTGCACGTGGCGCCCATCCGGGCGCCCCGCCCCCGGGCGGATGGCCCGGATGGGGCCACGTTGCCTGCCGCGCCCGCCACTGGCGCGGCGACACGCGTCCCGCACAGGGACGCGCGTCGCGCCAGCGGGCGCGCGTGGGCTTGCCGCGGGCCCGGACGGGCCTCTCCAGCGCTGACAGCTGGCGCTCCCCCCCGAGTCGCTGCGCCTGGTGCACGCCCAAACCGTGGACCGGCCGCCTTAAATAAATCCAGAACTGCTCCAAAAATGCCTTTTTTTAGCTATTTTCGCGCGCCGAGTCCAATTCCGACCTCCAAAACTCCAAATAATGCAACCAAATAGCCGTTTTGATCGTTTTTCCGCGCTGAATCCAAATACGGTGTCCATTTTGCGCGAAACCACCTCTATTTTCGACGAAATTCCCAATTAACCAATCTTGATCAATTTCTCGCACTGAGTCCGTTTCCGGGGTCCGATTTGCGCGCAACCAACACTAACCACAGAAAATTGGCCTCCACAAGCTGTCGATCACACTGTAATGACCACGAAGATCCGGGTCTTCACATCCTCCCCCACTAAAAGAAGGTTTCGTCCTCGAAACTAACACAACTCAAAAGAAGTCTCAAATCAAAATGGCAAATGTCCAACATCCTCGTCACCAGCTCTCAAAGCGTCGATCGCTTCCCGTGATTATTCCACAACAACATCAGCCGCCTGTACGACATGGCCTAGTTGCGCCATTCCTCATTCCTCGAGCCATAATCCACAACGGTGCCTTTAGCACTCCAGACACTCACTAGTCTCAAGTGTAGCGAGTCAAACATCGACGAGCAAACCCAACATATCACCCTCTAAGCGGAGACATGGACAACGACAAGGATTCCAACATGTCCACAGGGAAAGGAAGAAATAACTGGTAACCACTGATTCACAACACCCCCAAAATCTCCCCCTCAAAACCAACTCATTTAAGAAACCTGAAGTACACCCTCACAATTATCCATATAAAAAGGGAGTCCAACAACTACAACTCTGAGTTGGAGAACCACCGAAAAACAACGAGAGTTGAAGTTGTCCCTGCTGTGGCAGTTATTCTGTCCTTGTTCTACATCCACTGAGGACCCTTAATTCAACACTCATTGATCTCCTCCATCAGTGTGGGTTGCTCGACTGAAACCAAAATCTGGAGCGGATCACTCTGGGGCACGATCCCTAGTCCAAATCATCCCATCCATTCCAGTAATGGCGCTTGCCACACAAGCATCGCTCAAGCTCTGCACTGTACTCCGGCCCCAAAACATCTACACACATCCAAGACTATCATGGGGCATCACTACCACTCAATCACTGCTGATAGGACAAAAGATCCATTGTCCCCTCCATCAGGTAAGACACCGGGTCTAACAAACCCTTTAACCATCATAATCAATAACTATACCATCAGCTCTCAGTTGTGCTGGTGCCATCCAATGAGGTGCCTTCAATATCGACGCGGTTCCTAGAACCACGTTAATAACAATCTCAATCCCCTTGCCCGGCAGCATTCTCATCAACTCAGGTGGACTCATATTCGAGAACTCGCGGGCATTAAGGGCACCTTTGAGTCCCGGGGCCGCCGTAGGCACCTTTATCACAGTCACTAACTGGGCAATACATCCTTGGCTCATCATCTGCCTGACTCCTGTTGGCACGCTGTCACTGCAACTAGTGCAATCTACCACCACTTGTAAACCAACTCGCAGAAGTTCACGGTCCTCACCCCACAATTACAAATTGCAGGATGCCACACCGACCAATCCAATACACCGAGTCGAAAATCCTGGGCTGCCACAAGACCAGCTAGTCAACGGGTGTAACCCATAGCCTAACTGCACTGGACATATTCCACAAACCTCCTCCACGTGCACATCCTAATCAAGGATCTATACCTCAAGTGCACGTGGTAGCAGCTCTACCTTTAGTCCGTGCAGGAATGCACCTCGTTCTAGCTCGGATAGCTGTAAAGGAAATCATACCTGCGACAACACATCCCACTGATGGGGCGCCCTCCAACCAGGTTGCACAGACTCAACTGCCAGTGTTAGTGGTCGTCGCTTAATCGGCCTGAGAGTATCCTGACTATCCCCAAAGAAAGCACCATCTCTGCCTCCCCTCATGCTGCGGCAATGATCGCAGCCCATCATGCTTCCGCTGCGCTACTCTAATACTGATACTGACGCTGCCGTCGGGGTCCACCCGACCTCTGGCGCCTCAGAAGTCCACGACTCTGAAAAGGACTCGAGAAGGTCTCTGCCTACTAGTCTGCCCCCATCATCTGGCATCGAGTGCCTCCATCAGTCCAAAGAAACTACAACGCTATGCTCCATCGGGGCATCCAAAATCTGAAGTCAGAGGGACCGAATGAGCCAAAAAGATATCCTAGCGCAATCCTAGCCCCACACACATCCCATGCGCCTCGTCCCTCATAACGTGGAGCGTGCAGTTCATCAACTGCATAAACCCTCAGGCATAAAAGGCTCTCAAATAGTCCGTCCAGCACCACCAACCATGACTCTTGCCTCCAAAGGCTCCAAACTCAGTCCTACGAGTCGGGATAGGTCAAACAGCCAAAGCTGACTCGATCGATCATGATGTCCCACTGCTCATCTGCTATCCACTGTCCACCCCCGCCTCAGTGCCTCAGCACAAAGTCGACCCAAAGAAGGCTGCTCGCCCAACCGGCGCCATTGGAATCGTTGCCACCAGGGATCTACAAAGGGGTTGGTCTCAACGGAAAGCACTATCGGAGATGTCCGCAGCTCCAGCAACTGTATCATCCTATCAGCTGCTCTCTCCGCCGCCGATATGCCACCGCCAATCCTGTCATATGGGTCCAGAGCTCACTGACCCCAATCTGGGTATCCGACCCAAAACTGCCTATCCTCGCCCAAAAGCTGCAATGGGGTGCACACGGGTCAGAACTCTGCGTCAGGGAGACACCGCTCACCACGACGAACCGTACACAAAACACACCACAGAAACTCGACCCAATCCAGCGAAAGTCTAGGACATGTCACCCATTCCATGGCATTATGCTGTCTGCAGCCAACATAATCACCAAGGAGAATAAACATGCCAATCACTCATCCCGTCCCTTGGGAGAGGTATAAAACTCAATCAGGACTCTCGCTGTAAGTCACGACTCTCACGTAGTCATCCTAAGGTCCAACCACAAGCCTAGGGTTTCTAAGTCCATAATGACCTACATCCTAGGCTCTGATACCACTCTAATCTGTCACGCCCCGGGGGTCGAAACTGCGACCCGGGCTCGCCAACAGATCCGCCACCTATGCGGAACCCCGCATAAGCGAAGCGTCTAACCTGCAAAGTATCATCTAACAACTAAATAGATATCAGAGCTGAAGAAAAACTGCTGTAATAAAAAGTCTAAATCACTGTACAACTGAAAAGTAAAAGTACAATATCCATCTCCCATAAATAATGATACAATAATCCGGTCCCCCGAGACTGTAATACAAGTAAAGCCACCTATACAACATCTATAAATCCGAAAAGGGAGATAACTGAAATAATAAAATACAACTGAGTACAGTGAAACCCACACTCCGGGCTGGTACATCTATCCCACTGTAGAAATCAACACTGGTAAGGATCTATCTCGCGACTCCCTCGCCTCGAACCTCCAACCGTAAGGTCAGCAACTCCCGCAGCAGACACTGCAAAACAAAGGGAGGGAAGGGGAAAACAACAATGGGGGTGAGAACCACTAGTAAAACCAGTAGCCTCCCCCTGTGGGTAAGGCCTCAAACCCCGATGTACCCGCTAAGTCTACCAGAGTCAAGAGAAGGAGTAAGAGAGGTGGTAAGCTATAAACAGAAATACTGATAAGAGGAAGCTACCACTAATATGCCTCTAAATGCCGTGCTAAGAAGTATAGCTAAATGTATGCATCAGAATATCAAGGCCTGCCTGAATAAACCCAATCTATACTCCAGTGAACACTGGTACTGCCTGCGGTGCCTGCCAAATCGGGTATGCCAGCCTACGCATAACACCGATAGGGGATAGGAGTCTCAAGGACTCAAGGTCTGTATAACGTGCACACTATACTTGCCAAATCGGGTATGCCGGCCAATGCATAACACCGATAGGGGATAGGAGTCTCAAGGACTCAAGGTTGTAGTAACAAGTATCAAAACTAGCAGGACTGGATCACGACTCTGATCAAAGTGGAAAAACCCATCCACTACATAAGGCCCGACCCCCAATCTGATGCAACTGTAAATACCCGGTCGGCCGCCCAAAGTCCGCGGTCGCCGCAATACCCTGCAAATCCCCCAAATCAAGCCCGACCTGTCATCCCTAATCCGATGCACAAGTCACCATCCGGTCAACCACCCAAGGTCCGCGGTAGCCACAATACCCTGCCCTCAGGCCAGCCTATCCCAGATCTCAAGAATCTGTCTACACTATCCCAAAACCCCCTGCTCGCGCACGAGCTACAAATACTTTGAGCCTAGTATGAAAGGAGAAAAGCAAGAAACATGGTTTCTCCTAAGTCAAGTCCAACATGATAGTGTAGCAGAAAAAGGTGGCCTATCTAAGTGACCATACAAACATGCAAATGTCCCAAAATGATAAAAAGAAAACAGGTGTCGATGTTCTACATTTATTAGAGCATGCTATTCCATAATATTGATGATTGCATAAGAACATTAAGTGCAACATAGCCTATGCCTGCCAATACCACGTACACGATGTTCACAAAGTATGAAAATAAGGAAGTGCCACACCTAATCACAAATCACATAAGATGGTACAACGCTTGTCAATCCTCACATTCATACAGGAATAAGCCCAAGATCATTTAACATCACATAAACAGGGACATTTAATCAAGTACCACCAATGAATAGACTAAGGTTCAACAACTTTCATGATCTCACATAGGATGAACATAGGATCTACCAACAACATCCAATCTCATTTGGAGGGATTTAGGAGTCATGAACAAAGCTTAGTCTCATAAGGAATAGGCCTCAACTCACAATGATAGCCATCTTTTATGAAGGAATTAGGAATCAAAAGCCTAGGTCATTCTCACATCAACTAAATCAACAACCCACATCATCACCCATTTTCATATAAGTTAGATCAATGATCAATCCACTAATTATTCTCACATAGATAGGTTATGCATTAACATCTATGCCCAACATCAAACATTGCAAGTTAAGGATCAACAAAACCAACTACTCTCATATAAGCCATTCTCAAATAAATCAACCAAGTTCTTCTCACATAAGCAACCAAGCACTTCTCACATAACCCCATCAAGTCCTCACCTAAATCAATCAACCATTCGCATATAACCATCACCATCATTCACCATGATTAGGTTAACCATTCATCACAAGGTGTAGGTTAAAGATTAATTTCCCAATCACCCTCACATAGCATAGGTTTAAGAATGATCACTTATAATGAACTTCATATGAGATAATATAACATCAATCAAGCTATTCATTCACTCATGTATACATTGAGGATCAATTAACTTAATCTAGACATGGGTATCCAAGCATATTATACCAAGGAAAAGAGAACATCAACCACAATGCCATGAGGGAAACCAATAGCCCGAGTGGGTAAATCGATGTTTTCGGCTAAGCACAACCACCCACCTGAAACTTGATGATCCGATGCCCGATCTGGCTGAATTTTGGCGTGGGTAATCCTTATCCTCCCAGGAGTCCGATGCCGCGAAAATCATCCAAATCCGCCTCACGGATTGGGCGCAATCACTGAAACAATGCACACTGCGCATTCAAATTCCAGAATTTCGGCATGTGCAACAAGGTTAATTAAAATGTATGTGCAACCACAAATACCTCAAAATAAAGTTCCCAGCAGTAAAGCAAAGATATCCTCTTTCATACAAACATCTTTAAGTCCTCAAAATCTACCATTAATTTTCCTTTGACATTCAAATGCAACAAAATCACAATGCTGTCCCAAAATTGCTAACATAAACTTGCTAGCATTTCCAAGCTTAATTAGAGGCTTTTCCAACGGGATTCATCCACAGCTCATAAAAGAGAATTTGCTCACCTTGAAGTTAAGAAGAAGTACCAACTTGAATCTCTGAAAAAGACCTTATATCCACGAAGTTATCTGCATTCCAAGGTGCCTTGCTCAAATCAAAACTAAAACAGGGACTGCAGTAACCATATAACAACACTTAAAAAGATCATTAAAGTTACCTAATCAAACGTGCTCCAAATCCTGCAAGAGAGGTACCATTGGATTCCTTGTCGAGAGTAGATACAAATTGAGCTAAAGAACTCCAAATTTCATGCTCGGATGAAGGAGAAAACCCATAAACACTTTGAACTATCCACCAAGTTCCATCTGTGCCTGACTGCAGCAAGGTGCTCCAAGGATCATGCATAAACCCTAATAAAAACTCAGATATGGGGAAAATGATACATACAAATATTGTAGGTCTTCGAGTCTTGGAAATTCCCCCACAAAAATCATCCAAATATTCCCATCCTACTGCCCAGAAAGGCCAAAACACTGAGGACTGTTCAGGATTCCAGACTGAAATGAAGGGTTCCAAAGATGGCCTTAAAACTCTGTAAAAACATGAGATCTGGGGGAGGAGTTGAATACAAAAATTGTAGCCTTACCTCTTGTGAGAACGTAGAACCAAAAATGAGCTCAAACTTCCAAGAAATGAGTCCTGGGGAATTTTCGCACTGAAACGCGACGGGAAAGTCCACCAACAGCAACAATGGTGATGCTTGCCTCAAGGAGAAGATGATGGTGATGAAGCCCCTTCTGTCCTTCTCTTTGCTGATGAAAATGGAGGAGAGTTGCCAAAAGTTCCTCTGTAGAAGTCCCCAAGGTTGGAAAGATCCAAAAGTGGGAGAAGGAGGATGTAGGAGCTCTTAAGTGGGAGGAAGAAGAAGATAAGAACACCAAGAAAAGGGGGGGGGGTTTACTGTGCGGTGCACAGTGCTGGGCCAGGCCCGGCTCCCGGCCCAGCCCCGCGCCCAGCGGGTGCACGTGGCGCCCATCCGGGCGCCCCGCCCCCGGGCGGATGGCCCGGATGGGGCCACGTTGCCTGCCGCGCCCGCCACTGGCGCGGCGACACGCGTCCTGCACAGGGACGCGCGTCGCGCCAGCGGGCGCGCGTGGGCTTGCCGCGTGGCCCGGATGGGCCTCTCCAGCGCTGACAGCTGGCGCTCCCCCCCGAGTCGCTGCGCCTGGTGCACGCCCAAACCGTGGACCGGCCGCCTTAAATAAATCTAGAACTGCTCCAAAAATGCCTTTTTTAGCTATTTTCGCGCGCCGAGTCCAATTCCGACCTCCAAAACTCCAAATAATGCAACCAAATAGCCGTTTTGATCGTTTTTCCGCGCTGAATCCAAATACGGTGTCCATTTTGCGCGAAACCACCTCTATTTTTTGACGAAATTCCCAATTAACCAATCTTGATCAATTTCTCGCACTGAGTCCGTTTACGGGGTCCGATTTGCGCGCAACCAACACTAACCACAGAAATTGGCCTCCACAAGCTGTCGATCACACTGTAATGACCACGAAGATCCGGGTCTTCACATCCACCGCGCCTGGCCGGAGTCCATAATGTTTTTCATGTCTCAGCTCTGAGGAGATACGTCTTCGACCCTTTGCATGTTATCGACTTCACTTCTCTGGAGATTGGCGAGGATCTTGGTTATGAGGAGCGCCCGTTGCGAATTCTGGCTCGTGAGGTGAGAGAATTGCGCAACCGGGCCATTCCATTTGTGAAGATCCAATGGAGCAACCATGGGGAGCGAGAGGCTACGTGGGAGCTGGAGACGGTGATGCGGGATACCTACCCTTCTCTGTTCGAGATACCTGTTTGAGGTACGCAGGTTTGCTTCCTTTTGTTTCGAGGACGAAACTCCCTTTTAGTGGGGGAGGATGTGGAGACCGTAAACCCCATGCGACTTTCCTGCTGAATCCTCAGTATAGAACACCTATTATTGGTTTATCTGGCCCATAGTGCATCAAGGTGGTGCCACTGATGGACCTTGTGAGGTAACTTTTGCTGTATTGGCCTTCGGCTGTGGTTGCCGAAATTTCTGGAAGGATTTTGGCCAAACAGAGGTTGGAATTAGATTCTGCACGGAAAAACACTTGAAAACGGCTATTTGCTTGTTTAATTTGGAGTCCGGATGACCAAAAACGGGCTACCGGAAGTTTCCGGGGATTTCTGGTGCATGGGGGTGACCGTGGACCGGCCGGCGCCACGTGGCGGCTCGGGATTGGGCCGGCCCACACTGCTTGGTCCACGGGAGAAGCGCGTCGGCGCATGGACCGCGCCTGGGGCCACGTGGCGTACCCGCATTGGCGGGCGCACGCGGCGCGGTTCAGGGGAATTTGGGCGCGGCTGGGTGGACCGAGTGTACGGCACGTGGCAGGCCGCCAGTGGAGGGTTCTGGTGGTCGCGGTCCACGGAGACGACGGCGTTGCACGGGGCAGCCCAGCGGCCGACGCGTGGCGCAGCGCACTTGAGTGCGCCACGCGTCGCCCCGCCAGCAACCCCGCCCCGTCTCTCTCCCGCCCGCGGGAGGGGGCACGTGGCGCGCGCGGAGGCCCCCGCACGGCTGTACCCTGTATTGGGGGTACGTGGCGGGCGCCCGGGCGCGTCGGACGGGATTTGGTCCAACCTGGGCCTCGCCGGATTTGGATCCCGGGTTTTGGGCCCCAAGAACCCGACCCGTTAAGCCTTTTTAAGGCTATTTAAACCGTAGTAATCCCCATTTTTACCTCTTTTAGCATTTGAATTTCACAGTGGACCCTTAAGGGAAATTTTACCTCTACCGGAGCTGGACCCGACGGTGGCTCGCCGGACTTTCTTGGTGCACGGATCCCGAGGTTGGCATTTTTCCGGCGCGACGCGATATTGTTCATCATCGACCCGTTTTGCGTCTTCTCAGTGCGCAGACTCTCCCGGCATTCCCCGACACCCGATTTCGACGATTTTTTCGCCGTTGGACTCACAACAGGTAGGACTGTAACTTTGATGTTCAGAGTTTTCTCAGATTCCTTTCGGATTTTGGAGATATTTGAGCTTTTTGTTGCTCCTTTTCTTCGCGGATTTTTGGACAGCGCCACGTTGTTTCGGCCATATCTTCACGTACCGATATCGGATCGAGGTGATTCAAGAGGCTAAATTCATCTACTTTTTGCGAGGAATCTCCTGTATTTTTCTCAAAATTTTCTGAGATTTCCTCGAAGGTGAGAATCTTCCTTCTTCCCGTGTGGTTATCTGTGGTAGTTGGTACAGTTATGAATGAGGTGCTTTTCTTGCCGGATTTTTATCTCAGTGTAGAAAATTCGGATTTGGACGTACAGGTAGTCGTTTCGAAGCTATCGACGCGTAGATCGCAGGGATATTTTATTCGGATTTTTCTGAGGACTTTCAGCAGGTGATTTTTGCCCATCTTCGCAGCTGAAATATTGCGTGATAATCTGGCAGTTTTGAAGGAACGTTTGTGTACTGACAAGTCAGTTTTTGTACCCAGGGGCAGTGTGGACTGTGCCGGACCTGTTGGACTCTGGGTAGCTGCTATTTTTGGTATTATCAGCTGTAGGACTTTTGACAGTTCGACTGATCAGGTGGGTGGCCTCGCTTTCAGGATTTACGATCTGGACACTAATTCTAGCTGCATAGGGAAATACATGTATTGTTTTACCTCCAGTATAGCATGTTAGAGAGCATGAGTTGGGATTCTTTGTTTATTCAGTTTAGCATGTGTTGCTTATTATTTTCCCCCACATCCTTATTTATTGCTATCTTCGGACTTGACCTAGCACCACTGTCATATACTGCATGTTCAACCAGACTAGTAGAAAACTTCAACTTGGGCTAGGTTACTTTATTGCTTTAGACACTTCCACTATCATTATTATTTCATCTGGACTTAGCTTCTTCCTCGCCCTGATAGGGGGCCGAGGGGTCGGGTTATTAGTGGGGTGCATTCACACTCGTGTCGGGGGACCGAGTGGAGTCAGATAGTGGATTATTGATCAGAGTGTCTTTTGATTACTGTCTGAGGGACAGGGGGGTCTCGGCTGTGTTGTGTTCCAGCCAGTGAGTGAGACAGGGTTCTTTTGATTACAGTCGATCTTGTGGATCGTGGATTTGGATTATAGCCTGCATGGGCCACATTGAGCTCGACATAGATGCGCAGATACTTTACTCGGTGGGGTCGCGCCCCTCGAGTGCCACTCCGGAGCTAGGCGGGTTACTTGCTTTTGCGATTTTGTCGACGCAGTCCCTCTGGCTGGTTCCTTTTTGGCAGTCACGGACGCCCTACGTAAGTCCGGTCCTCCGTGGATGTAACGGCAGTAGGTAGGCGCAGGTTTGACTGGACCCGATGCGGCAGTCAGTATAGATTGGGTGTTGAGTTGAGAGATAGTAGTGGTACCTGATTTTGTTCTGTTTTCACCCTTGAGCATCTAGTTAGAGGCATAGTAGCTGTAGAGTTACTTTATCAGTTTTCCTCCCAGCATTGCATCTTTATTTTGGCCTCTTGTAGACTTAGTGGGCAGACCGTCGGGCTTGTTGGCGGCACCCACTGAGAACTACTTGGGATGTAGTTCTCACACCCGTCGTGGTGTCTTTTTCCCCAGGGACCTCTACTTCTGTACCTGCCGCACAGGTTGCTGATCCCGCTGATCGAGGTAAGGGAATTGCGAGTTAGATCCCTACCAGATGTCGCCCTGAGAGTAGATGTACCCTCACCTTTTGAGAGTTCTTGTTGAGTGATCTTGTAGTGAGGATCGAGTTGTACTCCTTTATTTTGAGAGACATTTGTACATTGTGTGAGGACTTGGTCTGTACTTATACTTAGAGTTATTTTATTTCAGTTCAGTATTTCTATTTCAGCTCTGATTTCTGTATAGTATAGGTGATCTTTTGCAGGTTAGACGCTACGTTCCTACGGGGCTTCCCGTAGGGGCGGCGGATCTGTTGGCGAGTCCGGGTCGCAGTTTCGACCCGGGGCGTGACATCACGGGTCAAGCAGACCCTTTACCGGTAAAGAACGCAATGTGGGGGATCAATCCCACAGCGTACGCGAACGAACAGCAGGTGCACAATCATCACAATGCGAATGCTAAATCTCACGGTCCACAGACCGGGTAATCGGCAATATGCCGGAAATCCCCACAGGGATGCAGATGTCTATGTATATCAGTCATATATCATACAGTCTAGAATACAAGAAATGTGTATCTATCAATCATGCATATCGGAATATCGAATAGTATCCAACAATCAGGATCAATCAATCATGCATATCGGGATATCAACAATAAATCGGCTGACAGGAATCAACAAGTGCCATCAAATCATGTAGATCTATATACTGAAAGAGCTGATGTCACGCCCCGAGTTTAAAAATCCAGTCTAAAATTTTTTTTTTTAAATCAGAGTTTGCAAAACGGGCGTAACAGACCGCCACACATATAGGAAAACCCCTATACATGCACGGCTAAACTAATCCAATCATCAATCAAAGAGCAATCACTATCACAACTAAACAATACTAATCATCAGAGTATAATCCGAATATCACAATGTCAACAATCTGAAATGTCATAACAAACTAGAAACTGAAATAACATAAATAAGGATCAGCTACAAGTCATCGGGAATCTCAATCATCATAACTATCATCAGGGGGACAGCTCTATCGTGACAGGCTCACTGGATCGTCCCGACACCCCACTACCCGAACGACCTGAAAAACAGTCACCCAGGGGTGTGAGATACACCGGAGTGCATCCCAGTGGGCACGACGAGCCGAGAAATAGCTAATCGTACCTACTGGGTACAATAATCTGCGGATAGTAAGAGTCATAGGTAAAGCTGAATAATATAACAGATCTACTGATAATCAACAAAATCCACAGATATCTGAATAAGCAGGTAATCAAGGGTAGTGAAACTGCAAGTAGTAAATGCTGGACATATATGTATGTAAACGAGATAATCAATCATGAACTGAGCAGTAAGGGTACAGGGTAAGATATCTATCAATAACAGCGCAAGATAATAAGAATGCGTCAATAAAAGAACTCAAGTACCCAATCAACGCCAGTATTGGTCCCAAGGACCTCAGGCTAAGCCACTGTACAGCACCCCATCCGCTGACATACCCTGCACTTACAGACGCCAAGCAGTCCTAGTGCAACAAGCTCACGGGTCTTTTCTCTAGACCACTTTACCGGTAAAGAACACTATGACGGTGGCCAAACCGTCAGTGTACGTGAAGTACAGCAGTGCGTGGCAATCATCATGCTATGCTCAATCTCGCGGTCTAATGACCGGGTAGTCGGCAACAAGCCGAGGTATCCCAACAGGGAAACAATCATCTGTCTGTATCAATCAATCAGAATCAATCATGCATATCTGAATAAGGTCATATGACAAGAGACATGAAACTAGCAGCAATAATCAATCAATCATGGTCTATCATGCATAACTGGAATATAAATGCAAGTATCTCAGGGTATCAATGCAGTGTACTAACTGATAGCTACGAAGCATGATCAGACCACAAGTATCAACTGTACTGAATAATGACAAGTAACAGGAAATGTCATAATCTATGAGTAGGTATACCCAATCAAGGCTAAGTCAAAAACAAGTGTCCAACTGGACTAAAGCAACCAGAGGGCCGAAAAGATAAAGCCCGGACCGAAGATAACCCACCTGAGTGTAGGCAGATCCTCGAACTCCCGCTCTGCTACTGGGAGGCTGGTGCTGAACAACTGGGCCCTGAATAAAAACTATGATCAGTAACAGAACTCACACTAACCCATCCCGACGACACAACAGTAGCGAAATGCTTATACGGAATACTATCGCTAATTAACGGGACAAAAAATCCGTTTTCCGATCAACAAGGGCCCACGGAACTTTGACAAGATGCCCAGTAAGATATAAATACTGTCTACTGACAGCCCGCGTGTCCAATGTCCATTTTGGTCCATAATACATTTTTAATTTACATAATTACTCTATGTTATAGCTTGTTTCGACTCGTTCTCGTGATCCGGGAATCCAAAAGCTGCGCCGTAACTTTCAGCGCGTTCGTTACGACGAGACGAAGCTCGTGCTCACAAGATTTGGGCCGAGCCCAGGCCCAAATACAAGTTGGCCCATAAACATTAGGGTTCCAATTACGACAATGCCATAACTTAATATCTATTAGAGCTAAAGATGATTTAACTGGAGCACGATGCTCTGTAGGGGTTGTAGACAGTGGGGCTCACCTGAAGCTAGCCGGAGACTGGCCGGAAGTCTGGCCGGAGCAGCACCCAACAAGTGGCCAAGCTCGGTTTGGGGTACACTCGGATTAACCCAGGTTCGGATCTGCACCAGGGGTGAGCATGAGTTAGAGGAAGGTCCCAGAAGAAGTTTGATCCATGTGGGGTCGAGCCCCGGCGGCCGGAGGCGGCGGCGGCCGGAGTTAAGCCCGAAATAGAAATCTCGGTGCAAGTTTGAACACCCATAATACAAAGGCTTTTCGGATCAAAACAAAATGATGGGAAGCTTGCATAGGGCCTTTGGATCTTACCTAGGTAGTGGCCGGAGTTCCAGACCGGCGGGGATGGCCGGAGGTGAGCTCCAACGTCGTCTCGGGTGCAACCCTGGGGTTCGCAAGCCTATCGTTAGGAGGGCCATGCAAGTTGATGGGGAAGCTTAAAATGACAGTACGGTCCTACCTGGAAGGTTTCCCGGCGACGGGGATCGCCGGAGAGACGCGGCGGCGAAGCTCGGAGGAAGACAAGGTGGCCGTTAATGGCGGTTTCCGGCCGCCGTGTCCCGGACCGGTGCAACTTGGACCAAAATCTCCCAATCGGTTCCAGGGACCTTCTGGTGGAGTTGGCCGGAGGTGGGAGGCAGCGGCGGCGCCGGACGGCCGAGCTCGGCCAAGGTTGAAGAAGACTGAATCTAGGGCACGCTCGACCGACTCTGATCCTTAACCGATGATGCCCAGACCTCGTAGAGGTGTTGCAGTAGCCAAGAAGACGAAGTTCAACGGTGCTGATCTTAGTTTGGACGGTCGGATAACGGCGGCGTCTGGCGGCGGCCAAAACCGCAAATTTCCGGTGACAGCGTTCCCGCCGGCGACCGGGACGGCGGCAACGGCTCGGCCTGCACCCGGATGACCTCCACGGCGTCAGGGGCACATAAATCTTGCCCAAAACCCAAAACCAAATCAAAAAGCTCAATAACCCACCTTCACCGGAGTTTGGAGAGGAGAGGATGACCTCCGCCGACGGCGCGCGGCGGAGCCCGGGGCCGGGGTTCCTCGGGCTGAGTCTCACCAACACAGAGGAAGTTCCAGAAGTGGTCTGGAGCGAGATGGGATCCTCCCGTTGCTTCGCACTCCACCCCAACCGAGATCCGGACCTTCCCGTTTCTTCTTCTTCTTCTCCGGCGAGAGGAGGCGGCGGCCGGCGGCGTAACCGTCGTGGAGAGAGCAGAGGGAGAGGAAGAGACTTGATGTGGTGGCTGGGAGCAAGACCTAGATCTAGGGTTCGTTTCTTGAGAGAGCCCGAGCCAAATGCACCTATAAATAGCTAGGTGAAATTTGCAAATAAGTCCTCCCACTCACAAGGTTTTTAAGCCAGGTCCCTCCCAGCACTTTCTGGTTTCCCAACTAAGTCCCTAACCAGGAGGGCACGCGGTTCGAGGTAAAAGAATAGGGTTTAATGTGTAAAAACCCTATTTTCCCACCTTATTTCACGCTTTTCGAGGCGATCCGATCGTCGAAACAGAAAATGGACTGCGCCATGGCGTCCGGCTCGACGAGACCTATCAGGTAGCGATTTCAGATTTTCAAGGAAATACCCAGATAAAATCTCGGTCCATAAAATACAGTTCCGAATTACAGTTATCGCGCTTTTCGAAACTCTAGGGTCGTCAAACAGAATTTCTGTCAATGCCATTGCGTTCAGAATGACGAAACCGTTCGAATCGACTACCAGGATCGCTATGTTCGGAGTCCGGACAGCGAATCGGCTAACGTTGGCACTTAGGGGAATACGAATTTAGTGTTTACTGTTCATGCACTATTCATTTTAAGTCGCGGGTCCCGCCCGCTTCTTCGCTGAATTCTGGAAGATCTGACCGTCGGATCAAAACATGCTTAATATGGTTTTCACTCGGTTCAGCGAGACGGTCATGCCGGTGATCTCGGATTTTCGAGATTAGGCTCGGATTGAAAAGTGACATTTTAGTCTCATAACTGTGCAATTTACACAGCAGGAAAAAAAATCAACTTATGATTCGAAATTTTCAACTTGGCCTTTATTCATCTTCTTTTATTTATTTACAACAAAAATTCAAATTCTTACATCTCTACCACCTAAAAAGAAGTTTCGTCCCCGAAACTTAGTACAACTAGGAATCAAATAGATGGGGGTAACGCTCCCTCATGGCTGACTCGCGTTCCCACGTGGCTTCACGCTCTTCGTGATTCTCCCATTGTACTTTGACGTAGGGGATCGATCTACTCCTCAGCTTCTTCTCATCTCGAGCCAGGATCTTCAGGGGTATCTCGTCATAACTCAGATCCTCGCGAAGCTGGACGGCGGTAGGGCTGATCACATGTGAAGGATCCCTGATATACTTCCGTAGCATGGAGACGTGAAAGACATTGTGCACTCGGGCGAGGCTAGGAGGAAGAGCCAATCGATAAGCTACAGGACCAATGCGCTCCAAAATCTCGAAGGGACCGACAAATCGGGGACTGAGCTTATTGCGAATCCCAAATCGCTTGATTCCCCGAGTTGGCGATACCTTCAGTAGGACATGATCGCCCACTTGGAACTCCAAGTCTCGTCGTCGTTGGTCCGCATAGCTTTTCTGTCTGCTCTGCGCGGTTAGCATCTGCTGTCTAGCTACCCGCACTCTGGCCTCTGCATCCTCTAGTAGCTCTGGCCCGATAACACGGCGCTCACCGACATCATCCCAACAGATGGTGGAACGACATCGGCGCCCGTACAGTGCCTCATAAGGAGCCATACCGATACTCGCCTGATAGCTGTTGTTGTAGGCGAACTCCACTAAGGAAAGATACCGGTACCAACCATCTCCGTACTCAAGTATACAGGCTCGCAACATATCCTCCAATGTCTGAATGACTCGCTCGGACTGCCCATCACTCTGGGGGTGAAAGGCAGTACTGAATTTCAATTTGGTGCCCATAGCCTCTTGCACATTCTTCCAAAACTGAGACACAAAACGAGTGTCCCTATCCGAAACGATCGATGCGGGAGTGCCATGCAGTCGCACGATCTCATCAATATAGAGCTGGGCGAGTCTATCACGGGTCCAAGTCGTGTGTATCGGCAGGAAGTGGGCCGACTTGGTGAGTCGATCCACTATGACCCATATAGCATCGTGGCCTCGCTGGGATCGAGGCAGACCGGTGACGAAGTCCATCGTAATCTGCTCCCACTTCCAAACCGGCACAGGAAGCGGTTGCAGTTTTCCCGCCGGTCGTTGGTGTTCCGCCTTCACCTGCTGGCAAACCAGGCACTGCGCCACATGGTTCGCCACATCAGCCTTCATCCCAGGCCACCAGTAATGCTGTTTCAGATCCCGGTACATTTTTGTTCCGCCAGGATGTACCGTGTATAAGGATCGATGCGCCTCCGTGAGGATGTCCTTCTTTAATCCACTGTCATCTGGGACACACCAACGGCCCCTGAATCGAATAGAGCCATCGGTGTTCAGCTGGTAATCGTCAGTCTGTCCCAATGATATCAGCTCTCGAATCTTCTGGAAGGAGGGGTCGGACTGCTGTCCCTCCTTTATGCGATCAAGTAGGGTAGGCTGCACTACCATCGCTAAAAGTCGAGCGGTAGACCCCGAAGGAACGATCTCCAAGTCTAGGCGCTGGAACTCAGAAATCAAACGGTCCTGATCAGTGATCAATAACAGTTCTGGGGACACGTTCTTTCGGCTCAAAGCATCAGCTACCACGTTGGCCCGACCTGGGTGGTACTGGATAGTGAGATCATAGTCCTTTAGCAGTTCGAGCCATCGTCGTTGCCTCAAGTTCAGCTCCTTCTGAGTAAAGAGGTACTTAAGGCTCTGGTGATCAGTGAAGACCTCGCAGTGGACTCCATATAGATAATGCCTCCATAACTTGAGAGCGAAAACCACCGCGGCGAGCTCGAGATCATGCGTCGGATAGTTTTGCTCATAAGGCTTCAGTTGTCGAGAGGCATAGGCTATCACTTTTTCATTTTGCATCAGGACACAGCCCAACCCGATCCGAGAGGCGTCACAATAAACCACATAGTTCTCGCCTTGGACCGGTAACGTCAATACGGGTGCCTCAGTCAATAGTCGCTTTAACTCATCAAAAGCGAGCTGGCACTCAGGAGTCCACATGAACTTTTCTTCTTTCTTCGTCAGACGGGTCATTGGAGCAGCGATTTTAGAAAACCCTTCGACGAACCGCCGATAATACCCTGCCAGACCGATGAAACTGCGCACCTCAGTGGCATTGGTCGGCTGGGGCCACTCTTTAATAGCTTCAATTTTCTTGGAATCCACGGCAACGCCCTCAGCAGATATGATGTGTCCAAGAAATGCGACTTCCCGAAGCCAAAAATCGCACTTCTTGAATTTAGCATACAGATTGTTCTCTCGCAAGACTTGGAGAACCTGTCGAAGATGCTCCTGATGTTCTAGATCGCTTTTCGAATAAATAAGAATGTCGTCAATGAATACCACGACAAAACGATCCAGAAAGGGTTTGAAAACCCGGTTCATCATATCCATGAAAGCAGCAGGGGCATTTGTAAGTCCAAACGGCATCACTGTGTACTCATAGTGGCCGTACCGGGTTCGAAAAGCAGTTTTCGAGATATCCTCCGCTCTAACCCGCAACTGATGATACCCGGATTGTAAATCGATCTTGGAAAATACCACCGACCCTTGGAGTTGGTCGAAAAGATCGTCAATCCGCGGGAGAGGATAGCGGTTCTTGATGGTAACTTTGTTTAGTTCCCGGTAATCAACGCACAAACGTAGGCTGCCGTCCTTTTTCTTCACGAAGAGCACAGGCGCGCCCCAAGGAGAAACACTGGGTCGGATGAAACCCAAGGCAGTTAGTTCTTCAAGCTGGATCTTCAACTCCTTTAACTCCGCAAAAGCCATGCGGTAAGGCGCTCGAGAAATAGGAGCTGTGCCGGGGACGAGATCAATAATGAATTCGATTTCCCGCTCAGGGGGCATCCCTGGAAGCTCAGCAGGAAATACGTCTGGGAAACTCCGCACCACGGCAATATCCTCGATCCGACGAGTAGCAGTAGGGGTGGTGACAGCCATGGCAAGATATGCCACACACCCCCTCTCAAGGCGACGAACTGGGGTCACCGAGCAGATCCCCAAATAAGCAGAAGGTTCGAAGCCTGAATAGATCAACTCCGCTCCACCAGGCGGATCCAAGGTCAATCTCCGAAAGGTGCAGTCGATGGTAGCTCTGTATCTAGACAACCAGTTCATCCCCAAGATCACGTCATAGTGACGTAGCTTGAGAACGAATAGAGAAATAGGGAAACTCCGTCCACCAATATGAACAGGGCATAATCGGAGCTCTTGGTTAATTGGAACACTATGACCCGGAATCTCTACCCAAAAACGATCTCTAGTGTACTGGACGATAATACCGTGGGTAGTAATAAAGTGGGTGGAGATAAATGAATGCGACGCCCCAGTATCAAACAGAGTTTTAGCATTATGTCCAAAGACAGAGGTAGTACCTGCCAAGTTGTCCTCCGGAGTGGGCTCGCCATGGGTAAGGGCGAATACACGCCCACCAGCTGTCTGTCGTGACCCAGAAGGTGGTCGAGGAAGAGGAGGACGACCCGAGGAAGCAGAACTCGGTGCAGGGGCTTGTCGTCGTGGTGGTGCAGGAATAGGAGCAGTCATCTGCGAAGGTGTAGACCCCCGCGGGCATGTCGCAGAAATGTGTCCCGGTTGGCCGCAATTGAAGCATCGGCCATGCTTCTGATCACAGTCCTTCGCTCGGTGGGTACCCCCGCAGAAGACACATGGCCGGGGGCCCCAGTTGGGACTGTTGAAAGAGCCGGCGGCTGGAGATCTCTTTGGCCACTTCTTCAGTTGTGGTCGTTTAGCCTTCTTGTTCTGGTGGTACTGTCCACTGCCGCCCTCCCAAGGAGCCCTTTTCTTGCCTTTGTCCCTGTCCGCCGCAATCCGCTCAGAGCGGGAGATCTTGACCTCAGCCTCGATGGCTAGACACCGCTCCACGCAGTTGTCGAAGTCGGTGCTCAAATGGGAGGAGATATGGCGGCGGATCTCGTGCCTCAAACCCTGCGAGAAGAGTCGTACCTTGCGGCGTTCCTCGCGCACTGCCTGGGGAACCAGGTCGGCAATGCGCAGGAACTCCTGCTCGTAGTCACGGACGCTCTTGTCGCCCTGCTTGAGGTTCTCCAGTTCACGTTCGAGACCCTCCTTGGTGGTCTCCTTCAGGTGGTGCTGGTACAAAGAAGCCTTAAAGACCGCCCAAGAAGGTTCAGGAAGGCCTGCAAGTGGCGCTCTCGATGACGCCTCCACCATTTTGACGCCCGGCCCTCCAGGCAATGCACAGCGATGTGTACTTTGTCGCGTTCTTCAGTGTACACATCCTGGAAGAGCTTCTCCATGTGGTCGATCCATTGCTCGACCGCCCAGTGATCGTCGTCCTTGCCGTCGAATGTCTGCGGCTTAAATTTCTTGAATTCGAGCAGAGCCGCCTTTGCTCGAGCCTTTTCCGCTTGATCAGCCTCAGGGTTGGCTGCAGAATCAGCAACAGGGGAGACGGAACGGGATGACGCAGATGCCATCATAGCC
>CM055060.1:53544956-53590470 GCA_029204045.2 Tillandsia leiboldiana | reverse complement strand
CCCTTTTCTTGGTCGTTCTTATCTTTTCTTCCTCCCACTTAAGAGCTCCTACATCCTCCTTCTCCCCCTTTGGATCTTTCCAAACCTGGGGACTTCTACAGAGGAACTTTTGGCAACTCTCCTCCATTTTCATCAGCAAAAGAAGGACAGAAGGGCTTCATCACCATCATCTTCTCCTTGAGGCAAGCATCACCATTGTTGCTGTTGTTGGACTTTCCCGTCGCGTTTCAGTGCGAAAATTCCCCAGGACTCATTTCTTGGAAGTTTGAGCTCATTTGGTTCTACGTTCTCACAAGAGGTAAGGCTACAATTTTTGTATTCAACTCCTCCCCCAGATCTCATGTTTTTACAGAGTTTTAAGGCCATCTTTGGAACCCTTCATTTCAGTCTGGAATCCTGAACAGTCCTCAGTGTTTTGGCCTTTCTGGGCAGTAGGATGGGAATATTGGATGATTTTTGTGGGGAATTTCCAGACTCGAAGACCTACAATATTGGTATGTATCATTTTCCCCATATCTGAGTTTTTATTAGGGTTTATGCATGATCCTTGGAGCACCTTGCTGCAGTCAGGCACAGATGGAACTTGGTGATAGTTCAAAGTGTTTATGGGTTTTCTCCTTCATCCGAGCATGAATTTGGAGTTCTTTAGCTCAATTTGTATCTACTCTCGACAAGGAATCCAATGGTACCTCTCTTGCAGGATTTGGAGCACGTTTGATTAGGTAACTTTAATGATCTTTTTAAGTGTTGTTATATGGTTACTGCAGTCCCGTTTTAGTTTTGATTTGAGCAAGGCACCTTGGAATGCAGATAACTTCGTGGATATAAGGTCTTTTTCAGAGATTCAAGTTGGTACTTCTTCTTAACTTCAAGGTGAGCAAAATTCTCTTTTATGAGCTGTGGATGAATCCCGTTGGAAAAGCCTCTAATTAAGCTTGGAAATGCTAGCAAGTTTATGTTAGCATTTTTGGGACAGCATTGTGATTTTGTTGCATTTGAATGTCAAAGGAAAATTAATGGTAGATTTTGAGGACTTAAAGATGTTTGTATGAAAGAGGATATCTTTGCTTTACTGCTGGGAACTTTATTTTGAGGTATTTGTGGTTGCACATACATTTTAATTAACCTTGTTTGCACATGCCGAATTCTGGAATTTGAATGCGCAGTGTTGCATTGTTTCAGTGATTGCGCACAATCCGTGAGGCGGATTTGGATGATTTTCGCGGCATCGGACTCCTGGGAGGATAAGGATTACCCACGCCAAAATTCAGCCAGATCGGGCATCGGATCATCAAGTTTCAGGTGGGTGGTTGTGCTTAGCCGAAAACATCGATTTACCCACTCGGGCTATTGGTTTCCCTCATGGCATTGTGGTTGATGTTCTCTTTTCCTTGGTATAATATGCTTGGATACCCATGTCTAGATTAAGTTAATTGATCCTCAATGTATACATGAGTGAATGAATAGCTTGATTGATGTTATATTATCTCATATGAAGTTCATTATAAGTGATCATTCTTAAACCTATGCTATGTGAGGGTGATTGGGAAATTAATCTTTAACCTACACCTTGTGATGAATGGTTAACCTAATCATGGTGAATGATGGTGATGGTTATATGCGAATGGTTGATTGATTTAGGTGAGGACTTGATGGGGTTATGTGAGAAGTGCTTGGTTGCTTATGTGAGAAGAACTTGGTTGATTTATTTGAGAATGGCTTATATGAGAGTAGTTGGTTTTGTTGATCCTTAACTTGCAATGTTTGATGTTGGGCATAGATGTTAATGCATAACCTATCTATGTGAGAATAATTAGTGGATTGATCATTGATCTAACTTATATGAAAATGGGTGATGATGTGGGTTGTTGATTTAGTTGATGTGAGAATGACCTAGGCTTTTGATTCCTAATTCCTTCATAAAAGATGGCTATCATTGTGAGTTGAGGCCTATTCCTTATGAGACTAAGCTTTGTTCATGACTCCTAAATCCCTCCAAATGAGATTGGATGTTGTTGGTAGATCCTATGTTCATCCTATGTGAGATCATGAAAGTTGTTGAACCTTAGTCTATTCATTGGTGGGTACTTGATTAAATGTCCCTGTTTATGTGATGTTAAATGATCTTGGGCTTATTCCTGTATGAATGTGAGGATTGACAAGCGTTGTACCATCTTATGTGATTTGTGATTAGGTGTGGCACTTCCTTATTTTCATACTTTGTTGAACATCGTGTACGTGGTATTGGCAGGCATAGGCTATGTTGCACTTAATGTTCTTATGCAATCATCAATATTATGGAATAGCATGCTCTAATAAATGTAGAACATCGACACCTGTTTTCTTTTTATCATTTTGGGACATTTGCATGTTTGTATGGTCACTTAGATAGGCCACCTTTTTTCTGCTACACTATCATGTTGGACTTGACTTAGGAGAAACCATGTTTCTTGCTTTTCTCCTTTCATACTAGGCTCAAAGTATTTGTAGCTCGTGCGCGAGCAGGGGGTTTTGGGATAGTGTAGACAGATTCTTGAGATCTGGATAGGCTGGCCTGAGGGCAGGGTATTGTGGCTACCGCGGACCTTGGGTGGTTGACCGGATGGTGACTTGTGCATCGGATTAGGGATGACAGGTCGGGCTTGATTTGGGGGATTTGCAGGGTATTGCGGCGACCGCGGACTTTGGGCGGCCGACCGGGTATTTACAGTTGCATCAGATTGGGGGTCGGGCCTTATGTAGTGGATGGGTTTTTCCACTTTGATCAGAGTCGTGATCCAGTCCTGCTAGTTTTGATACTTGTTACTACAACCTTGAGTCCTTGAGACTCCTATCCCCTATCGGTGTTATGCATTGGCCGGCATACCCGATTTGGCAAGTATAGTGTGCACGTTATACAGACCTTGAGTCCTTGAGACTCCTATCCCCTATCGGTGTTATGCGTAGGCTGGCATACCCGATTTGGCAGGCACCGCAGGCAGTACCAGTGTTCACTGGAGTATAGATTGGGTTTATTCAGGCAGGCCTTGATATTCTGATGCATACATTTAGCTATACTTCTTAGCACGGCATTTAGAGGCATATTAGTGGTAGCTTCCTCTTATCAGTATTTCTGTTATAGCTTACCACCTCTCTTACTCCTTCTCTTGACTCTGGTAGACTTAGCGGGTACATCGGGGTTTGAGGCCTTACCCACAGGGGGAGGCTACTGGTTTACTAGTGGTTCTCACCCCCATTGTTGTTTTCCCCTTCCCTCCCTTTGTTTTGCAGTGTCTGCTGCGGGAGTTGCTGACCTTACGGTTGGAGGTTCGAGGCGAGGGAGTCGCGAGATAGATCCTTACCAGTGTTGATTTCTACAGTGGGATAGATGTACCAGCCCGGAGTGTGGGTTTCACTGTACTCAGTTGTATTTTATTATTTCAGTTATCTCCCTTTTCGGATTTATAGATGTTGTATAGGTGGCTTTACTTGTATTACAGTCTCGGGGGACCGGATTATTGTATCATTATTTATGGGAGATGGATATTGTACTTTTACTTTTCAGTTGTACAGTGATTTAGACTTTTTATTACAGCAGTTTTTCTTCAGCTCTGATATCTATTTAGTTGTTAGATGATACTTTGCAGGTTAGACGCTTCGCTTATGCGGGGTTCCGCATAGGTGGCGGATCTGTTGGCGAGCCCGGGTCGCAGTTTCGACCCCCGGGGCGTGACAGATTAGAGTGGTATCAGAGCCTAGGATGTAGGTCATTATGGACTTAGAAACCCTAGGCTTGTGGTTGGACCTTAGGATGACTACGTGAGAGTCGTGACTTACAGCGAGAGTCCTGATTGAGTTTTATACCTCTCCCAAGGGACGGGATGAGTGATTGGCATGTTTATTCTCCTTGGTGATTATGTTGGCTGCAGACAGCATAATGCCATGGAATGGGTGACATGTCCTAGACTTTCGCTGGATTGGGTCGAGTTTCTGTGGTGTGTTTTGTGTACGGTTCGTCGTGGTGAGCGGTGTCTCCCTGACGCAGAGTTCTGACCCGTGTGCACCCCATTGCAGCTTTTGGGCGAGGATAGGCAGTTTTGGGTCGGATACCCAGATTGGGGTCAGTGAGCTCTGGACCCATATGACAGGATTGGCGGTGGCATATCGGCGGCGGAGAGAGCAGCTGATAGGATGATACAGTTGCTGGAGCTGCGGACATCTCCGATAGTGCTTTCCGTTGAGACCAACCCCTTTGTAGATCCCTGGTGGCAACGATTCCAATGGCGCCGGTTGGGCGAGCAGCCTTCTTTGGGTCGACTTTGTGCTGAGGCACTGAGGCGGGGGTGGACAGTGGATAGCAGATGAGCAGTGGGACATCATGATCGATCGAGTCAGCTTTGGCTGTTTGACCTATCCCGACTCGTAGGACTGAGTTTGGAGCCTTTGGAGGCAGAGTCATGGTTGGTGGTGCTGGACGGACTATTTGAGAGCCTTTTATGCCTGAGGGTTTATGCAGTTGATGAACTGCACGCTCCACGTTATGAGGGACGAGGCGCATGGGATGTGTGTGGGGCTAGGATTGCGCTAGGATATCTTTTTGGCTCATTCGGTCCCTCTGACTTCAGATTTTGGATGCCCCGATGGAGCATAGCGTTGTAGTTTCTTTGGACTGATGGAGGCACTCGATGCCAGATGATGGGGGCAGACTAGTAGGCAGAGACCTTCTCGAGTCCTTTTCAGAGTCGTGGACTTCTGAGGCGCCAGAGGTCGGGTGGACCCCGACGGCAGCGTCAGTATCAGTATTAGAGTAGCGCAGCGGAAGCATGATGGGCTGCGATCATTGCCGCAGCATGAGGGGAGGCAGAGATGGTGCTTTCTTTGGGGATAGTCAGGATACTCTCAGGCCGATTAAGCGACGACCACTAACACTGGCAGTTGAGTCTGTGCAACCTGGTTGGAGGGCGCCCCATCAGTGGGATGTGTTGTCGCAGGTATGATTTCCTTTACAGCTATCCGAGCTAGAACGAGGTGCATTCCTGCACGGACTAAAGGTAGAGCTGCTACCACGTGCACTTGAGGTATAGATCCTTGATTAGGATGTGCACGTGGAGGAGGTTTGTGGAATATGTCCAGTGCAGTTAGGCTATGGGTTACACCCGTTGACTAGCTGGTCTTGTGGCAGCCCAGGATTTTCGACTCGGTGTATTGGATTGGTCGGTGTGGCATCCTGCAATTTGTAATTGTGGGGTGAGGACCGTGAACTTCTGCGAGTTGGTTTACAAGTGGTGGTAGATTGCACTAGTTGCAGTGACAGCGTGCCAACAGGAGTCAGGCAGATGATGAGCCAAGGATGTATTGCCCAGTTAGTGACTGTGATAAAGGTGCCTACGGCGGCCCCGGGACTCAAAGGTGCCCTTAATGCCCGCGAGTTCTCGAATATGAGTCCACCTGAGTTGATGAGAATGCTGCCGGGCAAGGGGATTGAGATTGTTATTAACGTGGTTCTAGGAACCGCGTCGATATTGAAGGCACCTCATTGGATGGCACCAGCACAACTGAGAGCTGATGGTATAGTTATTGATTATGATGGTTAAAGGGTTTGTTAGACCCGGTGTCTTACCTGATGGAGGGGACAATGGATCTTTTGTCCTATCAGCAGTGATTGAGTGGTAGTGATGCCCCATGATAGTCTTGGATGTGTGTAGATGTTTTGGGGCCGGAGTACAGTGCAGAGCTTGAGCGATGCTTGTGTGGCAAGCGCCATTACTGGAATGGATGGGATGATTTGGACTAGGGATCGTGCCCCAGAGTGATCCGCTCCAGATTTTGGTTTCAGTCGAGCAACCCACACTGATGGAGGAGATCAATGAGTGTTGAATTAAGGGTCCTCAGTGGATGTAGAACAAGGACAGAATAACTGCCACAGCAGGGACAACTTCAACTCTTCGTTGTTTTTCGGTGGTTCTCCAACTCAGAGTTGTAGTTGTTGGACTCCCTTTTTATATGGATAATTGTGAGGGTGTACTTCAGGTTTCTTAAATGAGTTGGTTTTGAGGGGGAGATTTTGGGGGTGTTGTGAATCAGTGGTTACCAGTTATTTCTTCCTTTCCCTGTGACATGTTGGAATCCTTGTCGTTGTCCATGTCTCCGCTTAGAGGTGATATGTTGGGTTTGCTCGTCGATGTTTGACTCGCTACACTTGAGACTAGTGAGTGTCTGGAGTGCTAAAGGCACCGTTGTGGATTATGGCTCGAGGAATGAGGAATGGCGCAACTAGGCCATGTCGTACAGGCGGCTGATGTTGTTGTGGAATAATCACGGGAAGCGATCGACGCTTTGAGAGCTGGTGACGAGGATGTTGGACATTTGCCATTTTGATTTGAGACTTCTTTTGAGTTGTGTTAGTTTCGAGGACGAAACCTTCTTTTAGTGGGGGAGGATGTGAAGACCCGGATCTTCGTGGTCATTACAGTGTGATCGACAGCTTGTGGAGGCCAATTTCTGTGGTTAGTGTTGGTTGCGCGCAAATCGGACCCCGGAAACGGACTCAGTGCGAGAAATTGATCAAGATTGGTTAATTGGGAATTTCGTCGAAAAATAGAGGTGGTTTCGCGCAAAATGGACACCGTATTTGGATTCAGCGCGGAAAAAACGATCAAAACGGCTATTTGGTTGCATTATTTGGAGTTTTGGAGGTCGGAATTGGACTCGGCGCGCGAAAATAGCTAAAAAAGGCATTTTTGGAGCAGTTCTGGATTTATTTAAGGCGGCCGGTCCACGGTTTGGGCGTGCACCAGGCGCAGCGACTCGGGGGGGAGCGCCAGCTGTCAGCGCTGGAGAGGCCCGTCCGGGCCACGCGGCAAGCCCACGCGCGCCCGCTGGCGCGACGCGCGTCCCTGTGCGGGACGCGTGTCGCCGCGCCAGTGGCGGGCGCGGCAGGCAACGTGGCCCCATCCGGGCCATCCGCCCGGGGGCGGGGCGCCCGGATGGGCGCCACGTGCACCCGCTGGGCGCGGGGCTGGGCCGGGAGCCGGGCCTGGCCCAGCACTGTGCACCGCACAGTAAACCCCCCCCCCCCCCTTTTCTTGGTGTTCTTATCTTCTTCTTCCTCCCACTTAAGAGCTCCTACCTCATCCTTCTCCCACTTTTGGATCTTTCCAACCTTGGGGACTTCTACAGAGGAACTTTTGGCAACTCTCCTCCATTTTCATCAGCAAAGAGAAGGACAGAAGGGGCTTCATCACCATCATCTTCTCCTTGAGGCAAGCATCACCATTGTTGCTGTTGGTGGACTTTCCCGTCGCGTTTCAGTGCGAAAATTCCCCAGGACTCATTTCTTGGAAGTTTGAGCTCATTTTTGGTTCTACGTTCTCACAAGAGGTAAGGATACAATTTTTGTATTCAAATCCTCCCCCAGATCTCATGTTTTTACAGAGTTTTAAGGCCATCTTTGGAACCCTTCATTTCAGTCTGGAATCCTGAACAGTCCTCAGTGTTTTGGCCTTTCTGGGCAGTAGGATGGGAATATTTGGATGATTTTTGTGGGGAAATTTCCAAGACTCGAAGACCTACAATATTTGTATGTATCATTTTCCCCAGATCTGAGTTTTTATTAGGGTTTATGCATGATCCTTGGAGCACCTTGCTGCAGTCAGGCACAGATGGAACTTGGTGGATAGTTCAAAGTGTTTATGGGTTTTCTCCTTCATCCGAGCATGAAATTTGGAGTTCTTTAGCTCAATTTGTATCTACTCTCGACAAGGAATCCAATGGTACCTCTCTTGCAGGATTTGGAGCACGTTTGATTAGGTAACTTTAATGATCTTTTTAAGTGTTGTTATATGGTTACTGCAGTCCCTGTTTTAGTTTTGATTTGAGCAAGGCACCTTGGAATGCAGATAACTTCGTGGATATAAGGTCTTTTTCAGAGATTCAAGTTGGTACTTCTTCTTAACTTCAAGGTGAGCAAATTCTCTTTTATGAGCTGTGGATGAATCCCGTTGGAAAAGCCTCTAATTAAGCTTGGAAATGCTAGCAAGTTTATGTTAGCAATTTTGGGACAGCATTGTGATTTTGTTGCATTTGAATGTCAAAGGAAAATTAATGGTAGATTTTGAGGACTTAAAGATGTTTGTATGAAAGAGGATATCTTTGCTTTACTGCTGGGAACTTTATTTTGAGGTATTTGTGGTTGCACATACATTTTAATTAACCTTGTTGCACATGCCGAAATTCTGGAATTTGAATGCGCAGTGTGCATTGTTTCAGTGATTGCGCCCAATCCGTGAGGCGGATTTGGATGATTTTTGCGGCATCGGACTCCTGGGAGGATAAGGATTACCCACGCCAAAATTCAGCCAGATCGGGCATCGGATCATCAAGTTTCAGGTGGGTGGTTGTGCTTAGCCGAAAACATCGATTTACCCACTCGGGCTATTGGTTTCCCTCATGGCATTGTGGTTGATGTTCTCTTTTCCTTGGTATAATATGCTTGGATACCCATGTCTAGATTAAGTTAATTGATCCTCAATGTATACATGAGTGAATGAATAGCTTGATTGATGTTATATTATCTCATATGAAGTTCATTATAAGTGATCATTCTTAAACCTATGCTATGTGAGGGTGATTGGGAAATTAATCTTTAACCTACACCTTGTGATGAATGGTTAACCTAATCATGGTGAATGATGGTGATGGTTATATGCGAATGGTTGATTGATTTAGGTGAGGACTTGATGGGGTTATGTGAGAAGTGCTTGGTTGCTTATGTGAGAAGAACTTGGTTGATTTATTTGAGAATGGCTTATATGAGAGTAGTTGGTTTTGTTGATCCTTAACTTGCAATGTTTGATGTTGGGCATAGATGTTAATGCATAACCTATCTATGTGAGAATAATTAGTGGATTGATCATTGATCTAACTTATATGAAAATGGGTGATGATGTGGGTTGTTGATTTAGTTGATGTGAGAATGACCTAGGCTTTTGATTCCTAATTCCTTCATAAAAGATGGCTATCATTGTGAGTTGAGGCCTATTCCTTATGAGACTAAGCTTTGTTCATGACTCCTAAATCCCTCCAAATGAGATTGGATGTTGTTGGTAGATCCTATGTTCATCCTATGTGAGATCATGAAAGTTGTTGAACCTTAGTCTATTCATTGGTGGTACTTGATTAAATGTCCCTGTTTATGTGATGTTAAATGATCTTGGGCTTATTCCTGTATGAATGTGAGGATTGACAAGCGTTGTACCATCTTATGTGATTTGTGATTAGGTGTGGCACTTCCTTATTTTCATACTTTGTGAACATCGTGTACGTGGTATTGGCAGGCATAGGCTATGTTGCACTTAATGTTCTTATGCAATCATCAATATTATGGAATAGCATGCTCTAATAAATGTAGAACATCGACACCTGTTTTCTTTTTATCATTTTGGGACATTTGCATGTTTGTATGGTCACTTAGATAGGCCACCTTTTTCTGCTACACTATCATGTTGGACTTGACTTAGGAGAAACCATGTTTCTTGCTTTTCTCCTTTCATACTAGGCTCAAAGTATTTGTAGCTCGTGCGCGAGCAGGGGGTTTTGGGATAGTGTAGACAGATTCTTGAGATCTGGGATAGGCTGGCCTGAGGGCAGGGTATTGTGGCTACCGCGGACCTTGGGTGGTTGACCGGATGGTGACTTGTGCATCGGATTAGGGATGACAGGTCGGGCTTGATTTGGGGGATTTGCAGGGTATTGCGGCGACCGCGGACTTTGGGCGGCCGACCGGGTATTTACAGTTGCATCAGATTGGGGGTCGGGCCTTATGTAGTGGATGGGTTTTTCCACTTTGATCAGAGTCGTGATCCAGTCCTGCTAGTTTTGATACTTGTTACTACAACCTTGAGTCCTTGAGACTCCTATCCCCTATCGGTGTTATTCATTGGCCGGCATACCCGATTTGGCAAGTATAGTGTGCACGTTATACAGACCTTGAGTCCTTGAGACTCCTATCCCCTATCGGTGTTATGCGTAGGCTGGCATACCCGATTTGGCAGGCACCGCAGGCAGTACCAGTGTTCACTGGAGTATAGATTGGGTTTATTCAGGCAGGCCTTGATATTCTGATGCATACATTTAGCTATACTTCTTAGCACGGCATTTAGAGGCATATTAGTGGTAGCTTCCTCTTATCAGTATTTCTGTTTATAGCTTACCACCTCTCTTACTCCTTCTCTTGACTCTGGTAGACTTAGCGGGTACATCGGGGTTTGAGGCCTTACCCACAGGGGGAGGCTACTGGTTTTACTAGTGGTTCTCACCCCCATTGTTGTTTTCCCCTTCCCTCCCTTTGTTTTGCAGTGTCTGCTGCGGGAGTTGCTGACCTTACGGTTGGAGGTTCGAGGCGAGGGAGTCGCGAGATAGATCCTTACCAGTGTTGATTTCTACAGTGGGATAGATGTACCAGCCCGGAGTGTGGGTTTCACTGTACTCAGTTGTATTTTATTATTTCAGTTATCTCCCTTTTCGGATTTATAGATGTTGTATAGGTGGCTTTACTTGTATTACAGTCTCGGGGGACCGGATTATTGTATCATTATTTATGGGAGATGGATATTGTACTTTTACTTTTCAGTTGTACAGTGATTTAGACTTTTTATTACAGCAGTTTTTCTTCAGCTCTGATATCTATTTAGTTGTTAGATGATACTTTGCAGGTTAGACGCTTCGCTTATGCGGGGTTCCGCATAGGTGGCGGATCTGTTGGCGAGCCCGGGTCGCAGTTTCGACCCCCGGGGCGTGACAGTGGAAGTGCAACTCTATAGGCCACAGGGCCAATCCTCTCCAGTACCTCGAAGGGTCCAATAAAGCGGGGACTAAGCTTTCCCCGGACTCCAAATCTTTTGACCCCTTTCGAAGGCGAGACCTTCAAAAAGACATGATCACCAATCTGGAACTCAAGGTCTCGCCGCCGAGTATCAGTGTAGCTCCTCTGACGACTCTGGGCTGTCTCAAGATGTCGGCGAACTAATCTGACTTTCTCCTCAGCCTCCATCAATAAATCTGGTCCCAAAGTCCTCCTCTCACCCACGTCACTCCAATATAAGGGCGACCGACACTTGCGTCCATACAACGCCTCAAACGGAGCCATCTGGATGCTCGCTTGATAGCTGTTGTTGTACGCAAACTCAACCAATGCCAAGTGCCGGTACCACCCTCCTCCGAAATCCATAACGCACGCTCTAAGCATATCCTCCAGAGTCTGTATGGTGCGCTCAGACTGTCCATCGGTCTGTGGGTGAAATGCCGTGCTAAAACGGAGCTGGGTCCCCAAAGCTGACTGTAGACTCGTCCAAAAATGCGACACAAACCTCGGGTCCCTATCTGATACAATCGAGGCGGGTATACCATGCAACCTCACCACCTCATCCAAATATAACTGTGCAAAACGCCCCAACGACCAGGTCATCAGAACAGGCAGAAAGTGAGCAGACTTGGTGAGTCTATCCACGATGACCCAAATCGCATCGGCTCCACTCTGCGCCCGCGGTAGTCCAACTACAAAGTCCATGGTGATGTGGTCCCACTTCCACTCGGGAATTGGAAGGCTTTGCAACTTGCCAGCAGGAACACGATGCTCTGCTTTCACTTGCTGACAAGTTAAACATTGAGCCACAAATCTTCCGATATCCCGTTTCATCCCAGACCACCAGAAGTGTGCCTTAAGGTCCCTATACATCTTAGTACCCCCAGGGTGGACGGTATAAGGTGTGTAGTGGGCCTCTCTCAAAATCTGGTCCCTGATCTCCGAATCTGTAGGCACACACACTCGGTCCCTGTACCGCAGTACTCCCGAGCTATCCACTAAAAAATCCCCTGTCTGATCAGCCTGAATCTGCGATCTAATCCTCGTCAAGTAGGGGTCCTCACTCTGTGCCTCACCAATCCTGTCCAACAGAGTGGGCTGCAAGACCATGGACAAGAGTCTAGCAGAGACCCCAGGGGATACTACCTCAATCTGTAGACGCCTCATCTGCTCCACAAGTGGTGTCTGCTGGGTGATTAACATGCTCAAATTCTGTGCTGATCTCCTACTCAAAGCGTCCGCCACCACATTGGCCTTGCCGGGATGATAAAGGATACTCAAATCATAATCCTTTAAAAGCTCCAACCACCGGCGTTGCCGCAAGTTTAGCTCCTTTTGAGTAAATAAATATTTTAAGCTCTTGTGGTCTGTATAAATCTCACAGTGCTCCCCGTAGAGATAATGCCGCCATAACTTCAGGGCGAACACCACAGCCGCAAGCTCCAAATCATGAGTAGGGTAATTCTTCTCATAATCCTTTAATTGCCGTGAAGCATAAGCAATTACCCTACCATGCTGCATCAGGACACAACCCAAGCCGCTGTGTGAGGCGTCACTATAGATCACGAATCCGTCGCCCATCACTGGTAGGGCTAAAACTGGTGCCGAAATCAATCTCCTTTTAAGCTCCTCAAAGCTCTCTTGGCACCGCTCAGACCAAATAAACTTCACCCCCTTCCTAGTCAAGCTGGTCAGGGGAATAGAGAGCTTCGCAAAGCCCTCTACAAATCGACGGTAGTAACCGGCTAATCCAAGGAAGCTACGGACCTCAGTAACCGTCGTCGGTCTAGGCCAATCCCGAACTGCATCAATCTTCGTCGGGTCCACTGCCACTCCTGCGGCTGATATAACGTGGCCTAGAAAAGCAACCTCCCGAAGCCAAAATTCACACTTTTTAAGCTTGGCATACAACTTCTTCTCTCGCAGAAGCTGCAGCACAATCCTCAAGTGCTCCTCATGCTCTAAGTCACTTCGGGAGTAAATCAGAATGTCGTCAATGAACACAACGACAAACCGATCCAAGTACGGCTGAAATACCCGGTTCATTAAATCCATAAATGCAGCAGGGGCATTAGTTAGTCCAAAAGGCATAACTGTAAACTCATAATGCCCATACCGGGTTCTAAAAGCCGTCTTGGGGACATCCTCGGCCCTCACCCTCAACTGGTGGTAACCTGACTGGAGGTCAATCTTTGAAAACACTGTTGCACCCTGCAACTGATCAAATAGATCATCAATCCGTGGTAGTGGGTACTTGTTCCGGATGGTCACTTTATTTAGTTCTCGGTAGTCCACGCACAAGCGAAGTGATCCATCCTTCTTCTTCACGAATAAAACTGGCGCTCCCCACGGAGATACACTGGGTCTCACAAAGCCCACATCCATCAAATCCTGCAACTGAGCCTTCAATTCCCTCAGTTCAGCTGGGGCCATCCTATAAGGTGCCTTTGAGATTGGTGCGGTCCCTGGAACCACATCAATCACAAACTCAACCTCCCTCTCCGGCGGCAAAGTCGTCAGCTCAGAGGGAAACACATCTGGGAACTCGCGGACGATAGGGATATCCTCGAGTCCCAGTGCCGCCGCAGGCACCTCCACGACCGTCGCCAAGAAAGCAATGCAGCCCCTACTCATCATCCGCCGAGCCCTCGATGACGAGATAGTCATCGCAAACAAAGTACTCTGACAGCCTCTAAAAACAAACTCCTCCTGCCCAGACTCACGAAGAGTCACAGTCCTCTCTCTGCAGTCTATAGTGGCGCAGTAACGAGACAACCAGTCCATGCCAAGTACAACATCGAAATCCCGGAGCTGCCGCAAGACAAGTAAGTCTGCCGGCAGAATCCAGGGTCCCAACTGTACAGGGCAATCCCTACAGTACTCCTCGACATGCAAGACATGGTCTGGAATCTGAACCTCTAATGCATGCGATAATGATACTACCTCTACACCATGTAGGGATGCAAAAGCTCTACTAATAAATGAATGCGATGCGCCAGTATCGAAAAGAGCTCGAGTATGAACTGCAGAAATCAAAATGATACCTGCGACGACATGATCCACGGCTGTAGTATCCTCTACCTGTGCTGCATATACTCGCCCACTCGGTGCTGGTGGTCGTCGATCTGGCTGTCGAGAGGAAGATGAAGCATGATCCGGCCTGCCATAGGCCACAGAAGGCCCTGCCGACTGATATGGAACAGTGGGTGCTGAAACGGAGGAAGGAGCTGGAGGACCTGCTCTGGGGCACGAACTCTGGAAATGGCCGGCCTATCCACAACGGAAGCAACGACCCTGACTCTGGGAACACTGGGACGGTGAGTGCGGTCCTCCACAAATAACACATCGGTCTGGGCGTGACTGACGCCGTGGCTGCTGCTGCTGAGACTGCTGCTGCCGAGATGGTCGACGCTGCTGCTGCCATGGACGGGGTGGTCCTGATCTCTGACGCCCCTGGGACCAACGACCCTGAGGAGGAGGTCGTGGAGGTCTCGGGGGTCCCTGTCGACTCGACTGCCCCTCATCAACTGGTGCTGGGCGCTTTGCCCCCGGAGTCACTGCTGGGGCTGGCGCCACCTCCGCCATCACTGTCTCTCCAGACTCGACATATGATGCCTGCTCCATGGAGGCCTCTAGGGTCTGCAATCTGCGGGAGCGAACATGCTGATAAATATCCCGGCGCAAGCCTCGCTCGAACATGTAAATCTGATGTGCCTCGTCCCTGGCCACGTGAGGCATACTGGCCAACAGCTGGTTGAATTCAGCTATGTATACGTGCACGGGCCGATCTCCCTGACGAAGAGTCCTCAGCTGCTCCTCCAATCTCTGACGGACACTCTCCGGAAAGAAAGCCCCCAAAAGAAGGCTGCGGAACTCCGTCCATGAGAGAAGCTGCGTCCCCGGCGACCCAGCCGGTCGCACACGCCGCCACCACGCCTCGGCGTTGCCCTCCAAGAAATGGGAAGCCAAGAGAACCCGAAAACGATCCTCGATAAATAAGCTCTCAAAATGACGCTCCATGGCCGTGACCCAAGTCTCGGCCTCCCACGGCTCAGCTCCCATACCAGAAAAACGGGGTGGGTCAAACTGGCGAAACCTCATCAGCAAATCTACCACCACCCGCTGCTCAGCTGAAGTCAGGGATCCCGTCACCTCCGACGGTGGTCTGCAAGGAACCGGCTCAACCGGAACTGCCGGTGCTGGAGGAACAGCAGGGGGCGCCACAACTGGGGGAGAAGGTACAGGCGCACTATCACGGGGTGCTACCCCTGGCTGCGACCTCTGCTCTAACAAAGCCATCATCCTGCCCAAGGCCTCCTCCTGACGGCGAGAAGCCTCCTCCTGACGGCGAGAGGTCTCCTCCTGACGGCGAGAGGTCTCCTCCTGACGCTGGATAACCTCTGACATCTGTGCCATCTGGGCTCGGAGCTCCTGCACCTCCCTCTGCTGTCCCTGTCCCGAGTCCTCCTGCTCGGGCCCAGAGGAGGAAGGCTGCGAGCGCGCCGGCCTCCCGCGTCGCGGAGGCATCACTCCCCTGAGAAGGAAGAAAACAACCGTCAAAACCTCCAACCCAAACTCGACCCAATCTCACGAAAGTCCACAGGCATATCCCCCTTCCCAATAGCACTATGTTGTCTGCAGCCAACATAGTCGCCACCGAAGGAAGATATGTCAGTCTCTCACCCCATCCACTGGGAGAGTGTAAAACCCAATCAAGACTCTCGCAACAGAGTTACGACTCTCACGTAAGTCATCCTAGGGTCCAACCACAAGCCTAGGGTTTCTAAGTCCTCACTGACCTACATCCTAGGCTCTGATACCACTCTAATCTGTCACGCCCCGGGTCGAAACTGCGACCCGGACTCGCCAACAGATCCGCCGCCCCTACGGGAAGCCCCGTAGGAACGTAGCGTCTAACCTGCAAAAGATCACCTATACTATACAGAAATCAGAGCTGAAATAGAAATACTGAACTGAAATAAAATAACTCTAAGTATAAGTACAGACCAAGTCCTCACACAATGTACAAATGTCTCTCAAAATAAAGGAGTACAACTCGATCCTCACTACAAGATCACTCAACAAGAACTCTCAAAAGGTGAGGGTACATCTACTCTCAGGGCGACATCTGGTAGGGATCTAACTCGCAATTCCCTTACCTCGATCAGCGGGATCAGCAACCTGTGCGGCAGGTACAGAAGTAGAGGTCCCTGGGGAAAAAGACACCACGACGGGTGTGAGAACTACATCCCAAGTAGTTCTCAGTGGGTGCCGCCAACAAGCCCGACGGTCTGCCCACTAAGTCTACAAGAGGCCAAAATAAAGATGCAATGCTGGGAGGAAAACTGATAAAGTAACTCTACAGCTACTATGCCTCTAACTAGATGCTCAAGGGTGAAAACAGAACAAAATCAGGTACCACTACTATCTCTCAACTCAACACCCAATCTATACTGACTGCCGCATCGGGTCCAGTCAAACCTGCGCCTACCTACTGCCGTTACATCCACGGAGGACCGGACTTACGTAGGGCGTCCGTGACTGCCAAAAAGGAACCAGCCAGAGGGACTGCGTCGACAAAATCGCAAAAGCAAGTAACCCGCCTAGCTCCGGAGTGGCACTCGAGGGGCGCGACCCCACCGAGTAAAGTATCTGCGCATCTATGTCGAGCTCAATGTGGCCCATGCAGGCTATAATCCAAATCCACGATCCACAAGATCGACTGTAATCAAAAGAACCCTGTCTCACTCACTGGCTGGAACACAACACAGCCGAGACCCCCCTGTCCCTCAGACAGTAATCAAAAGACACTCTGATCAATAATCCACTATCTGACTCCACTCGGTCCCCCGACACGAGTGTGAATGCACCCCACTAATAACCCGACCCCTCGGCCCCCTATCAGGGCGAGGAAGAAGCTAAGTCCAGATGAAATAATAATGATAGTGGAAGTGTCTAAAGCAATAAAGTAACCTAGCCCAAGTTGAAGTTTTCTACTAGTCTGGTTGAACATGCAGTATATGACAGTGGTGCTAGGTCAAGTCCGAAGATAGCAATAAATAAGGATGTGGGGGAAAATAATAAGCAACACATGCTAAACTGAATAAACAAAGAATCCCAACTCATGCTCTCTAACATGCTATACTGGAGGTAAAACAATACATGTATTTCCCTATGCAGCTAGAATTAGTGTCCAGATCGTAAATCCTGAAAGCGAGGCCACCCACCTGATCAGTCGAACTGTCAAAAGTCCTACAGCTGATAATACCAAAAATAGCAGCTACCCAGAGTCCAACAGGTCCGGCACAGTCCACACTGCCCCTGGGTACAAAAACTGACTTGTCAGTACACAAACGTTCCTTCAAAACTGCCAGATTATCACGCAATATTTCAGCTGCGAAGATGGGCAAAAATCACCTGCTGAAAGTCCTCAGAAAAATCCGAATAAAATATCCCTGCGATCTACGCGTCGATAGCTTCGAAACGACTACCTGTACGTCCAAATCCGAATTTTCTACACTGAGATAAAAATCCGGCAAGAAAAGCACCTCATTCATAACTGTACCAACTACCACAGATAACCACACGGGAAGAAGGAAGATTCTCACCTTCGAGGAAATCTCAGAAAATTTTGAGAAAAATACAGGAGATTCCTCGCGAAAAGTAGATGAATTTAGCCTCTTGAATCACCTCGATCCGATATCGGTACGTGAAGATATGGCCGAAACAACGTGGCGCTGTCCAAAAATCCGCGAAGAAAAGGAGCAACAAAAAGCTCAAATATCTCCAAAATCCGAAAGGAATCTGAGAAAACTCTGAACATCAAAGTTACAGTCCTACCTGTTGTCAGTCCAACGGCGCAAAAATCGTCGAAATCGGGTGTCGGGGAATGCCGGGAGAGTCTGCGCACTGAGAAGACGCAAAACGGGTCGATGATGAACAATATCGCGTCGCGCCGGAAAAATGCCAACCTCGGGATCCGTGCACCAAGAAAGTCCGGCGAGCCACCGTCGGGTCCAGCTCCGGTAGAGGTAAAATTTCCCTTAAGGGTCCACTGTGAAATTCAAATGCTAAAAGAGGTAAAAATGGGGATTACTACGGTTTAAATAGCCTTAAAAAGGCTTAACGGGTCGGGTTCTTGGGGCCCAAAACCCGGGATCCAAATCCGGCGAGGCCCGGGTTGGACCAAATCCCGTCCGACGCGCCCGGGCGCCCGCCACGTACCCCCAATACAGGGTACAGCCGTGCGGGGGCCTCCGCGCGCGCCACGTGCCCCCTCCCGCGGGCGGGAGAGAGACGGGGCGGGGTTGCTGGCGGGGCGACGCGTGGCGCACTCAAGTGCGCTGCGCCACGCGTCGGCCGCTGGGCTGCCCCGTGCAACGCCGTCGTCTCCGTGGACCGCGACCACCAGAACCCTCCACTGGCGGCCTGCCACGTGCCGTACACCCGGTCCACCCAGCCGCGCCCAAATTCCCCTGAACCGCGCCGCGTGCGCCCGCCAATGCGGGTACGCCACGTGGCCCCAGGCGCGGTCCATGCGCCGACGCGCTTCTCCCGTGGACCAAGCAGTGTGGGCCGGCCCAATCCCGAGCCGCCACGTGGCGCCGGCCGGTCCACGGTCACCCCCAAGCACCAGAAATCCCCGGAAACTTCCGGTAGCCCCTTTTTGGTCATCCGGACTCCAAATTAAACAAGCAAATAGCCGTTTTCAAGTGTTTTTCCGTGCAGAATCTAATTCCAACCTCTGTTTGGCCAAAATCCTTCTAGAAATTTCGGCAACCACAGCCGAAGGCCAATACAGCAAAAGTTACCTCACAAGGTCCATCAGTGGCACCACCTTGATGCACTATGGGCCAGATAAACCAATAATAGGTGTTCTATACTGAGGATTCAGCAGGAAAGTCGCATGGGGTTTACGGTCTCCACACGTGAGCTTGCCCCTCTTGTTGTATCACTGGGTACGGGGAGCTCCTTGGTTGTACCGATATGAGGAAAACTCTTGGCTGTACCTTTTAGTACGAGGATCCTCTTGGCTATATCAATGGTACGGGGTTTGCGGTTCAGTTCTGCTAGGTGGAATCCAGGATGATTATGATTGGCTCTGCATAGATATCTTCGCCTGAGGTCCCCGGGACCAACAGTGGCACCGGTTAGTACTTGTTGTTCTTTGTTGATGCATAGCTGATATTTCGATATTCCAGTATTGCTTATCCGTAGTTCTTATGATTGATTACCTGCCTAGTTAGCCTATCTGTGGATTCTGATTATTAGTAGACAGTTATATTTTTCAGCTTTTCCTATTGACTCTTACTATCCGCAGATTTTAGTACCCAGTAGGTACGATTAGCTACTTCTCGGCTCGTCGTGCCCACTGGGATACACTCCGGTGTGTCTCACACCCTCGGGTGACTGTTGCAGGTCTAGCGGGTGGTGAGATGTCGGGACGATCCAGTGAGCCTGTTGCGATAGAGCTGTCCCCCCCCTGATGACATAGATCGGTGATTGAGATCCCCGATTATCGGTAGTTGACTTCCATTTATGTTATTTCAGTTTGATGATAGTATGATATTTGGATTATCCCTGATGATTAGTATTGTAGCAGTTGAGATATTTATTGCTCTCTGATTGATGATTGGATTAGCCTAGCCGTGCATGTATAGGAGAGACCCTATCCTTCCGGATAGGGGATTTCCTATATGTGTGGCGGTCTGTTACGCCCGTTTTGCAAACTCTGATTTATTCAAAATAAAAAAAAAAAAATTTCAGACCTGATTTTTAAACTCGGGGCGTGACAGAACTTAGCAACATGAGTAGTCGATTCTAACTAATTTCGAGGTTCTGAGCACAACGGAACTGTCGGATTTCGCGTTTGGCGATCCGGGTGCATCGAAATGCGTGCGCCAATCCGTGGCCTAATAGAACATTATGGCCCAAGATTTTATTTAAAAACCAAATTAGTCGAGCAAAGGCTCTACTTGACAGGTCTCGACGAGCCGGACGTCGTGGCGAAGTCGGTTTTTCGTTTCGACGATCCGTTTATCTCGAAATACGTGAAAAGCATCGAAAAAGGGGGTAATTTAGCAAAAGTGCTTATAAATTTGTATATAGATTTGTATATATATACATTTGTATATAGATTTGTACATATATACATTTGTATATAGATTTGTATATATAAATTTGTATATAGATTTGTACATATATACATTTGTATATAGATTTGTATATATACACATTTTTATATAGATTTGTACATATATATATATTTGTATATAGATTTGTATAAATATACATATTTATATAGATTTGTATATATATACATTTGTATATAGATTTGTATATAAATTTGTATATATACACATTTGTATATAGATTTGTATATATAAATTTGTATATAGATTTGTATATATAAATTTGTATATAGATTTGTATATATATACATTTGTATATAGATTTGTACATATATACATTTGTATATAGATTTGTATATATATACATTTGTATATAGATTTGTATATATACATTTGTATATAGATTTGAATATATATACATTTGTATATAGATTTGTATATATACACATTTGTATATAGATTTGTACATATATACATTTGTATATAGATTTGTATATATATACATTTGTATATAGATTTGTATATATAAATTTGTATATATATTTGTATATATATTTATTTGTATATATACACATTTGTATATAGATTTGTACATATATATACATTTGTATATAGATTTGTATATATATATATTTGTATACAGATTTGTATATATACATTTGTATATAGATTTGTACATATATACATTTGTATATAGATTTGTATATATATACATTTGTATAAAGATTTGTATATAGCTTTGTATATATAAATTTGTTTATAGATTTGTATATATATACATTTATATATAGATTTGCATATATATACATTTGTATATAGATTTGTACATATATACATTTGTATATAGATTTGTACATATATATATTTGTATATAGATTTGTATATATATACATTTGTATATAGATTTGTATATATAAATTTGTATATAGATTTGTATATATATACATTTGTATATAGATTTGTATATATATACATTTGTATATTGATTTGTATATATATTTGTATATATACATTTGTATATAGATTTGTATATATAAATTTGTATATAGATTTGTACATATATACATTTGTATATAGATTTTTATATATACACATTTGTATATAGATTTGTACATATGTACATTTGTATGTAGATTTGTATATATACACATTTGTATATAGATTTGTATATATATATTTGTATATAGATTTGTATATATAAATTTGTATATAGATTTGTATATATATACATTTGTATATAGATTTGTACATATATACATTTGTATATAGATTTGTATATATATACATTTGTATATAGATTTGTATATATAAATTTGTATATAGATTTGTATATATATACATTTGTATATAGATTTGTATATATACACATTTGTATATAGATTTGTATATATATACATCTGTATATAGATTTGTGTATATACACATTTGTATATAGATTTGTATATATATACATTTGTATATAGATTTGTATATATAAATTTGTATATAGATTTGTATATAGATTTGTATTTATACTCATTTGTATATAGATTTGTACATATATACATTTGTATATAGATTTGTATATATATACATTTGTATATAGATTTGTACATATACATTTGTACATAGATTTGTATATATATACATTTGTATATAGATTTGTATATATACATATTTGTATATAGATTTGTACATATATATACATTTGTATATAGATTTGTATATATATACATTTGTATACAGATTTGTATATATATAAATTTGTATATAGATTTGTATATATATACATTTGTATATAGCTTTGTATATATAAATTTGTTTATAGATTTGTATATATATACATTTGTATATAGATTTGCGTATATATAAATTTGTTTATAGATTTGTATATATATACATTTGTATATAGATTTGTACATATATATACATTTATATATAGATTTGTACATATATATATTTGTATATAGATTTGTACATATATACATTTGTTTTTAGATTTGTATATATATATATTTGTATATTGATTTGTATATATAAATTTGTATATAGATTTGTATATATATAAATTTGTATATAGATTTGTATATATACACATTTGTATATAGATTTGTACATATATACATTTGTATATACATTTGTATATTTATGCATTTGTATATAGATTTGTATATATATACATTTGTATATAGATTTGTATATATAAATTTGTATATAGATTTGTAAATATATATACATTTGTATATAGATTTGTATATATATACACATTTGTATATAGATTTGTACATATATACATTTGTATATAGATTTGTATATATATACATTTGTATATAGATTTGTATATATATATTTAGTAACCGTGATTTTTAAAATCCAAAATTAAGTTTAAATAATTTTCTGTATTATTTAAATGGAAAAAAGGGGAAATTAATAGTACAATAGTGGCCCTAAAATACCGACTTTTGATCGGAGCCTGATCTCGAAAATCCGAGGTCACAATTGCGACCGTCTCGTCAAAACATGAAAAGTTCATATTCACTTGTCGATGATCTGACGGTCGGATCTTTCAGAAATCAGCGGAGAAGCTGGCGGGTCCCACAACTTAAGTTGTGAATAGTAATCCTTGTTTTAAGTTCCCCGTCGACCGACGCCGGCCGTTTCGCCGTCTAGACCCCGAACCTAGCAACATGAGTAGTCGATTCTAACTAATTTTGAGGTTCTGAGCACAACGGAACTGTCGGATTTCGCGTTTGGCGATCCGGGTGCATCGAAATGCGTGCGCCAATCCGCGGCCTAATAGAACATTATGGCCCAAGATTTTATTTAAAAACCAAATTAGTCGAGCAAAGGCTCTACTTGACAGGTCTCGACGAGCCGGACGTCGTGGCGAAGTCGGTTTTTCGTTTCGACGATCCGTTTATCTCGAAATACGTGAAAAGCATCGAAAAAGGGGGTAATTTAGCAAAAGTGCTTATAAATTTGTATATAGATTTGTATATATATATTTTTGTATATAGATTTGTACATGTCACGCCCCGGGGTCGAAACTGCGACCCGGGCTCACTAACAGATCCGCCATCTGTACGGAAACTGCCGTACAGACGAAGCGTCTAACCTGCAGAAAGAATCAACTACAGAGATACAGATATCAGAGCTGAAAGTAAACTAGTAAGAACTGGAAACCAAACACTGTACAACTGAAGATAATACAATATCCATCTCCCAAATACGATCGTATACCAAGTCCTCTGATACAAAACTCAAAAGGGAGATATCTTCAAGAAAGTACATCAGTGTACAGGCTCTCACTACAAAAATATCCTCACTACATCAGTCTCTCGAACTGTAAAATAAAGTACAACTCTATACCTCACAACAAAGGTCTCTCAACAGAGGAAAAGAAGTAACTAATCTACTGAAGCTCTCCTCTGAAGGGGTACCGCTACACTCCAACGACGGGTAGGGAACTAGCTCGCGACTCCCTCGCCTCGGTCAGAAGGATCAGCAACTGGAGCAACAGGAACAGGAGAAGAAGTTCCTGGGAAAAAGACACCACGACGGGTGTGAGAACTACTTCCCACAGTAGTTCTCAGTGGGTGCCGTCAACAAGCCCAACGGTCTGCCCACCAAGTCTACTAGAGGTAAAAGATAACAGAGCAATGAAATCTGAACAAGAAAAGCTGGAGCTACTCTACAGCTGCCATACCTCTATCTAGATACTCAAAAAGTGGAACAGATGAAAGTAAAAGAGACCACTCGCACCCAAGGTGCTCAAAAGACCCAATCGAACTGACTGCCTCATAGGGTCCAGTCAAGCCTGCGCCTGTCGACTAGGAACGCGCCTGCCCACTACCACGCATCCCCATGAGGACGGGATTTACGTGGGGCGTCCTGCCCGACTAACTCACCCCTCGCGCAAAACTGCCTCAACAGGCCCATCGTATCCACAGCGGCATCTCAGGGACGCGACTCCAACTGAGGAAAACGGCGCGGCATAGAGTATCACAAATTGGCATAAGCAGGCTAGTCAAAATCCACGCTCACTCTCAGAACGGTAGGACTCAGGATCCCCAAATACCTCGCACAACAGTCGGAGAACTCTCGACGACTCAGCTGCTCGGCTAACTCGAAACACGAGACACTAGCCTCGCCAACGGCTCGCAGCACAAGGCTCACTGGCTGGAGATACTCCACAGCCAGGAACGACCCACAACTCAGGGTAACAAAATAGGTCGGACAACACTCAACGACCTGGGACCACCGTCAACCCCAACGGTTCCCAACAAGACGGGCCGGAAGATACTCGACGGCCCGGGACTACCGTCTACTCAACGGCTCCCTCCTACGACAGCGTAAAAGGGAAACAAGACCTCTCGGGACTACCGTTTACTCAAACGGCTCCCCGCACAGATAAGCAACCCGCTACAACTACCAGACTCCACTCTGCTCCCAAGCAAGAGTGCAAAAGCATCCCACACTAAAAGCAAGTCCCAACCTCTCGGCCCACTACCCGGGCGAGAAAACACTATGTCCAGGGATGCAAGAACAGTGTGGATGTCTAAGCATAAATAACCCTAGCCCAAGTGAGGGTTTTCTACTGGTCTGGTTACACATGCAACGTATGACGGGGGTGCTAGGTCAAGTTCCAAGGTACTATATTAACAGATAATAAAAGGAATAACAATTCCTACAATCTAGCATGCTACACAATGAAATAAGCTATCATGCATAGGCCTACATCAGTAGAGATACTGTACAGTCCATAAAAACTTGGAGATAAGGCCACCCACCTCGATTTGCCACCAATTGCTCGTAGTCACTTGCAATTGGCCTCCACGCGATCCGCACGCAAAACGGGGCACGTCGTCGGAGTCCGCACGCAAAACGGAGCACGCCGCCGGAGCCCGCACGCAAAACGGAGCACGCTGCCGGGGTCCGCACCAAAAACGGAGTCTGCACGTGAATCGGTGCACGGTGCCGGAGTCTGCACGCAAAACGGTGCACGGTGCCGGAATCCGCACGCAAAACGGAGTCCGCACGCAAAACGGTGCACGGTGCCGGAGTCCGCACGCAAAACGGTGCACGGTGCTAGGGTCCGCACGCAAAACGGAGTCCGCACGCAAAACGGTGCACGGTGCCGGAGTCCGCACGCAAAACGGTGCATGGTGCCGGAATCCGCACGCAAAACGGAGTCCGCACGCAAAACGGTGCATGGTGCCGGAATCCGCACGCAAAATGGAGTCCGCACGCAAAACGGTGCACGGTGCCGGAGTCCGCACGCAAAACGGTGCACGGTGCCGGAGTCCGCACGCAAAATGGAGTCCGCACGCAAAACGGTGCACGGTGCCGGAGTCCGCACGCAAAAAGGAGTCCGCACGCAAAACGGTGCACGGTGCCGGAGTCCGCACGCAAAACGGTGCACGGTGCCGGAATCCGCACACAAAACGGAGTCCGCACGCAAAACGGTGCACGGTGCCGGAGTCCGCACGCAAAACGGTGCACGGTGCCCAACACAGAAAAGAGCAAGAGGGTTAATTACAGTCCAAAAGAACGCTCCAAGAACTGTACAAAAATACAGAAAAACCAACCCACGGGACCTACCCCGACTGCGCCGCCGTCGCCGAAACGCTCCCCACGGAAAAACTCGCGCGCTCCACGAGGCCCACGACGCCACGCCGCACCACCCACCATCTCCCTCGCTCTCCCTCTCGCTCGGTTGAAGAAGAAAGGAAGAGAAGAGGAGGGAAATGGCGTGCGCGGGGAGGAAGAAGAAGAAGAAAAGAGGGAGAGAGAGAAGGCGGTCCACGGATCCGGTCCACCGCGCCGGTCCACCGCGCGGGCCAATGGGGAAGCCCCATCCGCGGTCCACAGCACACGGGCGCGCGCGCCCGGTCCACGCGCGCGCCCACAGGGCCACGCGGCGCGCAGCAACGCGCCCGCCACACGGGCGCGTTGCACGCACCGCGCAACCCAGGCGCGGGACACGCGCCCGTTACACGGGAGCGCGTGCCCCCGCACCCGCGCGGGCGCCAACGGGGGCCCGCCACGTGGCGGCCCCCGCGCGTCCCGCGCCTGCGCCCGTCCTGTCCGCCTGCCGCCTCGAGTAGCACGCCTTGACCCGCGCGCCGCACTCACCTCGGGATCCGCGCCACGCGCCACGCCTCGAGATTCGTGCCGTTTTGCCTCGAAAAATGCGCATTTCATCCGGGCTCCAAATCCAACAAATAAATAGTCCATTCTTAGCGATTTCGCGCGCTGAATCCAAAAACGATGTCCAATTCTCCAAATTCTCACCCGAAAATTTGCCGAATGCCCACTCGATCCGATTTTCGCGCCGGGTCCATTTTTAAAGTCCGATTTGCCCAATTCCAACTCTAAAAATTCCCGAAGGCGACCGGAGAGGTAAACTTTTATCCGGACTTCACCCGGAGTCTAATTTTGACATCTGAATCGCGCGAAATCACCTCTAAACACCCGACGGGTCCCCCAACTTCCCACGGGGTCTCAAATTAAGCCCGAAGTCCACCACTTGTGTCCAAATTGCGCGCAACCCACGCAGGCCTCCAGTGATGCAAGCAAATCCCAAATTGCATCACAAATCCATTTCTGGGCCCCCAACACGCGCACCAACACCCCCCAACGGCGACCGAAAGCTGCCCAACATCCAGCAACCCTACGCGGGGGATTCCGGGACCTCACATCCTCCCCCACTAAAAGAAAGTTTCGTCCTCGAAACTAGATCAAGCCCATCAGGAGTCAAGAATACCACGGCTAGGTATCTAACAATACGCCTCCAGCTCCCCCCACTCGCTCCTCGTGATTACTTCGCGACAACAACAACAAGTACGGTATGACCCGATGTGCAATTCTCTCATCTCTCGAGCCAGAAATTACAACGGGCGTCCCTCGTACTCCAATAATCACAGATCTCAAAGGAGCAAGTAAATCACGGGCGAGGAAAAACACATCACTACTGAGCTGAGACGTGAAAAACCAAGGGCTCCATTAAAAGGCTGGGGGAAAACTGAAATAACCACAAGTGTAATACGCACCAAACCACATCATGGTGCCACCCTCAACAAGACGACCCGAAGCATACCTGCAGACTCGTCCAATAAGGAAGGGAAATCCAATAAGTTGGGGTCTTCACTTGGTCACTTCCCGATCCAAAACCACCTGAGTGGACTACTCAACTGCAGGCTACCCTCAAAAGGGATCCTCAAGAGACACAATCTCGTGCCACAGTTGGTCGCTCAACATGCTATCATAACCCCAACGGACCCACGGGTCGAAGTCGATCCCTCAACTCATAAAGAACACCCTGACGGGGACCGAACCGTCGGTGAACGGGACTGACAACTGGCTCACAAGGCGATCATAAAGCTGTTGCCCAACTCGCGGTCAAAAGTCTGAAACATCCAAAAGACTCTCACCGTTGTGTACCTACAACGTGGCATCACTGCCGTGCACCCACGGCGTGGCATTACTGCCGTGTACCAACGGCGTGGCCTCACTGCCGTGCGCCAACAGCGTGGCATCACCACCGTGTATCAACGGTATGGCATCACTGCCGTGTATCAACGGCGTGGCATCACCACCGTGTATCAACGGCGTGGCATCACCACCGTGTATCAACGGCGTGGCATCACCACCGTGTATCAACGGTGTGGTATCTCAAGCATCAAGGCCTCAGATCTTCACAGCCCTATACCCAACGCTACCTCAAAAATCCGGAGCTGAGGAAGGGCCAAAAGATCAACAGGCAAAAACCAGGGCCCCAACTGCACTGGGCAGGACCAATAACTCCCATCTATGTGCAACACGTGATCAGGTATCTGAACCTCACGAGCACAAGCTAAGGGTACTATCTCTAGCCCATACATCAATGCAAATGCACTAGCACTCTCACAGCTATGTCGGAGAACCCTCAACGACTCAACTCGCAGCAACACCCCACTCATAGGCGAGAAGAACCGACTGACGCGGCCAAAATCCAAAAATCCCGATAGACCGGTGCCTAGAACCCCAATCCAACAAGAACAGACTCTAGGCTTGTCACGCCCCGGGTCGAAACTGCGACCCGGACTCGCCAACAGATCCGCCGCCCCTACGGGAAGCCCCGTAGGAACGTAGCGTCTAACCTGCAAAAGATCACCTATACTATACAGAAATCAGAGCTGAAATAGAAATACTGAACTGAAATAAAATAACTCTAAGTATAAGTACAGACCAAGTCCTCACACAATGTACAAATGTCTCTCAAAATAAAGGAGTACAACTCGATCCTCACTACAAGATCACTCAACAAGAACTCTCAAAAGGTGAGGGTACATCTACTCTCAGGGCGACATCTGGTAGGGATCTAACTCGCAATTCCCTTACCTCGATCAGCGGGATCAGCAACCTGTGCGGCAGGTACAGAAGTAGAGGTCCCTGGGGAAAAAGACACCACGACGGGTGTGAGAACTACATCCCAAGTAGTTCTCAGTGGGTGCCGCCAACAAGCCCGACGGTCTGCCCACTAAGTCTACAAGAGGCCAAAATAAAGATGCAATGCTGGGAGGAAAACTGATAAAGTAACTCTACAGCTACTATGCCTCTAACTAGATGCTCAAGGGTGAAAACAGAACAAAATCAGGTACCACTACTATCTCTCAACTCAACACCCAATCTATACTGACTGCCGCATCGGGTCCAGTCAAACCTGCGCCTACCTACTGCCGTTACATCCACGGAGGACCGGACTTACGTAGGGCGTCCGTGACTGCCAAAAAGGAACCAGCCAGAGGGACTGCGTCGACAAAATCGCAAAAGCAAGTAACCCGCCTAGCTCCGGAGTGGCACTCGAGGGGCGCGACCCCACCGAGTAAAGTATCTGCGCATCTATGTCGAGCTCAATGTGGCCCATGCAGGCTATAATCCAAATCCACGATTCACAAGATCGACTGTAATCAAAAGAACCCTGTCTCACTCACTGGCTGGAACACAACACAGCCGAGACCCCCCTGTCCCTCAGACAGTAATCAAAAGACACTCTGATCAATAATCCACTATCTGACTCCACTCGGTCCCCCGACACGAGTGTGAATGCACCCCACTAATAACCCGACCCCTCGGCCCCCTATCAGGGCAAGGAAGAAGCTAAGTCCAGATGAAATAATAATGATAGTGGAAGTGTCTAAAGCAATAAAGTAACCTAGCCCAAGTTGAAGTTTTCTACTAGTCTGGTTGAACATGCAGTATATGACAGTGGTGCTAGGTCAAGTCCGAAGATAGCAATAAATAAGGATGTGGGGGAAAATAATAAGCAACACATGCTAAACTGAATAAACAAAGAATCCCAACTCATGCTCTCTAACATGCTATACTGGAGGTAAAACAATACATGTATTTCCCTATGCAGCTAGAATTAGTGTCCAGATCGTAAATCCTGAAAGCGAGGCCACCCACCTGATCAGTCGAACTGTCAAAAGTCCTACAGCTGATAATACCAAAAATAGCAGCTACCCAGAGTCCAACAGGTCCGGCACAGTCCACACTGCCCCTGGGTACAAAAACTGACTTGTCAGTACACAAACGTTCCTTCAAAACTGCCAGATTATCACGCAATATTTCAGCTGCGAAGATGGGCAAAAATCACCTGCTGAAACTCCTCAGAAAAATCTGAATAAAATATCCCTGCGATCTACGCGTCGATAGCTTCGAAACGACTACCTGTACGTCCAAATCCGAATTTTCTACACTGAGATAAAAATCCGGCAAGAAAAGCACCTCATTCATAACTGTACCAACTACCACAGATAACCACACGGGAAGAAGGAAGATTATCACCTTCGAGGCAATCTCAAAAAATTTTGAGAAAAATACAGGAGATTCCCCGCGAAAAGTAGATGAATTTAGCCTCTTGAATCACCTCGATCCGATATCGGTACGTGAAGATATGGCCGAAACAACGTGGCGCTGTCCAAAAATCCGCGAAGAAAAGGAGCAACAAAAAGCTCAAATATCTCCAAAATCCGAAAGGAATCTGAGAAAACTCTGAACATCAAAGTTACAGTCCTACCTGTTGTGAGTCCAACGGCGCAAAAATCGTCGAAATCGGGTGTCGGGGAATGCCGGGAGAGTCTGCGCACTGAGAAGACGCAAAACGGGTCGATGATGAACAATATCGCATCGCGCCGGAAAAATGCCAACCTCGGGATCCGTGCACCAAGAAAGTCCGGCGAGCCACCGTCGGGTCCAGCTCCGGTAGAGGTAAAATTTCCCTTAAGGGTCCACTGTGAAATTCAAATGCTAAAAGAGGTAAAAATGGGGATTACTACGGTTTAAATAGCCTTAAAAAGGCTTAACGGGTCGGGTTCTTGGGGCCCAAAACCCGGGATCCAAATCCGGCGAGGCCCGGGTTGGACCAAATCCCGTCCGACGCGCCCGGGCGCCCGCCACGTACCCCCAATACAGGGTACAGCCGTGCGGGGGCCTCCGCGCGCGCCACGTGCCCCCTCCCGCGGGCGGGAGAGAGACGGGGCGGGGTTGCTGGCGGGGCGACGCGTGGCGCACTCAAGTGCGCTGCGCCACGCGTCGGCCGCTGGGCTGCCCCGTGCAACGCCGTCGTCTCCGTGGACCGCGACCACCAGAACCCTCCACTGGCGGCCTGCCACGTGCCGTACACCCGGTCCACCCAGCCGCGCCCAAATTCCCCTGAACCGCGCCGCGTGCGCCCGCCAATGCGGGTACGCCACGTGGCCCCAGGCGCGGTCCATGCGCCGACGCGCTTCTCCCGTGGACCAAGCAGTGTGGGCCGGCCCAATCCCGAGCCGCCACGTGGCGCCGGCCGGTCCACGGTCACGCCCAAGCACCAGAAATCCCCGGAAACTTCCGGTAGCCCGTTTTTGGTCATCCGGACTCCAAATTAAACAAGCAAATAGCCGTTTTCAAGTGTTTTTCCGTGCAGAATCTAATTCCCACCTCTGTTTGGCCAAAATCCTTCCAGAAATTTCGGCAACCACAGCCGAAGGCCAATACAGCAAAAGTTACCTCACAAGGTCCATCAGTGGCACCACCTTGATGCACTATGGGCCAGATAAACCAATAATAGGTGTTCTATACTGAGGATTCAGCAGGAAAGTCGCATGGGGTTTACGGTCTCCACAAGGCTCAGTCTATCGAAGTTTTCGCTCCTTTACCGTTCAGGGATTCGATCCCTCTCGTTCAAAGCGGGAAACTATGTCAACAAGCAACTCACGGCTGGAGACGCTCCCGGTAGTCCCTCAGGACGAACTCGACGCCATCAAATCTCGGCGTCCTGTCGGGTCATCTCAATCTCACTAAAATAACCACCTGGTAACTCGGCCGGAGGTGAAAATCGCCTCAACAGGCCAAACCTTCGCCACTCACTAGGCGGCATCGCCACTCATTGGGCGGCATCGCCTCTCACTGGGCGGCATCGCCTCTCGTAGCTCGGCCAGTGGAAAGTGTCCTCCTGGTAATTCGGCCAGGGATAATTATCCATCTGGTAACTCGGCCAGTGGAAAGTATCCTCCTGGTAATTCGGCCAGGGAAAAATGTCCCCCAGGTAACTCGGCCAGTGATAATTATCCATCTGGTAACTCGGCCAGTGATAATTATCCATATGGTAACTCGGCCAGTGATAATTATCCATCTGGTAACTCGGCCAGTGATAATTATCCATCTGGCAACTCGGCCAGTGATAACGCCCTCCTGGTAACTCGGCCAGGGAAAATGCCCTCCTGGTAACTCAACCAGGGAAAACGCTCTCCTGGTAACTCCGCCAGGGAAAATGTCCTCCTGGTAACTCAGTCAGGGAAAACGCTCTCCTGGTAACTCAGTCAGGGAAAACGCCCTCCTGGTGACTCAGCCAGGGAAAATGCCCTCCTGGTAAATCAGCCAGGGAAAACGCTCTCCTGGTAACTCAGCCAGGGAAAATGCCCTCCTGGTAACTCAGCCAGGGAAAACGCCCTCCTGGTAGCTCAGCCAGGGAAAACGCCCTCCTGGTAACTCAGCCAGGGAAAACGCTCTCCTGGTAACTCAGCCAGGGAAAACGCTCTCCTGGTAACTCAGCCAGGGAAAACGCCCTCCTGGTGACTCAGCCAGGGAAAATGCTCTCCTGGTAACTCAGCCAGGGAAAATGCCCTCCTGGTAACTCAGCCAGGGAAAATGCCCTCCTGGTGACTCAGCCAGGGAAAATGCCCTCCTGGTAACTCAGCCAGGGAAAATGCCCTCCTGGTAACTCAGCCAGGGAAAACGCCCTCCTGGTAACTCAGCCAGGGAAAACTCTCTCCTGGTAACTCAGCCAGGGAAAACGCTCTCCTGGTAACTCAGCCAGGGAAAACGCCCTCCTGGTGACTCAGCCAGGGAAAATGCTCTCCTGGTAACTCAGCCAGGGAAAATGCCCTCCTGGTAACTCAGCCAGGGAAAATGCCCTCCTGGTGACTCAGCCAGGGAAAATGCCCTCCTGGTAACTCAGCCAGGGAAAACTCTCTCCTGGTAACTCAGCCAGGGAAAACGCTCTCCTGGTAACTCAGCCAGGGCGGGGTGTGTCCTTTTCACAACACGATGTCGCAGGGGTATCGCAACCCACTGCAAAACAACAAATGTCAGGACACAACAACCATACGACCCAATCCAGCGAAAGTCTAAGACATGTCATCCATTCCATAGCATTATGTTGTCGCAGCCAACATAATCGCTTAGGAAAGTAAACATGGCAAACACTCATCCCATCTCTTGGGAGAGGTAAAAACTCAATCAAGACTCTCGCTAAAAGTCACGACTATCACGTAGTCATCCTAATGTCCAACCGCAAGCCTAGGGTTTCTAAGTCCATCACGACCTACAACCTAGGCTCTGATACCACTCTAATCTGTCACGCCCCGGGGTCGAAACTGCGACCCGGGCTCACTAACAGATCCGCCATCTGTACGGAAACTGCCGTACAGACGAAGCGTCTAACCTGCAGAAAGAATCAACTACAGAGATACAGATATCAGAGCTATGAAATCTGAACAAGAAAAGCTGGAGCTACTCTACAGCTGCCATACCTCTATCTAGATACTCAAAAAGTGGAACAGATGAAAGTAAAAGAGACCACTCGCACCCAAGGTGCTCAAAAGACCCAATCGAACTGACTGCCTCATAGGGTCCAGTCAAGCCTGCGCCTGTCGACTAGGAACGCGCCTGCACACTACCACGCATCCCCATGAGGACGGGATTTACGTGGGGCGTCCTGCCCGACTAACTCACCCCTCGCGCAAAACTGCCTCAACAGGCCCATCGTATCCACAGCGGCATCTCAGGGACGCGACTCCAACTGAGGAAAACGGCGCGGCATAGAGTATCACAAATTGGCATAAGCAGGCTAGTCAAAATCCACGCTCACTCTCAGAACGGTAGGACTCAGGATCCCCAAATACCTCGCACAACAGTCGGAGAACTCTCGACGACTCAGCTGCTCGGCTAACTCGAAACACGAGACACTAGCCTCGCCAACGGCTCGCAGCACAAGGCTCACTGGCTGGAGATACTCCACAGCCAGGAACGTGTTGGGTCGTATATAATACGGATCTAAATAGGGGAAGAAACACCTAGAGGGGGGTGAATAGGTGTAAACGTATAAACACTCCAAAAATCGTTGCGATAAAACCCAATGCGGAAAATAAAATAACACGCAAGATTTTTACGTGGAAAACTCCATCACCGGAGTAAAAAACCACGGGACCGATAACACGGCAGAAATCCACTAGAATTAAAACACGTACAAGGTGATTTACCGTACACACTTACGACTCAACCTTTTCCATACGCTCCTAGAGGATCTTCTCCGCTCGCTCCGACGCTTCTCGAATCCACGATCTGCGCCCAACGCCGAATCCACGGCGTCCAACGTCGAATCCACGACGTCCGACCGAATCCACGGTCTTCACCCAATAGCACCGTTCGAATCCACGAACGTGCCTCGCTCCGAATCCACGAGAGCGATTGAACCTTGAATCCACAAGGACACGCGAATCCACGCGCCGATTTTTGGGGTAAATCGTTGTTTTTGGGTGGTGATGATCCGCCGAATACTTAGATCAAAGATAGATCGGAAATACCATCTAAGTATTCATTAGTTTGATTCAACTCAAGATGTGAGTATGAAAACCTAGAATCAAACTAATCAATATAGATGAAGAAACATAGAGTATTCTCTAATGATTTCCTTTCTTCTCTATATGTGGATCTATAGCCGTATAAGATGATATATGAAAATGACGGCTATATGGATTCACCCTAGAAAAGGAGTCATAGGGTGTATTTATAGGTTAGAAACCCTAGGAAGGAGATAAGAATCAAAAACCTGCCATTTCTGGATTTTTACGGACGGCGATCCGGATCGTGATAACTAGGATCCGGATCGTCACAACGAAACAGCCAATTCCAGAAAAACGAAGGTTCGGGATCCGGATCATGTGACTACGATCCGGATCGTTCATGCAGTTCACCAAACATCAACGTTCGGGATCCGGATTGCGAAGCAAGATCCGGATCGTTCAAGGTAGATGGTAAACTCAACGTTCGGGATCCGGATCAAGAGACTACGATCCGGATTGCGACGATGTATGAACGAACCACCTTCGGGATCCGGATCGAACAACCTGATCCGGATCCTGAACATGTCCCAAGTCCAGTTTTTGATTTTTATGCAATGAAAGATTCTTCCAAGTGTTTCTACACTACAAGAAGTATTCGGATCACACAAATTCTTTAGTTAAACATACCTGATCCTTTTGAATTCTTCTTTCTTGAGATTGAGTTAAATGATCCAACTTTCTTCACCTTCAATCTTCAAGACTTGAGACTTTCACGAAACTACGCCAACTCAAATTCCGTAACAATCTCCCCCTTTGGCGGTTTCGTGACAAAACATAGATCCACTAAAGAAAATTCAAAAAGATATTTTTGTTGCTATCACCATACAACAAAAATTTACAATGGAGATCCAAAATACAATACATGAGTTAAACTCCTAAAACAGACTCTAGACTTAGACATCTGTACTCTCTGCAAAAAGAAATCATTCTTGACAAAAGAAATCGTTAGATACCTCAAGAATTTTGTATCATTCAAAAACCACAAACAGAGATGAAGTTTAAACTCATTTATACTTACCATGACATTTATATTCAGATATGTAAACTGATCATAGTTAAAAAAACACCAACATATCTTCTTTGCACATAAAAACCAAATGTCATGAACATGTTTGTGACAAACTTATATATATATAGATATGTAATTGATCAGAGTTAAGAACCAACATATCTTCTATGCAATCAAAAACCAAATGTCACAAACTTGTTAGTGAACATCAACTTGTTAGTTATATTACATGCCCAAATAGTTAGCAAATAGTTAGTCGAGGCATGCATTCATACAGCTGAAAAACCTCAAGTTGAGAATGGAAGTTGGAGTAATACTTACCTTGATATTCATCCAGTTTTCATATCAAACATTGTTCACTTACCTTGATGTTTCATGCAGTCAACATTGTTCAAAGTTCTCTCTAACTCTCTCCCCCTTTTTGTCACAAAACAAAGCCAAAATGTAGTTAAGACTACGAAATGTTAGGAGAGTGAAAAGGTTCCAATAAAACGTAAAACCTGAGAACTAAGCTAAAAGTAAGTATAAGACTAAATCCTAAAATCAAAATCCTGCACAAAAAGAAAAAGGAAGGTGCAGTTCAGTCGGAGGAGTCGGAGCTGGTACAACTGAGCTTGCTCAAAATCCCTTTAAGCATTGTCGAAATAGTTGAGCACTTCTTCTTGATCTTCTTCTGTTTTGAGGAAAGTTGCTGAAGTTCCTTCGAAACAAATTTTATCTATCACTGTTCGCCACAAGGCATTCGTCAAACTTCTTCCTTTCAAAAAGTTGAGTCCCGATGTGTTAGATTCCATTCCAAGGATTCGCCAATTAGCTGCGGAGTGATTTTAAGTTTCATCCCTTGGATATTTGTATAGAAATGCATTGATCCATTTTCATCTTCTCGAAGATGTCTTGCATTCGTGTAAAAGGTTCTTACACGATACAAACAATACCCAAGTAGTTCGGGGAATCGGCAGACTTGGATGAGATTAGCTTGCTCAATCAAGGTTCCAAACTCAGGTGAGTGATTTCGGAGAGCTTCAATGTTGACATGACGTTCACCGATGCATTCACGACGTTCAAACGCTCGAACGCGATCCATGCTGACGAACACTCCTTCCACGCGAGGCGGGGAGTCAGGAACTATCGGTGTGTTAAAATCAGCGTCTCGTCGTAGTCCAAAACGTCTAGGTACTCGTTTCCTTTTCACAGAGATGGTTGGTTTAGTCATAGGCGCTTTTCCTTTGTCCATGGGTGCTTTTCCTTTCGAAGCATCGGACGCCTTTTGTTCAGGCAATGATTCATCATCATCTGTCAATGCAGTCCAATCTATCTCGTGACAATCCACCTCTGTATCACTGACCTCGACAAATTCACCTTTTTGTTGTGTTTTCTTAGCTCTCTTTAATTTGTTTGTGGCCCGAGTGTGCACTATTGTGACCAACAAAAGAATGATCCATGAGAATTCCATTGATCCAAATGCCTTAAGAAGATTGAAGTCCTGTGAAAAACCAACTCAAGAACACAAAAATTCTTAGTTTTCAAAAATTGAAAAAAATTGTACCCAAACAATCATAATCATGTAGTGAGACTAAGAATCAAATTAGTTTTGCAAAAAGACTTTTATAAATAGATCAATTGCATGAATTTCGAAAATCCTTATTATATGCCCTAAAACCGAAATTTTAGAAATCGAAGCCTAAAAATCCGTTAATCAGGAGAAAACCTAGCATATAATCAAAACTAAACAACCCAGAGTTCTTATTTCAAAAGAAATTTGATCAAAAACCGTCCACAAACAAAGTTGATCCAAGAAATTCGTGCGTTTGAGGAGGAAAAGAGAAAAACGGTGAAAAACCGAGATTTTGATCAATAAAACTTACTTGGAATTGAAGAACTTGAGTTTGAAAGCTTCCAAGGAGGATGAAATCTAGAGAGAAGCGCTCTGGAAACTTTTGAACAAAAGATTGGAGTAAAAGAAATCAAAACCCTTTTGTTCTTTATAAAAACCTAGCCGCGATCCGGATCCTCCCGAGCTTGCGATCCGGATCGGCTACCCGCAGTGAGAAAACTGCGTTCGGGATCCGGATCGGCAGGTCCAATCCGGATCGTCAGCCCGCAGGAGAAAACCTGCGTTCGGGATCCGGATCACCTTGCCCGATCCGGATCGGCCCCAACTTTTTCTTTAGAAAAAAAATTTCAGAGAAATTCAAGAAAAAACCAGAAAAAGATTGTAAGCACAAAGGTGTATTAACTTTAAACAAAAAGCATCGTTTCACACAACAAGAATTAGATTATGCCAAATCTATCAGTAATATCCAAAAATGAAACGAAAATTTACAAGAATTAAATCCCTTAAAGTTGAACACCTTCAATTACATCTAACTTGATCTTATGAGTAATGCCTTTATCAAATAATCAATTCGGTAAAGAAAATGAAATACAAAGATCAATAGATGTTTGAAATCCCAAATATGGTAGATAATATTTCTAGACAATCTGTTGAAGAGAGTGGCTCTTTGAGCATCTTTCTTTAAAATCCCACCTTATACCAACCTTGAAATTTGACAGAGTCAAGTATTTCAACATGCATTTTACTTAATCAAAAATTTGAACAACCATGCTTGGTATACATGTGGTAGCTGCACACAGTACTCGGACGACCGAGGTGGTAGCTCTTTCCTCCATGTGGTGGTAGTTTTCACACTCCTCATTGGGATGTAACTCTTTCCACATCTTTTGAGCATTTTACATTATCTTTGACTCCCCCTCAATTGGCTATCAATTATTTAAGATATAAAGTATTCAACCAAAAATTGATCTCGATTTCATACTCGACTAAACAGTCAAATAAGATAATGACTATACCAAGAGATCATTGAGAGAGAAATTGACTTTGATCACTTTAGAAGATGATTTAATTAACATAAACGATCATTGCAACAATGAAATATTATGATGGCAAAAGCATAATAAATTTCTAAATGTGTGAACAGATGCAATTAAAGTCAATTAAGATCTATGCTCAATTAATATCCTATGTATAAACATAGATAATGAACAAAACAAAAACAAATACAAAACCTATCCTAAGCAAAGATTTCAAAAAGAAGATTATTTCAAGGAAAGCATCCCAATTGCTTTTCGTAAATGAATAAAACGTTTTTGATCCAAAGGTTTTGTTAGAAAGTCAGCTAATTGATCCTCAGTTGAAATATATGAAAGTTGAAGAGTATTTGATTCAACTAGCTCTCTAAGAAAATGATATCTAAGTTCAATATGTTTTGTTCTAGAGTGCAACACAGGGTTTTTAGAAATGTTAATTGCACTTGTGTTGTCACAAAGAATTGTTACCGAAGATGCTGAAATGCGGAAGTCGCTCAGTACGCTTTTTATCCAAATGAGTTGAGTTGAGCAACTTCCAGCTGAAATGTATTCCGCTTCGGCAGTCGAGAGTGCTATGCAATTCTGCTTTTTACTGTGCCATGCAACAAGGCAATGGCCAAGATAGAAGCATGCACCACTCGTGCTTTTCCGATCATCCGCTGATCCTGCCCAATCGGCATCTGAGTATCCAACAATGTCCAGACTTGTTCCCATAGGATACCAAATTCCGAAATTAATTGATCCTTTGATGTACCGGATGATCCGTTTCACCGCTTTCAGGTGAACCTCCTTTGGTGCTGATTGATATCTCGCGCAAATCCCAACACTAAAGGATATATCCGGGCGACTAGCCGTGAGGTAAAGTAGACTTCCAATCATACTTCTATACAGTTTCTCGTCTACATTCTCACTATGTGATTCACTTCCAAGTCCCTTGTGGCTAGTTCCCATTGGAGTTGGAAAATCTTTACAATTTTCTAGATCAAACTTTTTGACCAACTCCAGTGCATACTTGGATTGACTCAAGTGAATACCTTCATCATTTTGTTTAATTTGCAATCCAAGAAAATAAGACAGTTCGCCCATCATGGACATCTCAAATTCGCTTTCCATGGTCTCCGCGAATTTAGAAGCATCATTATCTTTTGTTGCACCAAATACAATGTCATCGACATAGATTTGTGCTACAATGAAATTATTTTGATAATGCTTCACAAAGAGAGTCCTGTCAGCTCCCCCTCGAGTATAGCCCTTCTCCAAAAGGTGCTTTGTTAACCTTTCGTACCATGCTCGCGGTGCTTGTTTCAGACCGTAAAGAGCCTTTTTCAAACGAAAAACATGGTTAGGTTGTTTATGATCTACAAAACCTTTCGGTTGAGCTACATAAACTTCCTCATTTAAAAACCCATTTAGAAATGCGCTCTTGACGTCCATTTGAAATAGTTTGATTTTAAAATGACAAGCAGTAGCAAACAATATACGAATGGACTCGAGTCTAGCTACAGGGGCGAAAGTTTCGTCAAAGTCTATACCTTCTACTTGAGAGTAGCCTTGAGCAACTAGTCGTGCCTTGTTCCTGATGATAGTACCATCTTCATCTTTCTTGTTCTTGAAGATCCATTTGGTACCTATCACATTATGTTGCTTTGGAGGCTTCGTTAATTCCCAGACTTTGTTTCGCTCAAATTGATGGAGCTCTTCCTGCATTGCTTTAATCCAGTAGTCATCCTGAAGAGCTTCATCTATTGTCTTTGGTTCGATTAAAGATACGTAGCAAGCAAGTCCGCAAACCAACTGCCTTCGAGTTCTAACTCCTTCTTGTGGATCTCCAATGATGTTCGATTCCGGATGATCCTTGGAGATTCGTAGCGTTTGTTGAAACGGAGTACTCGGAGGTACACGAGATGATTCCTGCACATCAGATAAACTAGAAGAACCATTAGATGCATCATTAATATTGGAAGTATTATTATGTGAAGATGCACTAGCAGGAGAATCATCATCTAGAGAGATATCGAGGGTAGATTTTTCAGATTCAAAATGAGAAGCTTCATCTACTTTAACATTTATAGATTCTACAATCGTCTTAGATTCAATGTTAAATACTCGATATGCTCTGCTATTCGTAGAATAACCCAAAAAGATCCCTTCATCACTTCGAGAGTCGAACTTTCCAAGATTTTCACGGTCACGTAAGATGTAACATCGACTCCCGAAGATACGAAAGTACTTGATATCCGGTTTTCTACTAAACCACAGCTCATATGGTGTATTCAAGGTTCCTGGGCGCAAATACACTCTGTTAATGACATAGACAGCGGTGTTCACAGCTTCAGCCCAAAAATGTAGCGGTAATTTCCGGCTATGAAGCATCACACGCGCCATCTCTTGAACAACCCTGTTTTTGCGCTCAACAACACCATTCTGCTGAGGTGTATAGGGTGCCGAGAATTCATGTTTAATGCCATTTGAAGTACAAAAGTCAATGATTTTTGAATTTATGAATTCTCCACCCCTATCACTTCTAACACGAATGATCTTTTCATTCTTTTCAATCATAATACGATGGCAAATCTCATGAAAAGAGTCAAACGTATCAGCTTTCTCTCTCAAAAATGCTACCCATGAAAACCGAGAGAAATCATCAACCAATAAAAAAATGTACCATTTACCTCCCAAGGATGGTTGACGGGTCGGCCCCATTAAGTCCATGTGCAAAAGTTCCAAGGGCCGTTTTGTACCAACGTGGTTCAAGTTCTTGTGTGCAGTCCTAGACTGTTTTCCCTTTTGGCAACCACCACACACAACATTTTGTTTAAATAAAAACTTTGGAATCCCCTTGACCACGTCCTTGTTTGAAATTCTAGTAAGTTCCTTAAAATTTAAGTGACCTAGCCTTTCATGCCAAAGAGTTTCATTATTCAAAGCGGCTAAGTTACAATTTTCAGAAAATTTATTAGGAACAACATAACAATTGTTTTCAGATCTAACCCCTTTTAGAAAGAAGACATGGTCCTTATCAGTTACAACGCATTCAACCGATGAAAAGTTAACTGAAAAACCATTGTCGCAAAGTTGACTTATGCTTATGAGGTTAGTCTTAAGGCCATCAACAAATAAGACGTTTTTCAAAATCGGGCCATCTGGAATAGCTACCGTCCCTTTTCCAACAATTTTGGAAGATCGACCGTCTCCGAAAACAACGTGTCCTCCGGAGATTTTCTCAAGATTTTGAAAACTATTTTTGTCACCGGTCATGTGACGGGAACACCCGCTATCCAGATACCAAGACGAGCTATCATATGCATGCAAGGAAATATTGGAAACAAGACAAGGGAAAATTTCACCTTTGCGCACCCAAACCTTTTTGGAATGCGTCTGTAAAGGTCGTGAAGTTTTGTGCCTAGGTGAAAGCGTCTTGTTAAAACGATTGTTGCTCCTTGATGAAGTCGTCTTGTGCGGTGAACTACCAAGTCTCTTTTCATTTGAAAAGTTTTGCTTTGATTTCCGGAAAGGAGCCTTTTTGGTAGTTGATGCAAGAGGTGCTTGAGATGAGCGTTCGACTCCCGTCTTGCAATACCTTCTTATGTGCCCTGAAACACCACAACGAAAACATACCTTAGATCTTGACGATCCCAAAGAGGATGAAGTAGGTTTGTTGTCGTTGTTTGTCTTGAATTCCGGTGTCGGAGGAGGAGATACCGACTGAGGCACAAAAACTGTCCCACTCAAACTTGGACTGTTTCCAGTTTGAGTGTATCCGAGGCCGAACCTATTTGATTGACCAAGACCAAGAAGTCTATCCAACTTACTCCTTCCTGAAGAGAATCGCTGTAAGTCATTCTTGAGTTGGAAAATGGTCTTTGTCATTTCCAGGTTATCCTGTCGAGCCTCGTTGTAGAGCTTTGAGAAGTGATTCGCGTTATCCACCAGATTTGTATGTTCCTTCTCAAGTTGCTCATTGGACTCTTGAAGGGAAGCATTTTCTTTTATCAGGTTTTCCCTTTCCACTTCAAGAGCGTTTGAGAGAGAAGTCGCTCTTTTTGCTTCTTCTTCGAGATCATGCAATCTCCCTCTCAAACTCTTGTTTTGCTTAGCCACTTTCTTTGAGTCCCTCAAAAGTCTGTGGTAGGCTAGAGCAAAATCTTCACCTTCCGAATCACTCGATTCGTTGTCCGTTGCGTTCTTTTCAACAGTGGAGTTGGACAACGACTCAGATGTATTTGCCATAAAGCACATGAAGGGTGAAGATACGGACGCGTGGAATGCGGTGGAGCTCTTTTCTTCATCACTCGAAGACGACTCATTTGACGTTGAGTTGTCATCCCAAGTGACGACTTGCATCGCCTTCTTCTTTGCCGGATACTTGTTAGGACACTCCGTTGCAATGTGGCCGTAGCCTCGACATTTGAAGCATTGCAGTTGTCCTTCTGAACTTTTCTTATCCTTTGAGAAGTTCTCCTGCTTTCTTGACTTGTGACTTGGAGTACCCTTGCCTTTGTTCGACTTTCCGAAGGATGGAGATTTGCTTGAATTACCCCTTCGGAAGTTGCGGCGAAACTTCCTTGTCAAGAGAGCGAGCTGCTTCTCAAATTCCTCCATAGAAAGGTTCTCGTCATCGTCCGAGGAGGATGTATCCGCGTCTTCTTCCTTAGTTGTTTTCAACGCATAACCTGAAGACTTAGAAGTGGATGCTTTTCCAGAAGAATTGTTAGTATTAAAAGTCATTTCATAAGTTTGTAATGAACCAACTAATTCTTCTACACGTATTTCGTCCGGGTGTTTAATAGTTTCAATGGCAGTAACCTTTGGGCGAAATCGTTCAGGAAGAGTTCTTAAGATTTTTCTTACAATCTTAAATTCTGGAATCTTCTCTCCCAGATTAGCACATGAGTTTACGATGTCTTGCAATCGTGTATAGTAGTCCGTGAAAGATTCATTTTCTGCCATTAAGATAGAGTCAAACTTGCTCGTAAGCATCTGCAGTTTCTGAATCTTCACGAGGTTAGTTCCCTCATGTGTAACCTGGAGAACATCCCAGATTTCTTTCGCAGTCTCACATGCCGAGACGCGAGAGAATTCAGTTTGAGATAAGGCATTAAAAATAGCATTAATTCCCTTGCCATTGTAAGAAGATAACTCAAACTCTTCCTTGGTCCATTTCGACCTAGGTTTTAAGGTGTGAACATCAGAGATAAGTTCAGTTGGATTAGTCCATCCTGATTCAATAGAATGCCACACCCTTTCGTCGATGGAAGATAAAAGGCTTTCATCCGTACTTTCCAGTACGCATAATTTGTTCCATCAAAGAAGGGGGGTCGATTGATGTTTCCACCTTCAACCATTGTTCACAACCCTATTCCCGCTCTGATACCACTTGTTGGGTCGTATATAATACGGATCTAAATAGGGGAAGAAACACCTAGAGGGGGTGAATAGGTGTAAACGTATAAACACTCCAAAAATCGTTGCGATAAAACCCAATGCGGAAATAAAATAACACGCAAGATTTTTACGTGGAAAACTCCATCACCGGAGTAAAAAACCACGGGACCGATAACACGGCAGAAATCCACTAGAATTAAAACACGTACAAGGTGATTTACCGTACACACTTACGACTCAACCTTTTCCATACGCTCCTAGAGGATCTTCTCCGCTCGCTCCGACGCTTCTCGAATCCACGATCTGCGCCCAACGCCGAATCCACGGCGTCCAACGTCGAATCCACGACGTCCGACCGAATCCACGGTCTTCACCCAATAGCACCGTTCGAATCCACGAACGTGCCTCGCTCCGAATCCACGAGAGCGTTGAACCTTGAATCCACAAGGACACGCGAATCCACGCGCCGATTTTGGGGTAAATCGTTGTTTTTGGGTGGTGATGATCCGCCGAATACTTAGATCAAAGATAGATCGGAAATACCATCTAAGTATTCATTAGTTTGATTCAACTCAAGATGTGAGTATGAAAACCTAGAATCAAACTAATCAATATAGATGAAGAAACATAGAGTATTCTCTAATGATTTCTTTCTTCTCTATATGTGGATCTATAGCCGTATAAGATGATATATGAAAATGACGGCTATGTGGATTCACCCTAGAAAAGGAGTCATAGGGTGTATTTATAGGTTAGAAACCCTAGGAAGGAGATAAGAATCAAAAACCTGCCATTTCTGGATTTACGGACGGCGATCCGGATCGTGATAACTAGGATCCGGATCGTCATAACGAAACAGCCAATTCCAGAAAAACGAAGGTTCGGGATCCGGATCATGTGACTACGATCCGGATCGTTCATACAGTTCACCAAACATCAACGTTCGGGATCCGGATTGCGAAGCAAGATCCGGATCGTTCAAGGTAGATGGTAAACTCAACGTTCGGGATCCGGATCAAGAGACTACGATCCGGATTGCGACGATGTATGAACGAACCACCTTCGGGATCCGGATCGAACAACCTGATCCGGATCCTGAACATGTCCCAAGTCCAGTTTTTGATTTTTATGCAATGAAAGATTCTTCCAAGTGTTTCTACACTACAAGAAGTATTCGGATCACACAAATTCTTTAGTTAAACATACCTGATCCTTTTGAATTCTTCTTTCTTGAGATTGAGTTAAATGATCAACTTTCTTCACCTTCAATCTTCAAGACTTGAGACTTTCACGAAACTACGCCAACTCAAATTCCGTAAAACAACGACCCACAACTCACGGGTAACAAATTTACAGGTCGGACACACTCAAAGAACTGGGACCACCGTCAACCACAACGAGTTCCCAAACAAGACGGGCCGGAAGTACTCGACGGCCCGGGGGGACTACAGGTACTCAACGGCTCCATCCCTACGAAAGCTGGTAAAGGGGAAAGGGGACCTCTCGGGACTACCGTTTACTCAAACGGTCCCGCAAAGATAAGCAACCCGCTACAACTACCAGACTCCACTCTGCGCCAAGCAAGCGAGTGCAAAAGTCCCAAACTAAAAGCAAGTACCGACCTCTCGGCCACTAAACGGCGCGGGAGAAACACAAACATATGCTCAGGGATGCAAGAACAGGGGTGGATGTCTAAGCATAAATAACCTAGCCCAATGGGCGTTTTATATGGTCTGGTTACCATGAACGTATGAGGGGGTGCTAGGTCGGAGTGTAGTTTCCAAGGTCTTATTAACAGATAATAAAAGGAATAAACAATTCGCTACAATTCTAGCATGCTACACAATGAAAATAAGCTATCAATGCATAGGCTACATAAGTAGAGATACTGTACCAGTCCATAAAACTTGGAGATAAGGCCACCCACCTCGATTTGCCCAATTGCTGTAGTTCACTTGCAATTGGCCGCCACGTGATCCGCCGCAAAACGCGGCACGCGCCCCCCCCCCCCCCTAGGAGGTCTGCACGCAAAAAGGGGCACAGCCGCCGGAGCTCGCACGCAAAACGGAGCCGCTGCCGGGGTTCCGCCACAAAAAAATGGACCCGTTGCACGTGAATCGGTGCACGGTGCCGGAGTTGCACGCAAAACGGT
>CM055060.1:53462418-53544856 GCA_029204045.2 Tillandsia leiboldiana | reverse complement strand
CGCGGCGGCGCCGGACGACCGAGCTCGGCCAAGGTTGAAGAAGACTGAATCTAGGGCACGCTCGACCGACTCTGATCCTTAAACCGATGATGCCCAGACCTCGTAGAGGTGTTGCAGTAGCCAAGAAGAACGAAGTTCAACGGTGCTGATCTTAGTTTGGACGGTCGGATAACGGCGGCGTCTGGCGGCGGCCAAAACCGCAAATTTCCGGTGACAGCGTTCCCGCCGGCGACCGGGACGGCGGCAACGGCTCGGCCTGCACCCGGATGACCTCCACGGCGTCAGGGGCACATAAATCTTGCCCAAAACCCAAAACCAAATCAAAAAGCTCAATAACCCACCTTCACCGGAGTTTGGAGAGGAGAGGATGACCTCCGCCGACGGCGCGCGGCGGAGCCCGGGGCCGGGGTTCCTCGGCTGAGTCTCACCAACACAGAGGAAGTTCCAGAAGTGGTCTGGAGCGAGATGGGATCCTCCCGTTGCTTCGCACTCCACCCCAACCGAGATCCGGACCTTCCCGTTTCTTCTTCTTCTCTCCGGCGAGAGGAGGCGGCGGCCGGCGGCGTAACCGTCGTGGAGAGAGCAGAGGGAGAGGAAGAGACTTGATGTGGTGGCTGGGAGCAAGACCTAGATCTAGGGTTCGTTTCTTGGAGAGGCCCGAGCCAAATGCACCTATAAATAGCTAGGTGAAATTTGCAAATAAGTCCTCCCACTCACAAGGTTTTTAAGCCAGGTCCCTCCCAGCACTTTCTGGTTTCCCAACTAAGTCCCTAACCAGGAGGGCACAGCGGTTCGAGGTAAAAGAATAGGGTTTAATGGTGTAAAAACCCTATTTTCCCACCTTATTTCACGCTTTTCGAGGCGATCCGATCGTCGAAACAGAAAATGGACTGCGCCATGGCGTCCGCTCGACGAGACCTATCAGGTAGCGATTTCAGATTTTCAAGGAAATACCCAGATAAAATCTCGGTCCATAAAATACAGTTCCGAATTACAGTTATCGCGCTTTTCGAAACTCTAGGGTCGTCAAACAGAATTTCTGTCAATGCCATTGCGTTCAGAATGACGAAACCGTTCGAATCGACTACCAGGATCGCTATGTTCGGAGTCCGGACAGCGAATCGGCTAACGTTGGCACTTAGGGGAATACGAATTTAGTGTTTACTGTTCATGCACTATTCATTTAAGTCGCGGGTCCCGCCCGCTTCTTCGCTGAATTCTGGAAGATCTGACCGTCGGATCAAACATGCTTAATATGGTTTTCACTCGGTTCAGCGAGACGGTCATGCCGGTGATCTCGGATTTTCGAGATTAGGCTCGATTGAAAAGTGACATTTTAGTCTCATAACTGTGCAATTTACACAGCAGGAAAAAAAATCAACTTATGATTCGAAATTTTCAACTTGGCCTTTATTCATCTTCTTTATTTATTTACAACAAAAATTCAAATTCTTACATCTCTACCACCTAAAAAGAAGTTTCGTCCCCGAAACTTAGTACAACTAGGAATCAAATAGATGGGGGTAACGCTCCCTCATGGCTGACTCGCGTTCCCACGTGGCTTCACGCTCTTCGTGATTCTCCCATTGTACTTTGACGTAGGGGATCGATCTACTCCTCAGCTTCTTCTCATCTCGAGCCAGGATCTTCAGGGGTATCTCGTCATAACTCAGATCCTCGCGAAGCTGGACGGCGGTAGGGCTGATCACATGTGAAGGATCCCTGATATACTTCCGTAGCATGGAGACGTGAAAGACATTGTGCACTCGGGCGAGGCTAGGAGGAAGAGCCAATCGATAAGCTACAGGACCAATGCGCTCCAAAATCTCGAAGGGACCGACAAATCGGGGACTGAGCTTATTGCGAATCCCAAATCGCTTGATTCCCCGAGTTGGCGATACCTTCAGTAGGACATGATCGCCCACTTGGAACTCCAAGTCTCGTCGTCGTTGGTCCGCATAGCTTTTCTGTCTGCTCTGCGCGTTAGCATCTGCTGTCTAGCTACCCGCACTCTGGCCTCTGCATCCTCTAGTAGCTCTGGCCCGATAACACGGCGCTCACCGACATCATCCCAACAGATGGTGGAACGACATCGGCGCCCGTACAGTGCCTCATAAGGAGCCATACCGATACTCGCCTGATAGCTGTTGTTGTAGGCGAACTCCACTAAGGAAAGATACCGGTACCAACCATCTCCGTACTCAAGTATACAGGCTCGCAACATATCCTCCAATGTCTGAATGACTCGCTCGGACTGCCCATCACTCTGGGGGGTGAAAGGCAGTACTGAATTTCAATTTGGTGCCCATAGCCTCTTGCACATTCTTCCAAAACTGAGACACAAAACGAGTGTCCCTATCCGAAACGATCGATGCGGGAGTGCCATGCAGTCGCACGATCTCATCAATATAGAGCTGGGCGAGTCTATCACGGGTCCAAGTCGTGTGTATCGGCAGGAAGTGGGCCGACTTGGTGAGTCGATCCACTATGACCCATATAGCATCGTGGCCTCGCTGGGATCGAGGCAGACCGGTGACGAAGTCCATCGTAATCTGCTCCCACTTCCAAACCGGCACAGGAAGCGGTTGCAGTTTTCCCGCCGGTCGTTGGTGTTCCGCCTTCACCTGCTGGCAAACCAGGCACTGCGCCACATGGTTCGCCACATCAGCCTTCATCCCAGGCCACCAGTAATGCTGTTTCAGATCCCGGTACATTTTTGTTCCGCCAGGATGTACCGTGTATAAGGATCGATGCGCCTCCGTGAGGATGTCCTTCTTTAATCCACTGTCATCTGGGACACACCAACGGCCCCTGAATCGAATAGAGCCATCGGTGTTCAGCTGGTAATCGTCAGTCTGTCCCAATGATATCAGCTCTCGAATCTTCTGGAAGGAGGGGTCGGACTGCTGTCCCTCCTTTATGCGATCAAGTAGGGTAGGCTGCACTACCATCGCTAAAAGTCGAGCGGTAGACCCCGAAGGAACGATCTCCAAGTCTAGGCGCTGGAACTCAGAAATCAAACGGTCCTGATCAGTGATCAATAACAGTTCTGGGGACACGTTCTTTCGGCTCAAAGCATCAGCTACCACGTTGGCCCGACCTGGGTGGTACTGGATAGTGAGATCATAGTCCTTTAGCAGTTCGAGCCATCGTCGTTGCCTCAAGTTCAGCTCCTTCTGAGTAAAGAGGTACTTAAGGCTCTGGTGATCAGTGAAGACCTCGCAGTGGACTCCATATAGATAATGCCTCCATAACTTGAGAGCGAAAACCACCGCGGCGAGCTCGAGATCATGCGTCGGATAGTTTTGCTCATAAGGCTTCAGTTGTCGAGAGGCATAGGCTATCACTTTTTCATTTTGCATCAGGACACAGCCCAACCCGATCCGAGAGGCGTCACAATAAACCACATAGTTCTCGCCTTGGACCGGTAACGTCAATACGGGTGCCTCAGTCAATAGTCGCTTTAACTCATCAAAAGCGAGCTGGCACTCAGGAGTCCACATGAACTTTTCTTCTTTCTTCGTCAGACGGGTCATTGGAGCAGCGATTTTAGAAAACCCTTCGACGAACCGCCGATAATACCCTGCCAGACCGATGAAACTGCGCACCTCAGTGGCATTGGTCGGCTGGGGCCACTCTTTAATAGCTTCAATTTTCTTGGAATCCACGGCAACGCCCTCAGCAGATATGATGTGTCCAAGAAATGCGACTTCCCGAAGCCAAAAATCGCACTTCTTGAATTTAGCATACAGATTGTTCTCTCGCAAGACTTGGAGAACCTGTCGAAGATGCTCCTGATGTTCTAGATCGCTTTTCGAATAAATAAGAATGTCGTCAATGAATACCACGACAAAACGATCCAGAAAGGGTTTGAAAACCCGGTTCATCATATCCATGAAAGCAGCAGGGGCATTTGTAAGTCCAAACGGCATCACTGTGTACTCATAGTGGCCGTACCGGGTTCGAAAAGCAGTTTTCGAGATATCCTCCGCTCTAACCCGCAACTGATGATACCCGGATTGTAAATCGATCTTGGAAAATACCACCGACCCTTGGAGTTGGTCGAAAAGATCGTCAATCCGCGGGAGAGGATAGCGGTTCTTGATGGTAACTTTGTTTAGTTCCCGGTAATCAACGCACAAACGTAGGCTGCCGTCCTTTTTCTTCACGAAGAGCACAGGCGCGCCCCAAGGAGAAACACTGGGTCGGATGAAACCCAAGGCAGTTAGTTCTTCAAGCTGGATCTTCAACTCCTTTAACTCCGCAAAAGCCATGCGGTAAGGCGCTCGAGAAATAGGAGCTGTGCCGGGGACGAGATCAATAATGAATTCGATTTCCCGCTCAGGGGGCATCCCTGGAAGCTCAGCAGGAAATACGTCTGGGAAACTCCGCACCACGGCAATATCCTCGATCCGACGAGTAGCAGTAGGGGTGGTGACAGCCATGGCAAGATATGCCACACACCCCCTCTCAAGGCGACGAACTGGGGTCACCGAGCAGATCCCCAAATAAGCAGAAGGTTCGAAGCCTGAATAGATCAACTCCGCTCCACCAGGCGGATCCAAGGTCAATCTCCGAAAGGTGCAGTCGATGGTAGCTCTGTATCTAGACAACCAGTTCATCCCCAAGATCACGTCATAGTGACGTAGCTTGAGAACGAATAGAGAAATAGGGAAACTCCGTCCACCAATATGAACAGGGCATAATCGGAGCTCTTGGTTAATTGGAACACTATGACCCGGAATCTCTACCCAAAAACGATCTCTAGTGTACTGGACGATAATACCGTGGGTAGTAATAAAGTGGGTGGAGATAAATGAATGCGACGCCCCAGTATCAAACAGAGTTTTAGCATTATGTCCAAAGACAGAGGTAGTACCTGCCAAGTTGTCCTCCGGAGTGGGCTCGCCATGGGTAAGGGCGAATACACGCCCACCAGCTGTCTGTCGTGACCCAGAAGGTGGTCGAGGAAGAGGAGGACGACCCGAGGAAGCAGAACTCGGTGCAGGGGCTTGTCGTCGTGGTGGTGCAGGAATAGGAGCAGTCATCTGCGAAGGTGTAGACCCCCGCGGGCATGTCGCAGAAATGTGTCCCGGTTGGCCGCAATTGAAGCATCGGCCATGCTTCTGATCACAGTCCTTCGCTCGGTGGGTACCCCCGCAGAAGACACATGGCCGGGGGCCCCAGTTGGGACTGTTGAAAGAGCCGGCGGCTGGAGATCTCTTTGGCCACTTCTTCAGTTGTGGTCGTTTAGCCTTCTTGTTCTGGTGGTACTGTCCACTGCCGCCCTCCCAAGGAGCCCTTTTCTTGCCTTTGTCCCTGTCCGCCGCAATCCGCTCAGAGCGGGAGATCTTGACCTCAGCCTCGATGGCTAGACACCGCTCCACGCAGTTGTCGAAGTCGGTGCTCAAATGGGAGGAGATATGGCGGCGGATCTCGTGCCTCAAACCCTGCGAGAAGAGTCGTACCTTGCGGCGTTCCTCGCGCACTGCCTGGGGAACCAGGTCGGCAATGCGCAGGAACTCCTGCTCGTAGTCACGGACGCTCTTGTCGCCCTGCTTGAGGTTCTCCAGTTCACGTTCGAGACCCTCCTTGGTGGTCTCCTTCAGGTGGTGCTGGTACAAAGAAGCCTTAAAGACCGCCCAAGAAGGTTCAGGAAGGCCTGCAAAGTGGCGCTCTCGATGACGCCTCCACCATTTTGACGCCCGGCCCTCCAGGCAATGCACAGCGATGTGTACTTTGTCGCGTTCTTCAGTGTACACATCCTGGAAGAGCTTCTCCATGTGGTCGATCCATTGCTCGACCGCCCAGTGATCGTCGTCCTTGCCGTCGAATGTCTGCGGCTTAAATTTCTTGAATTCGAGCAGAGCCGCCTTTGCTCGAGCCTTTTCCGCTTGATCAGCCTCAGGGTTGGCTGCAGAATCAGCAACAGGGGAGACGGAACGGGATGACGCAGATGCCATCATAGCGGTGCCAGCAGGGGCAACAGAAACCCCCGGTACCGCGAAAGATGCCGCAGCCACATCCGGAATGGGCCCCGCAGGTGGTGGTACAGGGTCAGCAGCGGGTCCCGCCAAACCCTCAGGCTCGGCAGCAGCCGGTGCAACAGAGGGTGCGACCGGCGGTGTAGCAACTGGAATGACGGGTGGGGGAGCAGGTGGGGCAGGAGCAGCCGTCTGCTGCTGCACAAATTGCTGGACTATCCCAGCCAGGGTCGTCATCTGGGCCTCAAGTCGCTCCATGCGGCCCTGATCAACAGGCTCACTCGGCACCCTAGGTGGTCGGCCGACTCCTCGGCCAGTGCCTGCACCCCGTCCTCGCCCACGACCAGGAGGACGTGCCATCACTGAAACAATATAATCAGGTTAGAAACAAACTCCAATAGTATTAGTTTAAGTTTCTAACCCCTAAACTCGACATTCCCAACGCTCTCACGTGACAAGTCATCCTAGGGTTCATCCTAACCAGTTCCTAATCCATCTTTCCTAGGTACCGTGTACCTATCGCTCCGATACCATAAAATCTGTCACGCCCCGAGTTTAAAAATCCAGTCTAAAATTTTTTTTTTTAAATCAGAGTTTGCAAAACGGGCGTAACAGACCGCCACACATATAGGAAAACCCCTATACATGCACGGCTAAACTAATCCAATCATCAATCAAAGAGCAATCACTATCACAACTAAACAATACTAATCATCAGAGTATAATCCGAATATCACAATGTCAACAATCTGAAATGTCATAACAAACTAGAAACTGAAATAACATAAATAAGGATCAGCTACAAGTCATCGGGAATCTCAATCATCATAACTATCATCAGGGGGACAGCTCTATCGTGACAGGCTCACTGGATCGTCCCGACACCCCACTACCCGAACGACCTGAAAAACAGTCACCCAGGGGTGTGAGATACACCGGAGTGCATCCCAGTGGGCACGACGAGCCGAGAAATAGCTAATCGTACCTACTGGGTACAATAATCTGCGGATAGTAAGAGTCATAGGTAAAGCTGAATAATATAACAGATCTACTGATAATCAACAAAATCCACAGATATCTGAATAAGCAGGTAATCAAGGGTAGTGAAACTGCAAGTAGTAAATGCTGGACATATATGTATGTAAACGAGATAATCAATCATGAACTGAGCAGTAAGGGTACAGGGTAAGATATCTATCAATAACAGCGCAAGATAATAAGAATGCGTCAATAAAAGAACTCAAGTACCCAATCAACGCCAGTATTGGTCCCAAGGACCTCAGGCTAAGCCACTGTACAGCACCCCATCCGCTGACATACCCTGCACTTACAGACGCCAAGCAGTCCTAGTGCAACAAGCTCACGGGTCTTTTCTCTAGACCACTTTACCGGTAAAGAACACTATGACGGTGGCCAAACCGTCAGTGTACGTGAAGTACAGCAGTGCGTGGCAATCATCATGCTATGCTCAATCTCGCGGTCTAATGACCGGGTAGTCGGCAACAAGCCGAGGTATCCCAACAGGGAAACAATCATCTGTCTGTATCAATCAATCAGAATCAATCATGCATATCTGAATAAGGTCATATGACAAGAGACATGAAACTAGCAGCAATAATCAATCAATCATGGTCTATCATGCATAACTGGAATATAAATGCAAGTATCTCAGGGTATCAATGCAGTGTACTAACTGATAGCTACGAAGCATGATCAGACCACAAGTATCAACTGTACTGAATAATGACAAGTAACAGGAAATGTCATAATCTATGAGTAGGTATACCCAATCAAGGCTAAGTCAAAAACAAGTGTCCAACTGGACTAAAGCAACCAGAGGGCCGAAAAGATAAAGCCCGGACCGAAGATAACCCACCTGAGTGTAGGCAGATCCTCGAACTCCCGCTCTGCTACTGGGAGGCTGGTGCTGAACAACTGGGCCCTGAATAAAAACTATGATCAGTAACAGAACTCACACTAACCCATCCCGACGACACAACAGTAGCGAAATGCTTATACGGAATACTATCGCTAATTAACGGGACAAAAAATCCGTTTTCCGATCAACAAGGGCCCACGGAACTTTGACAAGATGCCCAGTAAGATATAAATACTGTCTACTGACAGCCCGCGTGTCCAATGTCCATTTTGGTCCATAATACATTTTTAATTTACATAATTACTCTATGTTATAGCTTGTTTCGACTCGTTCTCGTGATCCGGGAATCCAAAAGCTGCGCCGTAACTTTCAGCGCGTTCGTTACGACGAGACGAAGCTCGTGCTCACAAGATTTGGGCCGAGCCCAGGCCCAAATACAAGTTGGCCCATAAACATTAGGGTTCCAATTACGACAATGCCATAACTTAATATCTATTAGAGCTAAAGATGATTTAACTGGAGCACGATGCTCTGTAGGGGTTGTAGACAGTGGGGCTCACCTGAAGCTAGCCGGAGACTGGCCGGAAGTCTGGCCGGAGCAGCACCCAACAAGTGGCCAAGCTCGGTTTGGGGTACACTCGGATTAACCCAGGTTCGGATCTGCACCAGGGGTGAGCATGAGTTAGAGGAAGGTCCCAGAAGAAGTTTGATCCATGTGGGGTCGAGCCCCGGCGGCCGGAGGCGGCGGCGGCCGGAGTTAAGCCCGAAATAGAAATCTCGGTGCAAGTTTGAACACCCATAATACAAAGGCTTTTCGGATCAAAACAAAATGATGGGAAGCTTGCATAGGGCCTTTGGATCTTACCTAGGTAGTGGCCGGAGTTCCAGACCGGCGGGGATGGCCGGAGGTGAGCTCCAACGTCGTCTCGGGTGCAACCCTGGGGTTCGCAAGCCTATCGTTAGGAGGGCCATGCAAGTTGATGGGGAAGCTTAAAATGACAGTACGGTCCTACCTGGAAGGTTTCCCGGCGACGGGGATCGCCGGAGAGACGCGGCGGCGAAGCTCGGAGGAAGACAAGGTGGCCGTTAATGGCGGTTTCCGGCCGCCGTGTCCCGGACCGGTGCAACTTGGACCAAAATCTCCCAATCGGTTCCAGGGACCTTCTGGTGGAGTTGGCCGGAGGTGGGAGGCAGCGGCGGCGCCGGACGGCCGAGCTCGGCCAAGGTTGAAGAAGACTGAATCTAGGGCACGCTCGACCGACTCTGATCCTTAACCGATGATGCCCAGACCTCGTAGAGGTGTTGCAGTAGCCAAGAAGACGAAGTTCAACGGTGCTGATCTTAGTTTGGACGGTCGGATAACGGTGGCGTCTGGCGGCGGCCAAAACCGCAAATTTCCGGTGACAGCGTTCCCGCCGGCGACCGGGACGGCGGCAACGGCTCGGCCTGCACCCGGATGACCTCCACGGCGTCAGGGGCACATAAATCTTGCCCAAAACCCAAAACCAAATCAAAAAGCTCAATAACCCACCTTCACCGGAGTTTGGAGAGGAGAGGATGACCTCCGCCGACGGCGCGCGGCGGAGCCCGGGGCCGGGGTTCCTCGGGCTGAGTCTCACCAACACAGAGGAAGTTCCAGAAGTGGTCTGGAGCGAGATGGGATCCTCCCGTTGCTTCGCACTCCACCCCAACCGAGATCCGGACCTTCCCGTTTCTTCTTCTTCTTCTCCGGCGAGAGGAGGCGGCGGCCGGCGGCGTAACCGTCGTGGAGAGAGCAGAGGGAGAGGAAGAGACTTGATGTGGTGGCTGGGAGCAAGACCTAGATCTAGGGTTCGTTTCTTGAGAGAGCCCGAGCCAAATGCACCTATAAATAGCTAGGTGAAATTTGCAAATAAGTCCTCCCACTCACAAGGTTTTTAAGCCAGGTCCCTCCCAGCACTTTCTGGTTTCCCAACTAAGTCCCTAACCAGGAGGGCACGCGGTTCGAGGTAAAAGAATAGGGTTTAATGTGTAAAAACCCTATTTTCCCACCTTATTTCACGCTTTTCGAGGCGATCCGATCATCGAAACGGAAAATGGACTGCGCCATGGCGTCCGGCTCGACGAGACCTATCAGGTAGCGATTTCAGATTTTCAAGGAAATACCCAGATAAAATCTCGGTCCATAAAATACAGTTCCGAATTACAGTTATCGCGCTTTTCGAAACTCTAGGGTCGTCAAACAGAATTTCTGTCAATGCCATTGCGTTCAGAATGACGAAACCGTTCGAATCGACTACCAGGATCGCTATGTTCGGAGTCCGGACAGCGAATCGGCTAACGTTGGCACTTAGGGGAATACGAATTTAGTGTTTACTGTTCATGCACTATTCATTTTAAGTCGCGGGTCCCGCCCGCTTCTTCGCTGAATTCTGGAAGATCTGACCGTCGGATCAAAACATGCTTAATATGGTTTTCACTCGGTTCAGCGAGACGGTCATGCCGGTGATCTCGGATTTTCGAGATTAGGCTCGGATTGAAAAGCGACATTTTAGTCTCATAACTGTGCAATTTACACAGCAGGAAAAAAAATCAACTTATGATTCGAAATTTTCAACTTGGCCTTTATTCATCTTCTTTTATTTATTTACAACAAAAATTCAAATTCTTACAGCTGATGAACAGACATGTATATGGTATGTCTCATGAAGATCCAGGTCTATCAGAAATATAAAAACTGATAAACAGGTACGTAAGATGTGTCTCACGTAGATCAAGATCTATCAGGACTAATCATAGGGCATGTCAATACAATCGTCAAGGCTAATCTAGATAAAATCAGCAGGTCAGTGTCAATCGGTGAAATCATGATATGTCAAGATAGGTCATATATATAATCAGCAGGGCAATCAAAAACAGGTGTCCGACTGGACTAAAGCAACCAGAGGGCCGAATAGATCAAGCCCGGACCGAAGCTAACCCACCTGAGTGTAGGCCGATCCACGAACTCCCGCGCAGCTACTGGGAGGCTGGTGCTGAACAGCTAGGCCCTGAATAAGAAACTATAATCAGTAGTAAACTCGCACAACCCATCCCGACGACACTACAATAACGCGACGCTAATCCGGAAACATATCGCCGATTTACTAAATGCAATCCGATTCCCGATCAACGAGAGTCCACGGGACTCTAACAAAATGTTCAGTTAGTGTAAAAACACTGTTTAAAGAGAGCTAGCATGTTCATTTTACATTTTGGTCCATAATAACTTTTAATTTGCCTAAATACATTAAGTTAGTTGACTGTTTCGACTTGTTCTTGCAATTCGGGGATCCAAAAGCGGCGCCGTAAATTTCAGTGTGTCCAAAACGACGAGACACAACTTGTGCTCACAGGCTTAGGCTGACACGAAGTCCGAGGGCAAAGTTGGCTCATAAAATACTTACTATTTGCATAAATTGAAGCATTATTTCAACCCGTTCTTCCAAACCAGGAAGCCGTTGCCTATGCCGTAAGTTACAGTACGTTCATTTCGACGCGACAAAACCCGTGCTCACTGTCCCGAGCTGGCACGGGGCCCGACAACAAAGTTGGCCCATAAACCATTATGTCCACGATACCACTATATTACAACTAATTAAACTACACATGCCAACATGAATTTTATGAGAGCACCATGCTTAGTAAGGACAAAGAAGTGAAGTGCTCACCTCGGATGTGCCGGAGATCGGCCGGAATATTGGCCGGAGCAAGATCACCTATTTAGCTCTTCTCGGGTTGCACCAAGCAAGGATCCGGCTCAGTCCAAACCTGAACCAGGGAAAGCACGGGTTAGAGGACACTCCCAGATAAGGTTTGGTCACGGTCAGGGTCTGCTACGGCCGCCGGATATGGCGGCTGGCCGGAAAACCAGCATTATTCTTATTAAAGAGAAGGTTGGATCAACTTTATACACAGAGGCTTTTGAGCCAATCTAACTTGATGGGAACCTTGTACAGGAGGCTTAGAGTCTACCTGGATCAACGGTCGGACCCAGGAAGCGGCGGCGCCGGCCGGTGGTTGCCCTCGGTTCCGAGAATGGGTGCAACTACATACTCAAGATATCTCACGTCAAGACTCACATGCAACTTTATGGAAAGCTACTACACAACCCAAGGGACTCACCTGAGTTGTTTTCCGCCTGCCGGAGCCCCGGAAAACACCGGAATAAGAGATCGCCGAAAAACAGCCCGTTAATGGCGGATTCCGGCCAACAGCTCCCGGGGCGGTGCGAGTTGGTCCAAAATGTTTAGCAGGCCCCCGTGGAGCTTCCTGCAGTGGTGGCTTGGGTCGGGGACGAGCGGCGGCGCCGGGCGGCGAGGCTCGGCCGGAGTGCAAGAAGACCCGGTTCTAGGGCAGCTTCGATCAGTGCGGATCTTGATCCGATCGTCCCTTGACTTCGTGGGGAGGCTGTAGTCAACGAGAGGAGGCGATCAAACGGTGCTGATCGCGCGGTGGACGGCCGGATGACGGCGGCGCGAGGGATCGGCCCAAAAGCGATAATCCGGCGGGGTTGGCTCCCGCCGGCGATCGGGACGGCGATTGGCACCGGGGTCAGCCCAGTTCGGTTGCGGGCATGCAGAGCATCTCCCCGAAGCAGTCTAGGACCTCCCACGACTCTGTGTGGATCTCTCTCTCTTCAACCCGAGAGGAAGAAGGCTCTCGATCCCTTCTTCTCCGGCGGCTGGGGAGGCGGCGGCCGGTGCGGGCTACCTCCTACGGGTGCGGCTGAGGGAGAGGAAGAAGCTGGGTTAGCGGCTGAGGGCTCGGGTGGCAAGGTTAGGGTTTAAAGAACCCTAGCCCGAGCTTATATACATATAGTGTATATATGGCGTATTTGCCTTTTAGTCCCTCCCTTCTTGGTATTTTAGGTTTAGGTCCCTAACAGTAGCTTCTAATCACATCTAGGTCCCTCTCCAAGAAGAGGCACGCACTTCGAGGCACAAAATACAGGGGGTTCTATGCAATTTATTGTATTTTTCACTGAATTTTTCGCTTTTCGAGGCGATCCGCTCATCGAAACGAAAGATGGACTGCGCCATCACGTCCGGCTCGACGAGACCTATCAGGTAGCGATTTTGGTTCGCTAAAATTTTGCTCTCTAATTTTTAAATTCCATCTTATACTGTACCGAAACACAGTTATCGCGCGTTTCGAGGCTCTAGGGCCGTCAAACAGAAATTCCGTCAGTGCCATTGCGTCCAGAACGATGAAACCGTTCGAAATGACTACCTGGATCACTATATTCGGATCCCGAACAGTGAATTAGTCAACATTATATTCGTCGGGTCCGAAAATCAGGGTTACTGTTCATACACAGTAATTCACTTAAGTGACCTCTGCGCAGACCACTTTTATATTGGTCGCGGTAATTTTGCCCGCTTCTTCGCTGATTTATGGAAGATCCGACCGTCAGATCGAAAAGTGCTGAATATGAATCTCACTCAGTTCGACGAGACGATCGCAACGGTCAATTTGGATTTCCAAGATCATGTCTGGATTGGAAAATAGCATTTTTGCCTCGTAAATCGTGCAACTTGCACACTGGCAATTGACCATTTAGGTTAACAGGGGTCTTCTGAATTTAAAACCTGCTCAAAATTGGCTTTTAGTCTATTTATTAAAATGAGATATTTCGAGTTTCTACAAGTTCGGGGTCTAGACGGCGAAACGGCCGGCGTCGGTCGACGGGGAACTTAAAACAAGGATTACTATTCACAACTTAAGTTGTGGGACCCGCCAGCTTCTCCGCTGATTTCTAAAAGATCCGACCGTCAGATCGTCGACAAGTGAATATGAACTTTTGATGTTTCGACGAGACGGTCGCAATGGTGACCTCGGATTTTCGAGATCAGGCTCCGATCAAAAGTCGGTATTTTAGGGTCACTATTGTACTATTAATTTCCCCTTTTTTTCCATTTAAATAATCCAGAAAATTATTTAAACTTAATTTTGGATTTTAAAAATCACGGTTACTACATATATATATATACAAATCTATATAAAAATGTATATATATACAAATCTATATACAAATTTATATATACAAATCTATATACAAATGTATATATATACAAATCTATATACAAATGTATATATGTACAAATCTATATACAAATGTGTATATATATACAAATTTATATACAAATGTATATATATACAAATCTATATACAAATTTATATATACAAATCAATATACAAATGTATATATATATACAAATCTATATACAAATATATAAATATACAAATCTATATACAAATGTATATATGTACAAATATATATACAAATTTATATATATACAAATCTATATACAAATTTATATATACAAATCTATATACAAATGTATATATATACAAATCTATATACAAATGTATATATATATATACAAATCTATATACAAATTTATATATATAAATCTATATACAAATGTATATATATATGAAATCTATAGACAAATTTATATATACAAATCTATATACAAATGTATATATATATACAAATCTATATATAAATGTATATATATACAAATCTATATACAAATTTATATATACAAATCTATATACAAATGTATATATATACAAATCTATATACAAATTTATATATACAAATCTATTTACAAATGTATATATATGTGAAATCTATATACAAATTTATAAATATATAAATCTATATACAAATGTATATGTGTAAAAATCTATATACAAATGTATATATGTACAAATCTATATACAAATGTATATATATACAAATCTATATACAAATTTATATATATACAAATCTATATACAAATATATATATATAGAAATCTATATACAACTATCTAAATATACAAATCTATATACAAATATATATATGTACAAATCTATATACAAATGTATATATATACAAATATATATACAAATGTATATATATACAAATCTATATACAAATTTATATATATACAAATCTATATACAAATGTATATATGTACAAATCTATATACAAATGTATATATATTCAAATCTATATACAAATTTATATATACAAATCTATATACAAATGTATATATATACAAATCTATATACAAATGTGTATATATATAAATCTATATACAAATTTATATATACAAATCTATATACAAATCTGTATACAAATGTATATATATACAAATCTATATACAAATGTATATATATGTACAAATCTATATACAAATGTGTATATATACAAATCTATATACAAATGTATATATGTACAAATCTATATACAATTGTATATATATACAAATCTATATAAAATTTATATATACAAATCTATATACAAATCTATATATATGTACAAATCTATATACAAATTTATATATACAAATCTATATATACAAATGTATATATGTACAAATCTATATACAAATGTATATATATACAAATCTATATACAAATTTATATATATACAAATCTATATACAAATTTATATATATACAAATCTATATACAAATGTATATATGTACAAATCTATATACAAAGGTATATATACAAATCTATATACAAATCTATATACAAATGTATATATGTACAAATCTATATACAAATGTATATATATACAAATCTATATACAAATTTATATATACAAATCTATATACAAATGTATATATGTACAAATCTATATACAAATGTATATATGTACAAATCTATAAACAAATGTATATATATACAAATCTATATACAAATTTATATATACAAATCTATATACAAATGTATATATATACAAATCTATATACAAATGTATATATGTACAAATCTATATACAAATGTATATATATTTACAAATCTATATACAAATTTATATATAAAAATCTATATACAAATGTATATATATACAAATCTATATACAAATGTATATATATATACAAATCTATATATAAATCTATATACAAATGTATATATGTACAAATCTATATACAAATGTATACATATACAAATCTATATACAAATTTATATGTACAAATCTATATACAAATGTATATATATACAAATCTATATACAAATGTATATATGTAAAAATCTATATACAAATGTTTATATATATACAAATCTCTATACAAATGTATATATATACAAATCTATATACAAATTTATATATACAAATCTATATACAAATGTATATATATACTAATCTATATACAAATGTATATATGTACAAATCTATATACAAATCTATATAAAAATGTATATATATACAAATCTATATACAAATCTATATACAAATGTATATATGTACAAATCTATATACAAATGTATATACGTACAAATCTATATACAAATGTATATATACGAATATATATACAAATGTATATATGTACAAATCTATATACAAATGTATATATGTACAAATCTATATCCAAATGTATATATGTACAAATCTATATACAAATGTGTATATATATACAAATCTATATACAAATGTATATATATACAAATCTATATACAAATTTATATATACAAATCTATATACAAATGTATATATATACAAATCTATATACAAATGTATAAATTTACAAATCTATATACAAATGTATATATGTACAAATCTATTTACAAATGTATATATATACAAATCTATATACAAATGTATATATATATACAAATCTATATACAAATTTATATATATACAAATCTATATACAAATGTATATATGTATAAATCTATATACTAATGTATATATATTCAAATCTACATACAAATTTATATATACAAATCTATATACAAATGTATATATATACAAATTTATATATAAATGTATATATGTACAAATCTATATACAAATTTATATATACAAATCTATATACAAATGTATATATGTACAAATCTATATACAAATGTATATATATACAAATCTATATACAAATATATATATACAAATCTATATACAAATCTATATACAAATGTATATATATTTACAAATCTATATACAAATGTATATATATACAAATCTATATGAAATGTATATATGTACAAATCTATATACAAATGTATATATATACAAATCTATATACAAATTTATATATACAAATCTATATACAAATGTATATATATATAAAAATTTATATATATATGTATATATGTACAAATCTATATACAAATGTGTATATATATACAAATCTATATACAAATGTATATATATACAAATCTATATACAAATTTATATATACAATTCTATATACAAATGTATATATATACAAATCTATATACAAATGTATATATATACAAATCTATATACAAATTTATATATACAAATCTATATACAAATGTATATATATACAAATCTATATACAAATGTATAAATATACAAATCTATATACAAATGTATATATGTACAAATCTATATACAAATGTGTATATATACAAATCTATATACAAATGTATATATATACAAATCTATATACAAATGTATATATACAAATATATATACAAATGTTATATACAAATCTATATACAAATGTATATATATACAAATCTATATACAAATTTATATATACAAATCTATATACAAATGTATATACATACAAATCTATATACAAATGTATATATATACAAATCTATATACAAATGTATATATATACAAATCTATATACAAATATATATATATATATATACAAATCTATATACAAATGTATAAATATACAAATCTATATACAAATGTATATATATACAAATCTATATACAAATTTATATATACAAATCTATATACAAATGTGTATATATACAAATCTATATACAAATTTATATATACAAATCTATATACATATGTATATATATACAAATCTATATACAAATGTATATATATATATACAAATCTATATACAAATGTTTATATGTACAAATCTATATACAAATGTATATATATACAAATCTATATACAAATTTATATATACAAATCTATATACAAATGTATATATATACAAATCTATATAAAAATGTATCTTTATACAAATCTATATACAAATGTATATATGTACAAATCTATATACAAATGTGTATATATGCAAATCTATTTACAAATGTATATATATACAAATCTATATACAAATTTATATATACAAATCTATATACAAATGTATATATATACAAATCTATATACAAATGTATATATATACAAATGTATATATATACAAATCTATATACAAATGTATATATACAAATCTATATACAAATGTATATATGTACAAATCTATATACAAATGTATATATATACAAATCTATATACAAATTTATATATATACAAATCTATATACAAATTTATATATACAAATCTATATACAAATGTATATATATACAAATCTATATACAAATGTATATATGTACAAATCTATATACAAATCTATATACAAATGTATATATGTACAAATCTATATACAAGTGTATATATATACAAATCTATATAAAATTTATATATACAAATCTATATACAAATGTATATATATACAAATCTATATATAAATGTATATATATACAAATCTATATACAAATGTATATATGTACAAATCTATATACAAATGTGTATATATACAAATCTATATACAAATGTATATATATACAAATCTATATACAAATTTATATATACAAATCTATATACAAATGTATATATATACTAATCTATATACAAATCTATATACAAATTTATATATACAAATCTATATACAAATGTATATATATACAAATCTATATACAAATGTATATATATGTACAAATCTATATACAAATGTATAGTATAAAATGATTAATATTATTAAGTTTTTTTTATCATTTGATCTATTTTTTAGATTTTTTTTTTCTTACATTATGTTGATATAAAAAAAAAAAATTGAAATTCAAAATTGAAAAAAAGAATGGAAAGAAATAAAAAGAAAAAAAAGGAAGGGAATGAGATATAGAAAAAAAAAAAAGAAAAAAGGGAAAGAAAGAAAAAAAAATAAAAATAAAAATAAAAATATATCGTTGTCTTATATTTTGAAATTTTTTAAATTATTTTCCAAAACGAAGAGGTCCTAAAATCACTATAAATTGGGCCATTGAAAAAAAAAAAAAAAAAAAAAAAAAAGGAAAGAAGAAATAAAACAAAAAAATGGATGCACGACGGTAACGACGACGGTGGCGGCGATGTCGGCCATGATGGCGACGACGACAACAACGATGGCCACTTCTTCCTTCTTCGCCAACGGCCATGACGGCGACGACGACGATGTGCGAGGAGGTCTCATGGCCTCTTCTTCCTTTTTCGACGGTGGCAACAATGGCGGCCACAAGACTATCCCACCACCAAAATGACGGCGGGCGGGTCGGTGTATGCGCACAAACGACATAGTGGTGATTTTTTTTGTTGATTTGATTGTGCGGCCATCTTCGTGATAGGCTCGACCGATCAAATTCGGCATTGGATCGTTATTATGTCGTGTGTGCATATTCACTAAACACCTGTCTCCCAAAGACGTGCGCCGAACGACATGACGATAATTCTCCAACCGATTTCATTGTGCGGCCATCTTCGTGATAGGCTCGACACACAAATCCCTATTCCAAATCAAACCGTCCTTTTGGTGCGATCGAGCGGCCATCTTCACGATAGGCTCGACACGATCAAACCTAACTTTAGATTTTTTTTACCGAGCGGCCATCTTCGTGATAGGCTCGACACGGTCGGAACATGGCGATTTAAACCAAACCGTTCCTTTGGCGCGATCGAGCGGTCATTTTCGTGATAGGCCCGACACGATCAAACCCACCCAAAAAAAAAGAATAATAATAAAATGAAAATTAAAAAAATTACAAAAATAAATTATCATCTTCGTGATAGGCACCGGTCGAGCCTGTCACGCCCCGGGATCGAAACTGCGACCCGGGCTCGCCAACAGATCCGCCGTCGATACGGGAAGCCCCGCACCGACGAAGCGTCTAACCTGCAAAAGATAGAACTACAGCTATACAGATATCAGAGCGGAAATAAAAGCTGTAAATATAAAATCAAACTACTACAAAGCTGAAATAAATACAAAGTCCATCTCCCCAAATACCTGAATAATACAAGGTCAGATACAAATAAAAATCCACCTATACAACATCTACGAATCCAAAAAGGGAGATAACTAAAAACTAGAAATATAACAATAACCAGAGAATCCCACAGTCCGGGATGGTACATCTACCTCACTCTAAAGGAACTATGCTGGTAGGAAACTATCTCGCGACTCCCTGTCCTCGGTCCGTCAAGCCAGCTCGAGCAGGAACGGAAGAAAAAACCTCAGCAACCTATCACCGACAGAGGGTGTGAGAACTACATCCTACAGTAGTTCTCAGTGGGTACCGTCTCCAAGACCCACGGTCTGCCCACTAAGTCTACTAGAGGCATAAGATAACAGAAAAAGACTGTAATAAAGAAAAGTAAGCTGGAAAAGTATCTACAGCTATCATGCCTCTATCTACTATGCTCAAGGGGAAAAAACACAGATGATGGTATGCATCCACTCGATACTGCTAATATGTCATAAGTACTATGATCGATGAAAACTCTACTAAGACACATGCTATGCAACCACTCACTCACAGTAACCCAAATCTCAGTGACTGCCACATAGGGTCCAGTCAAGCCTGCGCCAAACCTACTGCCACCTCATCCTCACTGGGACGGGACTTACGTAGGGCGTCCCACACGGACTATCACAAGCGAACTCTAGTGTATCAACTAGTCGCATACATCGCAGCCTCGTCAGGCTCGGTATCATCATCGCACCCGGAGCGTAGCTCGAGGGGAGCGACCCCACCGAACTCAAGTATCACATCTGTCTCACTGTCTCAATATGCGGCACATGCAGGCTATAATCCACGATCAAACAGATCGGTAACTCAAACACCCAAATAACCATCACTAAAAGAAAGTACATAGCTGGGACCGCCGTTAATCCAAACGGCTCCCAAAAAGATGACACCCCACTCATAGGCGAGAAGAACCGATTGACGCAGCAAAGGTCCGAGAATCCCGTTAGGCCGGTGCCTAGAACCCCAATCAAACAAGAACAGACTCTAGGCTCAGCCTATCGAAGTTCTCGATCCTTTACCGTTCAGGGATTCGGCCCCTCTCGGTTAAAGTGGGAAACCATCTCAACCTACAAAACTCACGGGCTGGAGATGCTCTACAGCCAGATCCGCGAAGGGTCCGAAAACCCCGGGAGACTAATACCTACGACCCCAATCAAACAAGAACAGGCTATAGGCATAGCCTCCCGTTGCTTTCGACCCCAGAAGGAAATCAGCCCTTAGAACCCAGACCACTCGAATCATCTCGAGTGGGTAAGTTTATAAGAAACAGTGACATTTATTACAGAAAACCATTTGATCTAAGAGAAATCCATTTTTTAATGATTTTGTCTTTTTAGGAAAATAATTTAAAAATAAGTTTTATGTCCAAATCTCGAAGAGCTAATGCCCTCGTCCTATCAAACAAGAACAGACTCAGGCGACCCTGCGAGGCTTGGAAGAAAACATTGGCTGACTAAAATCATGTGTGCGTCCAAAAAGGTTATGGGTTCAAGGTCCTGCTGTCACTAGTACACTACTGCCACTACCAATGTAGTGACAACCAACTCGAAGAACACAACGTCTCGGGACCACCGTCTGCCCAAACGGCTCCCGCCAGAACTAAACGACTAGCTCTATCTACCAGACTCCACTCGGCCCCCAGGCCCGAGTGCAACACACGTCCCACAATGTCCTGACCACTCGGCCCACTACCCGGGCGAGGAACTCTATGTCCAGAAAGAAATGCAATGTGTGGGATGTCTAAAGCATAAAAGAACCTAGCCCAGATTAAGGTTCTCTATTGGTCTGGTTAAACACATGCAACATATGACGGGGGTGTTAGTCAAAGTTCCAATGAAACACTTAAACTAGCATGCAAAATCCTATCATAATAGAATTAGAAAGAAGTCCGCAGACTTGGAGAGAAAAACCAACCCACCTCGGTAAGCCACCAATTGCTCGTAGACACTTGCAATTGGTCTCCACGCGATTCCTTGCCTCCACCGGAGTTCGCACGCAAAACGGTGCACACCGCCGGAGTCCGCACGCAAAACGGAGCACGGTGCCGAAACACGCACGCAAAACGGAGTCCGCACGCAAAATGGTGCAAGCCGTCGGAGTCCGCACGCAAAACGAAGCACGGTGCCGAAACTCGCGCGCAAAACGAAGTCCGCACGCAAAACGATGCATGCCGCCGGAGTCCGCACGCAAAACGGAGCACGGTGCCGAAACTCGCGCGCAAAACGGAGTCCGCACGCAAAACGATGCACGGTGCCGAAATCCGCGCGCAAAACGGAGTCTGCACGCAAAACGGTGCACGCCGTCGGAGTCCGCACGCAAAACGGTGCAGTAAACCACGGTCCCTAACACGCAAAAAGGCACAGGATCAAAACCAAAAATCCAAAAGGGCGCCTCAAAACTGTGCCAAAAATACCGCAAAAATCAACACGCGGGACCTACCTCGACAGCGCCGCGCCGCCCATCTGGCTAAATGGAACACCTTGCGCGCTCCACGAGGTCGCCGACGTGCCGCTCCACCCCACGAAACCTCCTCCCACACTCTCCCCCTCGTGCTCGGTTAGAGAAGAAGAGGAAGAAGAGAGGAGAAATGGTGTGCGGGGAGAAGAAAGAAAAGAAAAGGAAGAAGAAAGGGGGGCGTTCCGGTGGACCCGGTCCACGGCGCCCTCCAATGGGGGACCGCCACGTGGCGATCCACCTACCCACGGACGCGCGCGCCCGCCCAGGCGCGCGCCCTGCGCCACGCGGGCGCGCTTCCCAGCACGCCACGCGGGCGTGACACCCCCCGCGCCACACAGGCGCGGGGCACCGTGCGCGCCACACGGGCGCGCACCCCCGCGCGGGCGCCCCACGCGTCCGCGCGGGCGCCAATGGGGGCCCGCCAAGTGGCGGCCCCCCGCGCGCCCCCGCGCGGGCGCCTCTCGCGTCCGCGCGGGCGCCAATGGGGCCCGCCACGTGGCGGCCCCCCGTTGGCCCGCACAGGAAGCGCGCCTGTGCGCGCCTTGCGCAACACGCCGCCGCGTCTCGATCCGCGTGCCGTCGCCTCGGAATCCGCGTCGTTTCGGGATTCGCGCACGTTCGCCCACTTAAGTTCGAAAATAGCCAATTTTGACTATTTTCGCGCGCTGAGTCCGTTTTTGGCATCCATTCGACGCACAACGGACTCTATACACCAAAAATAGGTATTTTCTCACCACCAAGCACACGGTCGAGACGTTTTCGCGCGCCGAGTCCGTTTTTGGCATCCATTCGACGCACAACGGACTCTATACACCAAAAATAGGTAATTTCTCACCACCAAGCACACGGTCGAGACGTTTTCGCGCGCTGAGTCCGTTTTTGGCATCCATTCGACGCGCAACGGACTCAATACACCAAAAATAGGTATTTTCTCACCACCAAGCACACGGTCGAGACGTTTTCGCGCGCTGAGTCCGTTTTTGGCATCCATTCGACGCGCAACGGACTCAATACACCAAACATAGGTGTTTTCTCACCACCAAGCACACGGTCGAGTCGCACGGGGATTCCGGGACACCACAGAGCCAACCGCCATTTTCGTGATAGGCACGGTTCGACTCGATCAAATCGCCATCTTCGTGATAGGCACGGCTCAACTCGATCAAATCGTCATCTTCGTGATAGGCATTGATCGAGCCAACCTCCATCTTCGTGATAGGCACGGCTCGACTCGATCAAATCGCCATCTTCATGATAGGCACGGCTCGACTCGATCAAATCGCCATCTTCGTGATAGGCACGGCTCGACTCGATCAAACCGCCATCTTCGTGAAAGGCACCGATCGAGCTAATCATCATCTTCGTGATAGGCACGGCTTGACTCGATCAAATCGCCATCTTCGTGATAGGCACCGGTCGAGCCAATCAACATCTTCGTGATAGGCACGGCTCGACTCGATCAAACCGCCATCTTCGTGATAGGCACCGGTCGAGCCAATCGCCATCTTCGTGATAGGCACGGCTCGACTTAATTCGATTTAAATCAAATTGCCAACTGAACCCAATATGGATATGATTTAAAACAAATACAATTGAGATATATAATTCAAATTGAACCACATGAGGTTCGAGCTGAACCGAATTAAACCACAAACCGGTCTGACTTAAATTGAACCTAAGCCGGTTCAACATAAATGGAATCACAGGAGGACCGAGCCAAGTCGAACCGAATCATAAGCTGGCTCGACCTAAACCGAGTCATGAAGGATACACCTTGAACCTAAGCGGATTAAACTTAAACGGAGTTGCATGAGGTTCGAACCAAACCGAACCACAAGCCGGTTCGACTTAAACATTCAACTTGTCGGTTCAACCCAAACGAAGCCGTAGAAGGTCCGAGTTAATCCGAACCACAACCCAGTTGAACCCAAACCGAACCACATGAGGTTCGAGTCAAATCGAATGACAATGAGGTTCTACTTAAATCAAATCATAAAGGATTCAACTTGAACTGAAGTCGGTTCATCCCAAACGGAGCCACAGAAGGTCCGAACCAAGCCGAGCCGCACCAAATTACAAGCCGGTCCAACTCGAACTGAATCACAGGAGAACCGAGCCAAACCAAACAGAATTACAAGCCGGTTCAACTTAAACCAAACCATACAGGAGAACCGAGCCATGAAGGATACACCTTGAACCTAAGCGGATTCAGCTTAAACTGAGCTGCATGAGGTTCTAACCAAACAGAATTACAAGCCGGTTCGACTTAAACATTCAACTTGTCGGTTCAACCCAAACGGAGCCGTACGAGGTCCGAGTCAATCCGAACCACAACCCAGTTGAACCCAAACCGAACCACATGAGGTTCGAGTCAAATCGAATGACGAGGCGGTTGTACTTAAATCAAATCATAAAGGATTCAACTTGAACTGAAGTCGGTTCATCCCAAACGGAGCCACAGAAGGTCCGAACCAAGCCGAGCCGCACCAAATTACAAGCCGGTCCAATCTGAACGGAATCACAGGAGAACCGAGCCAAACCAAACAGAATTACAAGTCGGTTCGACTTAAACCAAACCATATAGGAGAACCGAGCCATGAAGGATACACCTTGAACCTAAACGGATTCAACTTAAACTGAACGGCATGAGGTTTGAACCAAACCGAACCACAAGTCGGTTTGACTTAAACATTCAACTTGTCGGTTCAACCCAAACTGAGCCACAGGAGGTCCGAGTCAATCCGAACCACAACCCAGTTGAACCCATACCGAACCACGTGAGGTTCGAGTCAAACCGAATGACAAGGCGGTTCTGCTTAAATCAAATCATAAAGGATTCAACTTGAACAGAAGTCGGTTCAACCCAAACAGAACCACATGAGGCCCAAACCGAGCCGAATCAAATTATAAGCCGGTTCAAAGTGAATATTGATTACAAGGGAACCGAGCCAACCCAAACCGAATCACAAGCTGGTTCAGCTTAAACCAAACCATACAGAATTCAACTTGTCGGTTCAACCCAAACAGAACCACATGAGGCCCAAGCCGAACTGAAACCAAATTACAAGTCGGTTCAACTTGAACGTAATCAGAAGAGGATCGAGCCAAGTCGAACCGAACTACAAGCCAGTTCGACCTAAACCGAGACACAAAGGATTTAAACTTGAACCGAAGTTGGTACAACCTAAACAAAACCACAGAAGGTCCAAGCTGCGCCGAACTGAACTACAAACCAGTTTGACTCGAACTGACTACGTGAGGTCCAAATTGCAAGCCTGTTCAACTCTAACTGAACCACAAGCTGGTTCGACTTAAACCGAGTCATAAATAGTTCAACTTGAACTACAAACTAGTTCAACCTGAACTGAGCCGCAGGAGGATCAAGCCAAGCCGGATCAAACCATAAGTCGATTCAACCTAAATCAAATCTGGACGAAACTATATGCAACTTGAATCGGACCACGAACTAGCTTGACCCCAAATCGAAATCAAAGAGTTCTAAACCAAGCCGCAAAGAGGGCGATTCAAATCGAACTAAAATGAATTTCGAACCAAATCACAAGAGTTTGATCCAAACCAAATGCAAAGGGATTCTAAGTTGAACCGAACCCCAAGGTGGCTCAACCTGAATCAAACTCAAACGGATCACAAACCAAACCATAAGATTATGATCCGAACCAGACCGAACTATGAAAGGGTCCAAGTTGAGCCGAACTATAAAGGTACGACCCAAATCGAATTCAAAGGGTCTCGAACTAAGTCATAAGGGTTCGACATAAACCATGTCTCAAAGGGTTCTGAACCAAAGTATAACGGTTCGACTCAAATCAAATTCAAAAGGGACAAATCAAGCGAAAGCCTAAACCGGCTCAGCTCAAATCAAATACAAAAGGTTCAAACCAATTCAATTTGAACCCAACCCGAACAAAGGTTCAAACCGAACCTCAAGGATGATCCAAATCAAGCAAGTCATCTCCACCCGAACTGAAACAAATCAAGAGTTCAAACCAAGCTAACTCCAAATAAATCTGCTGAGTCAACTTAATCGACTCACAACCCAAAGTCAAACGATCGAAAAGTCATTAAACAAAACCCAAATCCAAACGACCGAAAAGTTATTAAACTAAACCCAAAGTCAAACGACCGAAAAGTCATTAAACTAAACCCAAATTCAAACGACCGAAAAGTCATTAAACTGAACCCAAATCTAAACGATCGAAAAGTTATTAAACTAAACAACCAAAACAACTCAAATCATATCAAACTCAACCCCATTCGACCGCCACCCATTTTTATAAATTGAGCATTTCCCTCATGTACAGTGGGGGTATGTCCCTACTTAAGCCATGTACTTGAAAGTCATATCAATAAAAGTTCGTCTTTATATTACGGTCTCTTTCATCACCAGCATTCATTTTGGTCTCTTAATCGAGGGTCCCTTAACACTGCAAGTGTGGGGTAATTAACAGCAGATTCTTGAGTCTGCTGGAAGCCATGAGCCTGCAAACCTGATTTCAAAAAAAAAAAATTAAACAAACTCGATCTGTATCATGAATGACCACTCCTCGTGAGTCGGTTCGTTCATGGCGGCAGACACATTATACTATTCTACTAATCACCCACTAAATCTCTAAAAATTACTATCATCCTAACCGCACATTCTTTCATTCAATTACAGAAAACCTAGTAGTACTAAATGTTTAGTACTATTGATAGTATACTAGCCTAATTTTATATATATAGAAAGAGAGAGAGAGTCCAGCTACTATGCTATCACTAGTACCATGCACTTTATACTACCAAATTTTTCACAGTTAAATCTACTTTTTTGATCATTTTTACCATTTAGATAATACTATTTTTCCAACCACCTACTGAACTCGCAGGACCCACTATCATTCTAACCACATATTTCTTAATCCAAAAATTAAAACTTAATAGCAGTAATGACTTTGCACTATTAATAGTATAGTAGCCTAGCTATATATAGAATCCGGCTGCTATACTATCGATAGTACCAAGCATTTGGTGCTACCAAATTATATATATATATATATATATATATATATATATATATATATATATATATATATATATATATTTATTTATTTATTTATTTATTTATTTATTTATTTATTTATTAATTTATTTATTTATTTTTTTATTTATTTATTTATTTATTTATTTTTACATAGAGATATTATTATATATTATTTTATTTATAAATATATAATTAATTATTAATACCCTTGAATATATAACTAGTTTATATAATATTATATTATATACTTATTATATAACATAATTCTAAATATATTTAATTTACAAATAATAATAATAATAATAATAATAATAATAATAATAATAATAATAATAATAATATAGCATAGTAATTGTTACATATAAATAATATATATAATAAAAAAATATTAAATAGTTTTTTATTCATTTTCTTTTCCTTCTTCTCTTCTCAACCAAACAAGTGTAATTTATTTTCCTCTGAATTGTTTTTTATTTTTCACAGTTTTATATGGAACCAAACGCAGCCTATTAAAGGAAAGGAATTTTAATCCATGGTGCCGTCTCAGTTGGTGCAAAAGGAGAAAGCAGAAGGAAAAGGGAGAGAGGTAAAGAAAGTAGGGAATCAGAGTCAGAGTCTACTAGGAACCCATCAAGAACAATTCCACAACTCAATTTTGTCTGCACTAAATTAAACCATTACCCCGAAAGGACACTTCCTCTCATTCAGTCCAAAGTTGTACAGTGGTCACTTTCCAAATGTTCTCTATTTAGCTGCACTACCTCTCTCTTTGTTGGATCCAATCTTGTGGACCCAAGGCAAAAGCCTCTCTCTTCCTTGGCCTCCAAGCTACCAATATTTAGAGTTTTACCTCTTGATCCAATTCCCTCCATCTGTAGAGCTTTTGTTGTAAAAGCACTTCTGATGGCTGCTTATTCCTCTAGCCCGGAGTGCGAAAAAGAGTGCAGAGATATACATGCATCATGGAATCAACTGAACCAGTTGGGTCTCGCTCTGGCTCGTCGAACCACCACCGAAAGGCGGCGAATCAGGGAGACCTATAAAACCATGTATGGTGAGGACCTCGTCGAACGCCTTTGCAGGAACTGTATGATCAATCCGAAGAATGAGGTGTTCATTAAACCCACCCTGTTATGCTATTTCACTTCAACAGTATCTCCCTACTGTCCTGCCGGAGTTCATGCAGTTGCTCTAAGCATCAATTTTTTCAGATGTGCAACATACTGTACATGTGGATGCTCGAGCCGGCGAAGCGCGACGCAGTCGTGGCTAGGGATGCATTCGAATGCATTGTCGTCGACCACAAAGCTCTCATCGAGATCTACACGAGGCGGAAAACGAACCACCTCTTCTTCACCAAGCAAGCTTACTCAGCCCTGTGCAAGAGAAACCTGGACCAAGACATCTTTGGTGAACAAAACAGTCCTTCTGAAAGGGTAAGTTGAACAACAGTGAGTATATATATATATAAGATTATGCTTTCAATAGCTAGAAAAGATCAAAAACATTCTCGCAGGTGTCGTTTGTTGATGGAATTTAATGTAGTTTTATGCTTGATAACAGATACTGGTCGCTTTGGCTGCCTCTCACAGGTCGCACCATGACGATGTTAGTCAACATATCGCAAAATGTGATGCCAAAAGATTGTATGATGCAGGAAAAGTGAGAATGGGAACAGTAGATGAACCTGTGATCCTTGAGATGTTTAGTAAGAGGAGCATCCCACAGCTAAGTCTAGCATTCTCAAGCTATAAGCATATATATGGTCATGATTATATTAATGTAAGCAAAAACAAGACAAATAACAAAGTAATTTACTATTCCTGAAAAAGAGCCCTCTCCTTAGACAAAATTGATTTCGACATATATATCTACAGACACTCAAGAAAGATTGCTGCGGAGAATTTGAAGACACACTGAGAGTGGTTGTCAAATGCATCTACAATCCTGCAAAGTATTACTCCAAGGTACCTCTTTTTCCACCCAAAGCAAACAATTCAAGTCAATTACCACTGATTCTCTACCTTTAATGCCTCTTTTTCTTTTTCTTTTTTTCTTTTTCGGGCCTCTTAAGATGGTGCACACAAGCATGAAGGGGCCAGCAACTGATAAAAGAGCATTGACAAGGGTTATTTTGGGGAGCATAGAAGTGGGCATGGAAGAGGTGAAAACAATGTATGAGAAGAGGTATGGGAAGAAGGTAAAGGATGCAATTTGTGAGCTTCTTCCAGAAGATGATTACAGAGACTTCCTTGTGGCTTTGACAAATGGTCCCATTTCTACCCCATAATTTTGCGGAATTAGAAGAAACTTATCATACTGTAAGAGACAGTGAGCTGATTGTGCAGTAATGATAGGAAGAGCAAAACAGACAATTACAAGTGTTAGATGCTCCAGCTTAAAACACTTTGTTGTAACTGGGACAAGAATTTAAATGCAAAATCATATATACCTGCTCTGCAAATAAGAATTGTTTGATGTACAGATAACAAAATTCTAAATAGTCTCAATTGTAACATAAATTATAGAGTAGCCTACATTATCAAGAAAAAAAGAAAATCTAAATAAGTTTCTTCTTTTGAAAGAACCGCTGCAGGTGCCACAACTGCAAAACAGAAACTGCAATGCAAACACCGAGCGACAAAATACTGAACCACACAACCCTGGAATTGGTCCTCTCGCTCACTTCCCTCATCTCTGCTTCCCTGAAACCCAAAAACCGGACAAACAGTGATTCATGTTTTGCTGAGGAATTTATGAGCAGAAAACCAAATCATGTAGGTGAAAATACAGGGTCGCTTACTTGATTTTGAGGTACAACAAGTTATGATGGATGGCTTCAACAGCTGTTTCTAATTTCCTCAGCTCTAGCTCAACTCCCTAAAAGTATTAAGCTCAAAGTAATTTGTAAGCAAAAGATAGAAACACAGCAAGGAGAAAATGAATATTCCGTGCACACTAGATGACGTTGGTTCGTAAAACGAAGGTACAGTTTGGTTTCGGGATAAACTCTGCAGTTATAAACCTGAGAACTACTAAATACTGTGTTTGCTTTAACATCATAAACATAAGCACAATGAATGCAGGGTAAACTCTAATGATGAGAAATAATTAAAACGGTTAATACATGATAATACTATTCTATTGGTTGGCTAATATTGTTATTCCCAAATTATCCTAAAACAGCTCAGTTTCCAAATCGGCTATCGCCGATAAAGGGAATAAGTGATCCCCCATGTTGTTCGAAAACAATCAATGGTTAAGTACCTCACCTCGATCTTCTCTTTCCTAGCAACAGAATCCCAGTCCTTTGCTGCAATCCCGATCTTCCAATCAAGATTAACACTTGCTGCTGTTATTTTTTCTGCGCTATCTTTCGAGAAACATGCCAGGTAGTTGCCAGCTTCTGTCGTTGTGAATGCAAATTGGCCTATCGTGGCATTTTCGTTGTGATGTAGAGTGTTTCCATATGGTGATGTAACCTGCGACCGAAAATTTAATAAATGTACGTTGATGTAGCACGACAGTTTCCAGCATGAAATAGAAGTATCAAGAAAGTAATCTACTAATCCGAAAAGTAACTCTAAGAAAAACAAATTTATGCAGTGTAAGGTGATGAAAAAAAAAAGCACGTCAAAATGAGCGAAAAGCAGATGAGAAACTGATAAACTTTTCTTCATAATCAAGTCCCCACAACAAATGCGATAATCTTTGCTATAGAAATTCTGAAAGTTCTATCCATGATTCCTAGAGCCAAAAATTCTAATCTGTAAAGGTCTATAGTATTCACAAATTAATTTAACAAATTTTGCAGTTGATTTGCTTTGCTCCCAAAGCCTTATCAAATTTTTATTTCGATCCAGCCGATATCATATTCCAGCAAGAGTCTCTGATGACCGAAATGCGAGAGTGTAATTTGAATTGTTCTTCGCACTTCGTAGTAAACGAATATGCCCAAAGAAATTGCTAATTTCTTATAGAATTATAGCTCAGTATACTTTTGCAAACATTGGCACAATCCAACTTTACTCCTACTTGTTTTTACATAATTTTCACACAATCACGAAAAGGAGAATACCAAGGTCACAATAAGGTCCTCATCAGATTCAAATAGCTCGAAAAAAATTACCATTTTCGCAGACTCTTCCAAAGTGCTTCAACACAAGAACCCACAAATTTACTACAAATAATATGATTATCTTCAAAAAAGCAATTTTCCGAGCAATTAAAAGTAAAAAGAAAAAAGAAAGCGAAAAAGATAACTCTCAATCTAAGTAATCAGCTCAAAGGCCTCGATCCCCAAACCTAACACTCCCAAATATAAAATTTTCCCAGAACATGAGAAAAACAAAAGCGTAATCGATAACAGATTCCACAGCTCCCTCAAACTATCCAAATTCAAATCCCAGTTAATTAATCAGATAAAAAAGAGAGGGGGAGGGACCTTGACGGAGACGGTGGGGTGGCCGTGGGAGTAGTCCTGGGACATGACGGCGTAGTCGGCGAGGACGACGACGTTGGGCTGGATCTCCTCCGACACGCACTTCACCCCCGTCGCCGCCAGGTCCAGCCACACCGCGCCCACGCCCCACGCCGACCACAGCGCCGCCACCGCCACCGCCACCGCCGCTGCAGCGCTCCGCCGCCGCATCGCCCCGCCGCGGCTCATCTCTCCTCGTTTCTCCCTCACGAGCCCAAACGCGACAGAAACAAACTCTGCTCTCTCTCTCTCTCGATCTCGATCAATAAAAGGGAGGTAAAAACATACGGACACTCGCGTTATACGACGCAATTCTAAACTAGTCCATTATTATTATTATGAGTAATGCTACATGTACACCCCGAAGGGGTGTATATCCTACACCTCCACTCATTTAATGATGTCGATGTTTTTTACGGGCCACATCAAGTGACCCCTCATCACACCCCCACCCTTAGATGGGTGGGGGTGTGAGATGTACACCCCTTACGGGTGTACAAGTAGCATTTTCCTAGAAGAAAAGAACAAATTTTGTCTTTTAGATGTAGGGGTAAAAATCATACACCTCGATGAATGAGTAGATTTTTTCGTGGAAGAAATATTTTTTTATCTTAACATTAGATAGCTTTAATATGATCAGTAGTTAATCAAATAGTTGTTACTAAAACAGTAATAAAGGAGTCAGAGATTAAATCTGTAAGTGGACTCTTAAAAATAGAGTTTGAGCCTTGTGACATCTTATAAAACATATCTCAACCTTTTAAAATTTTAATTTTACTATTCAATTTATTTAATAATCTGAACCGATTAACGATATTTTGATTTCAAATTTTGAATACGTCATTTATCTTTATATCATATAATTTTTACAGCTATAAATTCATTAAAATAAACAATTAACTAAAATTCGAGGTAAAAATATTATGACTAACTTTTAATTAAAAATGTATATTTTTACAAAAAAAAAAAAAAGAAAAAAAAAATTATGACAAGTGAACCTCTCTTTAGCCATTATGGATCCAGTAGTATCTATTGATCCTTCCTGCTTCCTGTTGCTTCATGTCAAACAAACTTTCACATGTGAATACCTACTAATGGAGTTTTATCATTGGCTATTAAAAATAGCATCTTTGTCCGAATTAACTTGCCTTGCATAGTTGCATTATAAGGTTGTTGCATGCAGGATTTGTAGGACCTTACAACTTTTCCAACATGAGAATAAATACAGCTTCAGAATCGACTCAGTGCAGAGATAAGATAACGATTGTTCGTACAATGATATATCATGAAAGTAAGCTTACCGTACGAACAATAACATAAGAAGTAAATTTTGACATCGACCAGGATAAGAAATCATGGAAATCAAGCTAAAAAGCAACGGAAATCAAGCGAAGTATATACAAGTACAAGAAGTCATGAGACTCATGACTGTGGATGCCCATTTGCTACTGCATCTGTGCAATCGCAGGGTACAGAGAAGAACAGAATATTGCGAAATGAAAGCATCTTGATGAACAAATGTTAGTGACATAATCAAAAGGTTCCACCTAAATCATTCAGATGTATTTACAGAAGCATTAACTTAATCTACATAATGTAGAGCATTCTAGCATGCACTTCAATCATAGTCACGTCTACAAGATGAGTGATAAGATGCTGATCTGCTACAATTTGTCGATCGGTCAACATATGCTGGCCAGGCGGACCTGTTGCATCAAAATTGGTAAAATACTACTTAGTAGAGCTTTTGTTATGAAGGGAGCTGAAGCTGCAATAAGAAAATAATAGCACAAAAACAACATGAAAATTTTTTCATTTCAGTGAAACAAAATTAACAACTGCAGAATTGAACATATGCAGCTCTTTTCAGAGTTAAAAAAGAGAGAGATGAAGAGAACTCAATAATCAGGGACTGGATATTATAACAAATCGGTTACTTATGCAAAAGGTGAAAACAATGCTACTGTTGGATAGAAATTATTTAACCTAAAATTATATCTCTTCTACTACTTTTCAAGAAAAAAATATCAATCTAAATGAATTCAAAATAATTCCTAATAGATCAAAAAATTCTATGCAAATAATTGCACAGGCAACAAAACATTAGGTAGAGAATAATCGCTTTGACTTTCTATGCAACAACTCTGTTGTATTCTTGCAGATTATTATTTAAAAGGTCTATTCGACCTTTTAAATATACCAGTTTATAAATTTGATGATGAACATAAAGATATGTACCAAACATAGTGGAATTCTTTTATTGCTTACTGAACAAATCTTCCTGCTTAGATATTAAACTCCCAAAACAGAATATCATCATGAATAGATGTCCTTTCAAGTACTTTAATAAATTACAAATAAGTATTGCTCAAGATGCACTTATTACAATGGCATTCGCCATAGTTTAGACTCCAAAACTAAAAGTGCTTCTCAAACAGCTTCTATTTTTTATTTGTCAACATCAAATTATTGCTTTCAGTTATTATTTCATGATAGAGTTCCACCTTGTGGATAATTAGTTGCGAATCCTTCAAACTTTTCAGAAAGCTAAAGAACAAATGTACAGAATTCGGATAATAATAATAATAGACTTAATTTGCAAAACCTTGTCAAAAAAAAGTCTTTGTGCTTTATGGTAGCGCTTTAAAAAAGAGAAAAATCAACCTTTCATGTTGTTCTGCATAAAAGAGATCGGCAACAATTAAAGAAAAACTGTTAGAAATTGAACAACATCAATCCCTATAATTCGCTTTCCACCTATTTGAACCAATACTCTGAATCTAAGCCTTCTTCGAGCCTATTATAACCATCTGGGAACTCGAACATTTCAGGCATAGTTCAGAGGGGCAAATTACGCTCATCTATATACTACTGCTATTGTCGTCAGTCTCGTTGAACTAGCTATAATCTTTCATCAGAGCCCCATCATCGTGCGGCATGTTCTCACTATGATGACTGGCATAGAAATCATTGAATTACAGTACGGTGCTATTCGGGCGTCGGAAATTCAGAATAAGTAAAACAGAATGACTTTTACTGTCATGGGTTTTCTAGCAATTGCAACATAGTAGTAGTTCATTGTTTGTGGAGCTCAATTATTCGTTGATATTCAGGATAATAGGTGGTCTATATAATTGAAAAATTAGAGTTGTTTAATACTCGTCACGTGTTTTTGTAATCATCTTGTCATGACTCTCAGCAATTTGACCATCAAATGCTACTCAATTAAACAAGCAAAAGAATGGTAGAGTACCTGAAGAAAATGGGAAATTACGATCTCTTCACGGTTTCAATCAGCATGGCGTAAATCTCCTTAGAGATTTCGAGCTGCCTCATTTGCAACCTCATCTCAGCCTCGCACTGCTTCCTCCACTTGATGTCCATCACCTTCCCTTCCAAGGGATCGAGCCGCTTCAAACCCTTACGGAGCGACGAACCCGACAAGAAGCAACCGTTGCTCCTCCAATAATCCCCCAACGCTTCCTTTAAGAAGGGAAACGCATCGGCCCCGTCGTCGGCGTCTTCCTCCTCCGCCAAATCGCTCGCCTCCGCGGGGCCGTCCCCTTCGGCGGCGTCGTCCCCGGCCTCCTCCGCCTCCGCGCCCCAGATCTCGGCGCAGAGGTCGTGGACGAGGTGCTCGTGGGGCCCGCCGCGGGGGTCGGCGGTGGTGTGGAGGAACTTGCTCTTGAGGCGCTTGAGCTTGTAGTAGACCCTGTCGCGGTTGAGGTGGGGGCTCAGCGACCCCTTGACGGAGTCGAAGAACTCGCCCATGACGGGGAGCCGCGGGACGGAGCCCGTGCGTGCGCGGAACGCGGCGGCGCCCGTGAGGAGAGCCACCTCGTCGCCCTCCGTCCACGGCTTCAGCGCCGCGGCCGCCGAGCGCTCCCCCGCCGCGTCGGGGAACTCCCGGGGCTTCCGCTTGCGGTCGCTCTTCCTCGCCGGCGCCGCCGCAACGGCCACCGCGGCGGACGCGGCGGAGAAGGGTACGAGCGCGGTGGAGAGCGAGGGTCTGGGGCGGTTGCGGGATTTGGGTTTGGAGAATTTCGAGGTTCGCCGCTTCTTGGGCCTAGGGTTTGGGGACTTGTCGGGTGATTTGGGGTCGACGTCGAGCGAGTTGGAGTTGGGGCCCTCTGAGGACATGTTTCTCGCTACCTCGTTTAGGGTTCGCGTTGGATCGAGATGGACGGGAGAATGGAAATAGAGAGAGAGAGAGAGAGAGAGAGAGAGAGAGAGGGAGGAGGTGAGACTTGAGACTTGTCAGGGTGGTGGCGGAGGAGACGGAGGGCGCGGAGGGGTAACTGGGTAAGAGAGTAATTAAATATTCTGTGTGTTGTTGACTGGGTCCTTTGCGCAAATTTTATAAGCCCATTGTCCATTTGTAACGGTTGATCGGTGCTTTTTTTTTTTTCTTTTTTTTTTTTTTTTTTTTGCTCATTTGAGCTCCTCTGAATCTGGCCGAAACTCGACCCAACCAAAAAGTGAGGAAAAAAAAAAATTTCTCCACGTGAGATTGTTATTATTATTATTTCTATCGTTTCATATAATTTTTGGGTGATTCAAAATTTCGCATTCTTAAGGTGTGAATATAATGTACACGCATTTGAATGCTTTTATATGTGTGTAACAAACGCGCACGCATTCATATACATATAGCATATTATATATTTATTAAAATATTTATTATTATATAATGTTTACTATCCAAAGTAGATCTAAATAAACCTAATAATATCAGGTTTTTTTTGTTTAGATCAAACTCTCATTTCTTAAAAAATACTACTCCTGGATATAAATCTTATATTTTTACTATTCAAATATCTACCTATATTTATATATATAAATATATATATATATATAAAAGCTCATGTTTTAATATTGATATGGAATAATTTTTTTTTATTTTGAGCTAAGTGTGATCCATCTTCAATCAAAAATTTATATATATATATATATATAACTATACACTTTTTGATATTCATCATCCCTACACATCTCTCCTTCTCTCTTTTAGTCTTTTGTTGTAATTTTTGACTCTTCATCTTTTTATTTTCGGCTCTCCGCGACTTTCATCTTCAACTAAAATTATTTATTTAATTTTTGGCTCTTCATTTCTCTTTTTTCGACTCTTTCGTGATTTCCACCTTCAACCAAAACTATTATTTTTATATAAAACTATGACACATTTTGACATTTCTTATTTCTAAGTCTCTCATTTTCTCCTTTTTTGTGTTTCCGTTATAATTTTGGTTCTTCATCTCTCGCTTTCCCCATGACTTTCGGCAATCGTATTATACGTATATGAACCTTTTGGCCTACGCCTCTCTCTACTCTTCTCTCGCCATCTCCGTCTCTATTTCTTTTTCTTTCTCATTCTTCTCCAATAACCTACGGTGCTTATCTTAATTAGTTGTTAAATATATTTGACATTTTCGTAAGATTACCTAAGGCATTTTCTCTTTTTTGCCATGGCTCCGACTGTCACCTCGATGCCCTCTCGCATTTTCTCGCTCTCCTCCACTTCACGGTAAGTTTTCTTAATTCCTTTATTTTTTTATTTATATAAATATTTTTTCCTACGTTCTTACATATGGTTTAATGCATGATAAGGAGACTACGAAGAAGAGGGATAGGGCCACACTTGTTGTCTACATCGGTAAACTTGAATTCGAAATAAATTATCTTCTTCTTTTCTCACTTGATTTAAGTAATTATGAATATTATCAAATTCTTCATCTTTTTTTTTTTTTTTTTTTACTGTTCTTAGAGTTTCTAGTATCTCCATTGTTACTTTTTTTTTTTTTTTGTAGAACTACTATGATGCCGAAGTCATATATCGGACAAAAGTGTGAAAATTTTAATTATAATTTTTATTTTTTTTGGTAGGTGTGTATCAATATTTTATTGCAGATTTAGTTGGTATGTATTTCAGTTATAATTTTTATTTTTTATTATAGTTTAATTTTAAAAATTTTAATCCTTATATATTTGTATTCTTTTTCTTAGTCTTCTTATTTTCTTAACTTAACTATTGAGTTTGATCATATAAATTATTGAGTTAACAAGAATGAAAAAAGCTTTTTCAGTAATTTTTCACCAACTATTACAAATTATTTTAACTGGTACATTTTATTTGATAGTTATAGTACTGTTTCTATATCTTTAATAAACCGGATATTTCAGCTTTATTTTTTAAAACTATTATCTATGATTAACAATAATAATAAAAATACTTTAATTATATCTACTCGCGCATTGCACAAATAACTACATTCATTTATAATATTTTTATAATTTTTAATAATAATAATAAAATAATAAAATTCATGACTAAATCCTAGTAGCACAAAACCTAAGATATAAATCTTACACTTATATTATGGACATGTTTGATTTTTTTTTTTTTTTTTTTCACTCAGTAATTAACATAGGAATCAACGACTTCGTTTATGTGTGGAATAGAAGTCTCCCGCATTTTTTTCCAATTCAACACCTTAGGCTGAATTGAAAATTGAATTTAGGTAAAACCAATGTTTGTTTCAAAAATACTTCAATTATTTTTTATATTGAGTTACGAATTCAATTTTAAATTTAAATTAAATTAAAATTTTATTTTAATTATATTTTGATAATTAAAATATTTTCTGTCTCCATCAAAAAGTAAAAAATAATAATCAATTATTGTGTTGCCAATTGTTTGTCTAAGCCAAATATATTAGAAGGCTTTACCATCTCAGTTTTGATTTCAATTTATTCAGTTTTTAATTTTAATTTTAATTTTAATTTTAATTTTAATTTTGAACCAAACTCGGGTAGCCTAGCTCTTTTTAATATTTTTTGAACCAATGACGGGCTAAAGTCCATTAAATTTTGTAACCTTATTAGTTGCTTGACTCTCAATCAGATTTAAAAAATAATTATTTACGAATTCAAAATTACTTTTTAAAAATTAGCCCAACTAAAACTCTCTGTAACTTTTCCATATTTTTTAAAAAAAGATTTTTTTTTTAAAAAAAAAAAAATCTTCACATTCTCGCTTGCTTTTTACTCGTCGATTTCCATCTTCTACGCTTCTAAACAACAGAGGCGTAAGAGAGAGAGAGAGAGAGAGAGAGAGAGGAGTCCAAAGGAAGAAGACGACGCCGTCGACGACGACGACGACGACGTTGACGACGCCGACGCCATGGACAATAACCTCACGCTGATGTGGGAGATCATGGGGCCCGGGATCGCCGGCGCCGTGTTCGGCGCTGGGTGGTGGTTCTGGGTCGACGCAGTCGTGTGTAGCGCCGTTAAGGTCTCCTTCCTCCACTACCTCCCCGGTAATCTCCTCCTTTCTCCCCCCTAATTTGAGGATTCCCCAATGTGTATTTGGTACTATTAGGGTTTCTAAGTGTGTAATTCACAGGGATCTTCGCCACTCTCGCGGCGCTCATGTTCAATTGCGTCAGCAGGGACGATGTTAGCTACGGTTCCTACTCCCCCTATGATGATACGGAGTGGAGGTTTGATTCTTTTGATTCAATTTCTGAATTTGCTCTTTTGATTTAGATTGGAGAACTTGTGCGTTTGATTGCTTTGCGTTTTTCGCTATCTGAATTGGGTGTTTCGGCGGTTCTGAATCTCTTCAAGTGATCAGATAGGATGCAAATGTAGATGTTGTCCTTTTGTTTTTTTCCGAAGAAATTCTGATCCTTATTAATTAGCTAAAGGAGTAATTTCAAAAGGTTTCTGAATCCAAGTGGCAAGTAATGAAAAAAATCAAGATAAGGGAGGGTAGGTAGTACAAGTAAAGCTTGAATGGCCATTTCAGCCGTTTCATAAACTTTCGCCTTGTCCTGGTGAAGCTGCGACTGCCCTTGTGGGATATGTCATGCCTTCCGACGAAGAAAACTGTATAGAGAAGTTATCCCTTCAATTGCCTTTCTTCCTTTTTCCCGATTGATTGGGCTTGAGCGCGTAAATAAAGTAAAAAGATTTCACAAAAGGAGGAAACCACTGACTTTACTACTACCTCCACTCGCGGGAGTGCGAAGAAATGAAAGCGACGAGCATCAGGGGAATCAGATTCATTCTGGCATCTGTTGAAACCAGCCTCAGTGTACCACGCTGCGAGCAAGCTGCGGGTCTAAGCCACAGGAACAGGAAGAATTCAATTTGAAGGTGTCCCTCTTTTCGGTGGGCCGGTATGTTTGTTAGGTATAGCGGTGGGCCTCTGGTTTAGGTAGGTAGCTTGGCAAATAGATGCTTTTCCGATCAATAGTACCGATAGCTGCCCTTGCTTCTTTTGACCTCACCCATAGCTTGTGGGAAACCTGACAACTCGCCCCATCAGTGAGAAGGAATGAATTTCCGTTCTCTTAGAGGTCTCGTTGAGAGCCTCAAATCTTGCTTGTTAAGGCTCTTTCACACTCATGTCGACCTTTGAGACTTGCATGTGCATCTCACACCTGTGCATACATCCTAGGTCTCCGCGTTCCGTCATCTGGCTTATGTTCTTCATGTACAATCCCATCTCCAACTGAGACCACTCTACTGATCTCATCCGCTTGAAAATTCGTGTACTCTTCCTTCATTATTTGGTATGCTATAACTGTTGGCAATATGCCAAAAGCCTTGGGATGCCACCCAGTTCGAGCCATGAACTGGAGGGAGGACCATCAGAAAATAATGCTTTGCTCAACAGAGTCAGATTCTTCTTCTATTCTTTTCCCTGGCTATCCTGCACTTGAGACCTGAAGAAAAAAAAGCCTCTTTATTGTTGTGTGGATGTTCCTGCGGGAAAGAGGTCAGGTTTTGCCACTAAGTAATACAGAGTTGTTTAAGGCGAGTAATAAAGCTTGAAGTCAACATTAGGGGAACAAGAGTAATATGAAGTTATTTAGGGCAAGTGTGTAAACAACAAGCATGAAATCAACATAAGGGAAACAGAAGTGCTACACTACGTCAAGTAAGTCGTATGAATGATTCGATTGATGGGTTCAAGTTGCTGCTTGTCTGGGTTGAAAGAATATTTTGAATGATTTGTGTTGCTAAACTTGTTACAGAATTTCTTTATCATCAACTGATTTTATTCTTTTTGCAATTGGATGATTTAATGTTAATATTGTGCCAACATGTGGGAGTATTGTTAAGTACCGCTTAAAACTGTTGCAGCAAGCTGATTTCACAGTTGGTTGAACTGCTCAGAATCCCCATGTGACTATTTGTGATGTTATTTGATATTTTTATGCTCCAGATTTGTTGTAGCAAAGGACATTGAGAGTAACAGATTTGAGGGAAGAAGGCCTTTTTATTGGGTTTTGTGACTTTTGTCCCAGCACAATATGATTTCCTTTCTATATGACAGAGAGCAGACTAAGTGGGAGAAGTTCTTCTTTTTGTGCTTTTTAATCAGTCTCTCCATACCTTGATTATGATATTATGATTAATTTTAGCCGGTATAGGTTTCATGTTACCTGAATACCTAAATATTTAGCAATTCTTCGAAAGTGATTGTTTTTGATACTTGGACATATGGAATGAAACTTTTTATGGTGTCAAAAGTTAATGTGCTAATAACTCTACTAGATATTTTAATGGAATTTGGTTCTGTTTCACAATCATAAAATGAATTCTCCCTGAGCATTTTGATGTAATAGTATTAATAATTCTTGGTATTGTATTTTTAGCTTAGTTTTCTGATGCCAGAATTACCAACTATCCTCTTGGCTGAAGGTGAGATGGTCTATTGCTGAGGGTTGCTTAGGCTACATGATGACATTGCTTCGAGTTTATTAGAACCTTTAGTTGCTTTATATCTCATCCCATGTACTTGAAAAGGCATGGATGATGATTGGTGACTCAGTCTATTGTTTTCTGTCCTTTCCGTTCACTGTTGTAGTGACTCAGCACAAAGTGCCTGTATTATCTATTTTATTTCATGTTGTAGAAAATTGTTGCATACAGGATGCTTTATTTTGATGGCGTCGGTGGACTCCGCCTTGTGCATAGGGGTTAATCCCCTATAGTGCAGGAAGCGAGCAAATTATGGTCCTTTGGAAACTATTTACGATTTGCCATGTTACAAGTCAGTGACTTGTCTTTTGTCCTTGCTCCCTAGTCCTGTTTACTCAGTAAACTTGGAATTCCTGTTATGTGGTGCATAATGGTTTTATCTGGCCCATGTGGACCATCTTGTGTCTGACGTATCGGAATTTTATCGTGCAAAGCAGCAACAGCTGTTGAATGCATTTGTATGCACACGAATTTTGAAACTAGGGATTTGAACATTAGAAATGCTGCATTAGGGAATTTGGTTACTTGATTGAAGTTTACTTCTGCGCCTTTGATCTGAACACCTGATAATGGCAGTGATAGCTGATGAGAAGAAAGGTGGAACGGCTATTTTGCTCGATAGTTTTAAAAAGTGAAAAGGGTTTTCCCATAGTTGAGGATGGGTTTTAATTAGTTTGCATTACTGTTCAGCCTTTGTTTGAAACTCCTGGTTTCTGCAGGTTTTCCAGAATCTGGGCAGTTCATCAGAGGTTCAAATAGTTGGTGGTGTTTTCTGCTTCAGACACTATATTCTGTTTGTGCAGTTTCTGGCACACATGGATTTTAGTTGAAAAATCTCAGACGAAAGATCAGAAGGATTGCAGGAAATCTAAACAACTATAGAAAGATAACTTTCACAATGATTTGATATATTGTTTTTATCCGATACTGAGATGTTTCAGTTGGACTCTAGTTTCAGAGTGGCATGCCTGAAACCAGAATGTTCATATTTTATTCAAGATTTACCTGATCTTCGAACTATAAGTTTATTGGTGTTCAAGAAATTGATGGGGGGAATATATTTCTTTATTAGCTTGTGTATGGCACAAAACTTATGATATTATATATGTGGCAATCAGGAAGTTCGAAGATATTCATCATACAGGAGCTTCAGTTTATTAATATTTTTGTGCAAAATATTTCATGCTTAGAATGTAAATCTTGCCTTTTTCCTAGTTTAAAGGCTAAACTTGTGACACCCCAGGCTAGGAAATAGCCCCACGTCGGATAGTCAAGAGCATGGTGTGAGGTATATAAGGCTGGATAGCCTAGGCCTAATAATCGAGCTTGAGTATTTTGGATCAGTGGGTTTGGCCAAACAGATTATCAGGTCTAAAATACCCAGTTAATCAAGCTGCCGGGCTCAGCGATGGGTGACCCCCTGGGAAGCGGGATGTGACAGTGGTATCAGAACAGGTCTGCTAGCCGGAAGTGTGAGACAAGGTCTTACGTTACCCGGCGATCTTGGACTATGTGTGATTAAGTCTGGCGATCTTGGGTTTTGTGTGATTGAGCCTGACAAGAACGTCAAGGCTTAATAGCAGGGGAGATCGTGACATCCCAGATTAGAGAATAGTCCCACATCGGATAGCCAAGGGCATGGTGTGGGGTATATAAGGTGGGGTAGCCTAGACCTAATAATCAGGCTCAAGTATTTTGGGCTGGTCGGTTTGGCCCAGCAGGTTATCAGATCTAGAATATACTCAGTTAATCGAACCACGGGCTCAGTGATGGGGGATCCCTTGGGAAGCGGGATGTGACAAAACTAGCCTCCGTTTGTGTGTGTTTGCTCGTGTTACTTTATTTTGATTTTTTAACTAGCGCTTTGGTTTAAAGATAATGTTAAACCAGTATCTTGCTATAACATAAATTCTTTGAAATCACAGGGTGAAGCTTTGGCTCTTTGTGGCGTACGTTGTGTCTTTTGTTTCTTTAGCTGGGGCAGTGGGTTTATTAATACAGGATGCACTAACAGACAAGGGTCCTTCTGTTTGGACCGGAGTTGCTGGTGTCCTGCAATGCGTCTTTGTGCTAATAAGGTATTTCTACATGAATTTCAATATTTTCATGCATCTCTCTTTGGGTATCTTTATATTAATGGACTTCAATCCTACTTGCAGTGGGTTGATATATTGGACTTGCCATTCTGAAGATTGAATTGAAGGGTTCTCTCTCGTTGCCAAAATGGAAGTTTAAAGGTGAATCCATCATAAACTTTGTCAGGGGAACAAATGAAATGATCACTATTGTGTGTGATTTATTTTATCTTCTCGTTTATTTATGAGCGTGAATAGCTGTTCTGTAAATGAAAAGGTGCCATGTTGATTACTTAGCTTTTAAAGTGCTTCTTTGAAACTCTATCTTAACTTCATTATAGAGTAGCATATAGTTTCCGACATAATAGCATTGTGTACGTGTGGATATGAAGGATTGCAATGCGTTCACTTAATCATTTTCTTGGTTGTCTTTTATTCAAAGTTTTGTTGTTTTTGCTCCTAGAGATGATTAATTTTGCATTGAGGGACCCATACTTTGGATGAACTTTTATGTTTGGTGGGATTATTGCCAAGGATGTCCAATCATAGGAAATATGTCACAGAATGGAGAATTAAGTATCTATTTAGTGTTTTATCCGTCAAAGTATTGTTTGTTGCTGCAAAATTAAATGAGTAGTGACATTACGAATCAGACGAATGGAACTTTAATTCGTTGGATGTGAGCTTGCCTTATTTTGGTTCTTTGCTCATTAATTTTATTATCTCTTGTGCGCGGAACATGCTATGCATGCATCTCTTATTCTCTTCGTTGTTATCTAGAAATTAAATAAACCTTTAATCAACTTATTTTAAGAGGGTCATTTTTTATTGGTCTTTTTATTACTTAATGTGATTCTCTCTATCCTTGGCCCTAGTCTCCTAAGCTGATTGCTGGAAAGCCATGTAATGTGGTACTGCTTGTCTGCGATCTCGAATGACTCATCTCGCGCGGTTCACCTTTCTTTTGTTCGGTGTTCTCGTGGGATGGTATTCACGATTTATATGTGGATGGGTGTATGTGGGTATCAGGTATTGCGGATCCATGACTTTCAATAGACGCAAGCATTTATTGTTAATTACCCCCATGTGATTGGGGCACTTTCGATTAAGAGACCTTTATGAGGAGGATAGAATAAATCGTATCGATTAGACAAATTCTAAGTATATGTGTTAGGATTTAGCTGGATTTGAAATGGACTTAATCCCGATTATATGTGTTGAGGACTAGTCGATATTAAATTCTAAGTATATGTGTTAGAGTTTAATTGGGTTCAATTGGCTCTAAGTATATGTACTAGAGTCCAATTATATTTGATTCCATATTGGCGTATGTTCCAAAGTGGAGACATGATCAAACCCCAATGATATGTATTGAGGTGGGTCGGATTTGATGCTACTCGAAAGTAGGAGATGACTAAGTCCTATATGTATTAGGATTGGCCGAGCTTGATATGTTTTTTTACTCTAGTTATATGTGCTAGAGTAAAAGGTTGACTAACCCTAAGTATATGTATTAGGATTAGTTGAGTTGATTTGGTTTCTACCCTAGATATATGTACTAGAGTAAAAGGTTAACTACACCCTAAGTATGAGGGTTAGTTGGGTTGGTTTGGATGAACTCTATGTATATGTGTTAGAGCTCGATCGAATTGGATTTGGCTAAATTCTAAGTGTATGATTTAGAATCTAGCCGGTTTGAATATAATTTTGCCTTAATTATATATGTTAAGGCAATGAGATTGAATGGGTTTTGGGTTTTTCTATTTGTGGATCGAATGGGCTTTGAGTTTTATTTGTTGACTCGAATGGGTTTTGAGTTTTATTTGTGGATTCGAATGGGTTTTGGATTTTATTTGTGGACTCGGCTTATATTATATCTGGGCTGAATTTAGGACCCGTATGTGGACTGAGCCTTATTTTCATATGGGTAAATTTGAGGCCTGCATATGGGATGAGCCTTATTTAATAAATGATTGAATTTATTTATTAGTCATTTTTGAATCGGACTTAGACTCCAAGTTGATTAGGACTCATTTGAATTTTGTCAGGATTTAAAGAAATTCTCATTTATTTCAATATTTTTTTTTTTTTTTTTTTTGATTTGGGGTCAGGAGAAAATCTCTTATTTTATCTTAGGATGCGAGGAAATTCTGTTATTTTATTTTGATGTGGGGTCCTAAGAAATTTCCTTTTTAAAATTATTTGGGATCCGAAAAAGTTCCTATTTTTAAAATTATTTGGGATCCGAAAAAGAAATTATTTGGGATCCGAAGAAGTCTCTTTTCTTTTTTTGAAATTATTTGGAATCCGAAGAAGTTTTTTATTCTGAAGGAAATCCACTAATCTTATCTTGGGGTTCAAGGGATCCGAAGGAAATCCACTAATTTTATCTTGGGTTCAATCTCTTTTATCTTGTAATTTGATTTGGGATCCGAAGGAAATCCACTAATCTTATCTTGGGGTTCAATCCCTTTTATCTTGTATTTGATTTTGGGATCCGAAACGATTCCTTTTTGGCTTAACCTAAGTTCGGATGTCCGAAGAAATCATCCGAACCGGTTTTTTTTTCTTTTTTTTTAAGCCTAAAGTAAGGGGCGTCCGAAGAGGTCGGATGTCCGAAGAAATCATCCGAACCGATTTTTTTTTCTTTTTTTTTAAGCCTAAAGTAAGGGGCGTCCGAAGAGGTCCCGAACTGGCTTTATTAAATTTCTTTTTTCTTTCTTTTGAGCCTAAAATAAGAGGCTTTATTAAATTCCTTTTTTCTTTCTTTTGAGCCTAAAATAAGTTCCTTTTTTCTTTCTTTTGAGCCTAAAATAAGAGGCGTTCGAAGAGGTCCCGCGAACCGGTCCGCAGAGGTTCCGGACAGGTTTTATTTAATTTAATTTTTTTTTTTTTTTCTTTTGAGCCTAAAGTAAAGGGCGTCCGAAGAGGTCCCGAACCGGCTTTATTAAATTTCTTTTTTTCTTTCTTTTGAGCATAAAGTAAGGGTTTCTTTCTTTTGAGCCTAAAGTAAGGGGCGTCCGAAGAGGTCCCGAACCGGCTTTATTAAATTTTTTTTTTTTTTTTTTTTTTGAGCCTAAAGTAAGGGGCGTCCGAAGAGGTTCCGAACCGGCTTTATTAATTTTTTTTTTTTTTTTTTTGAGCCTAAAGTAAGGGGCGTCCGCAGAGGTCCCGAACCGGCTTTATTAAATTTCTTTTTTTTTTCTTTTTTTACCTAAGAAATACGTCTGAAACTATGGCCGAGGAAGTCGATCGGAGGTGCTGAGGAAGTCGATAGTTGCTGAGGAAGGCCGAGGAAGGCCGAGGAAGTCGATCGGAATTGCTGAGGAAGGCCGAGGAAGGCCGAGGAAGTCGATCGGAGTTGCTGAGGAAGGCCGAGGAAGGCCGAGGAAGTCGACTGGAGGTGCCGAGGAAGTCGACCGGAGGTGCTGAGAAAGTCGATCGGAGGTGCTGAGAAAGTCGATCGGAGGTGCTGAGAAAGTCGATCGGAGGTGCTGAGAAAGTCGATCGGAGGTGCTGAGAAAGTCGATCGGAGTTGCTGAGGAAGTCGAGGTGCTGAGAAAGTCGATCGGAGTTGCTGAGAAAGTCGATCGGAGTTGCTGAGAAAGTCGATCGGAGTTGCTGAGGAAGTCGATCATTTTTTTTTTATTTTTTTATGTAACGATGAGGGAAATGTGGGTGGTTGAATCTGGGAAGGTTTTTTTTTTTGTGGTGGAATTTGGGAGGCTATCCTTTTTATTCTTTCAATTTTCTCTATTTATAGTGGGGAGTGGCAGAGAAATATCGTGGGATTTGTTGGGATTTGGCAGAGAAATATCGTGGGATTTGTTGGGATTTGGCAGAGAAATATCGTGGGATTTGTTGGGATTTGTTAAGGGGTTTGCGAGGAAATATATGTTTGTTGAGGAACGACTTACGTGGGTATGTTGAGAAACGACCTACATGGGAATGTAGGTTTGTTGAGAAAAATTCGTGGTTCAAATTTGAATACGTTGGGAAAAATATTATATTCAAATTTAAAATTTGAAATTTCAAATTTTAAAATTACAAGAAGATTGTTATATTCAAATTTTAAATTTCAGATTTCAAAATTGAACGGTTATGTTCAAATTTCAATATGTTGAGGGGCTATGGTTATGTCCAAATTTTAAATTTTAAATTTCAAAATTCAAAATTGAGTATGTTCGAATTTTAAGATTAACCGATTATGTTCAAATTTCAATATGTGTTCAAATTTCAAAATTGAACGGTTATGTTCAAATTTGAGAAAGTATGGTTGTATTTAAATTTTAAATTTCAAATTTTAAAATTGAATATGTTATGTTCAAATTTGAGGAAGTATGGTTGTATTTAAATTTCAAATTTTGAAATTGAACGGTTATGTTCAAATTTGAGGAAATATGGTTGTATTTAAATTTTAAATTTTAAAATTGAATATATTATGGGAATGTTCAGATTTCAAAATTGAATATGTTGGAGGATTCGAACGAGGGAATTTGGTTGAATTTAAATTTTGATTGGAATTTGGTTGGGGATTTGAATTTCGAATATGAATTTGAATAAATCGGCTGAAAGATATTTTGAGATAATTGATGGATGAAGGATTTCGGCTGAATTTAAAATTCAAATTTGAGTACCGGTGACGTTTGAGAGATAAATTTAAATTTGAGTATAGGTGGCATTTGAGAGATATTTTGAAATTTCATTAAAAATTTGAATTTGAAAATTCAAAATTCAAAATTCAATTTGAACATAATTTTTGAAATTGAATCTTTAATCGAGAAGTTGACTATAATGTAAGGCCCGCGTGGCAGAAAAAAATAGAATCCGACTAATTTGGTGACTAAAAAAATCGACGGACTTTGATGAGACCTATATGGTTGTGTTCACAGATGGCCTATTAATGTGGCTTGAGTTTATAGTAAAGGGGCAATTTTTTATATACCCCTAAAAATTTTTCTGTTTTCATATTTACCACTCTTAGAAGGCTAATATTAAAACTACCCTTCTTACGTTCCAACTTCTTTCCAAAATACTCCTGAAGTTAAACTCGAGCTGCCGTTATCTGTGTGAAACTACGATTTTGCCCTTTCAAATATACCCTTCTATCATAACCAACTTTTCTTATGTACTCTTAAAATTTTTAATACTTTTCGTATTTACCCTTAAAATATATCCTTCATAGCACAATAATAATGCAAAAATTAAATAAAAACATCTGAAATTAAATGAAAACATCTGAAACCCTAAACCCTAAACCCTAAACCCTAAAAAACCCTAAACCCTAAACCCTAAAACCCTAAACTCTAAAATCCAAAACCCAAAACCCAAAACCCAAAATCCAAAACCCTAAATCCTAAACCTTAAAAAAAATCCTAAACCCTAAACCAATGTTTTGGTAGATAGGGGCAAAATAGATATATCTGATAGTTTTCAACTCCGATTATTATTTAACTTTAGTTTAACCCTAGTTAACTTAACAAAGGGAAACGGTAGGGATATTTTTAATAACGGTGGAACGTATAAGGGATATATTGGAAAGAAAAAAATAAGAGGGGTAAATCAGATATTTCTTCAGATTTCAGGTGTACACAGGCAATTATCCCTATAGTAAAATTTGTTGGACCCAAATTATTAATATGTTAAAAATTTTGGGCCATAATCTTTCCCCCTATTTTTTTATTATAATTTTTTTGTATGCCAACAAAATGCCCGCCATCTTTTCGTTGTACGAGGCACGGGTACGGTGAAAAGATGTACGTTCAATTGTTTTTCTCTCTTCATTTTTTTTTTCAAATATTTTCAATTTTTTTTGTACGCATTCAATTTAATTTCTTAGATTAGTGACATGGCGGTCGATTTGAATATGGGTTGCTTAGTTTAGTGACATGGCTGTCGATTTGAATATAGGTTGCTCAGTTTAGTGACATGGCGGTCGATTTGAATATGGGTTGCTCAGTTTAGTGACATTGTAGTGACCCTGACCCCCGAGTTGCTTCTCCCTGGACCCGTGATGTAGAACACCTATTGTTGGTGTGCGGGACCCGCAACGCGTCAAATGGATGCGTTGGACGGACTCTATGAGGCCTCGGGATTGAGCCTGCCTTTCGGCTATTTTTGTCGAAATTTAGAAAAAGCTTTAGGCTAATCTGAGGTCATATTTGGATTCGGCGCGAAAAAACGTCGAAAATCAGCTATTTACTTGCCTTTTTCGGAGTACGGATGCCCAAAAACGGACCCCCAGAAGTTTTTCGCGCATTTTGGTGCATGGGGGAGGCCGTGGACCGGCCTGGTGCCACGTGGCAGCACCGGATTGGCCGGCGCACGTGGTGCGGTCCACGGAACCTTGGCGCTGGTGCATGGGCCGGGCGGGTGACACGTGGCGGCTCGTGATTGGCGGGCGCGGTGTGCGCGGTCCACGGGGGCTTGCGGCCTGGCGCATGGACCAGGGCGCGCCACGTGGCGGCCTGTGAGTGGCCGGCTCACGCGCTCGCGGTCCACGCACCAGGGGAGCCGTACGGGGCAGTTGGGGCAGGTGGCCCGCAACGTGGGGGCGCCACGTGGCGCCCCGCGGTTGGCCGGGCGCAGCCACCCCATGCGCCGTTGTCGGGACACGCGACGCTCCGCGATTCGCGGGCGCGCGTGCGCCGGGTGCGGGGGATGGCCACGGGACACGTGGCGGCCCCTGGTTAATTCGGGCGCGCACAGTGTTGGGCCGGGCCCAACACTGTAGGCGCCCGAATCGACCGGGCGCCCGGAAATTGGGCCCAAAAGGCCCAATTTTGTCTTTTTTTTGTTCTTTTCGGGTTAAGGCCTATATAAAGGCTCCTTGCTCTGCCTCTCTAGCCTTTTCCCGAGCTTTTTGGACTTTGCACCCTTAAGCAAAGTTGAAGCTTATCTTATTGTGCATCTTTTGGTGGAAGCTCAGATTTTTTGGAGGCCGCGGCGTCGACGACTTCGGCAGCGAAGCGCAGTGCGACGATTTACTGTTGGAGGCCCGTTTTCGTCGCACTTCAGTCTGGGAGGTCTACAGAGCTACCCCGACGATATTTTTGGACGATTTTCGCGGCGTTGGATTCTTGAGAGGTAGGCCTATGTTTTTCATTTGGATCACCTTCCCTGAAACCGATCTTTTCTTGGGGTTTTGGGTACTTTTTTAACCCCCTTTGCGGCTCATGGATTGTGTGAACAGCACTTACTTGGCGGATTTTTATCTCCACATCCGGACATCGGATTTTGACGATTCAGGACTCTATCGACATCTACTCTTCGCGAGGATCGCCGTCATATTTTTATTGAAATTTTTGGAGTTCATTTTACAGGTGAAAATTTCGCAGGAAGTGGACTGTTCACCACAGATTTTTAGAACTTGGAATTTGTGTGGAATTAAGTGTAATTTTGGAATATGTTTGTACCCAGGATATTTTGAGCACTGCTACCGTGTTATTGGTTTGGTGGAGGTACTAATACAGCTGTTTCTGGGCTTTCTTAGCTGTACGACCCCGGACAGTTAGCACGTTCAGGTGGGTGACATTGCTTGCAAAATCTATGGACTGCGTGCTAATTCTATGTTTGTAGGATCATGCATGTTAGTAATTGGACTTATTATCATGTGAGAACTGAATGTTAGTACTAATGTATATCAGTTGATGAACCTTGTGATCTTATTGTGATTCCTACAACATGTTAAATATTGAAATCTTGGAACTTGACCTAGCACCCCTGTCATATGTATCATGTTCAGCCAGACTGTAGAAAACTTCAACTTGGGCTAGGTTTCTTTATTGTTCTAGACATTCCCACATCACTGTATTATACTTGTCATTCTGGACTTAGCTTTTCTCGCCCGGGTTGCGGGCTAGGAGGTCAGATGGTTGTGGGATGCATTTGCACTCGTGTCTGGGGACCGAGTGGAGTTGATAGCAGTCTGTAGATCCGTTTTCTTTGGGAAAGTGATAGTGATGGTAGATCTGGGTTCTTGGGAACTGTTAGAGTGACAGTGAGTCTCAGCTGTGTAGATTCCAGCCAGTGAGTGAGACAGTGATTGGTTGAGTCGGGTGGGATAGCACTAGATTATCGACTCGGGTTATTGTTTCGGCAACCGCGAACTGTGGGCGGTTGGACCGATTAGTGTATGCATCAGTTGGGACTGGGTTTTTGCATTGTGGATTGAGTGAATCTCCACTTTGAGCATAGCGTCGACTTTTATCTAATTGACTGAGATACTTGGCAGAGCAGTTGGACATGGGTTACTTTTGACTCGAGCGGGTCGCTCCCCTCGAGTGCCACTCCGGAGTAGGCGAGACCGGGTTGTTGTAACCGGCGTCGAGATTGAGCTTTAAACCGGGTTGTTGTAACCGGCGTCGAGATTGAGCTTTAGACCGGGTTGTTGTAACCGGCGTGAGTTTGAGTTCTTCTATCGCGACTTGTCGACGCATTTGTTCCCCTGGCATACTGTTCTTTCTGTTCCACTCCTTGAGCATCTAGATAGAGGCATAGTAGCTGTAGACTTTACCTTTCCAGCTTTTCTTTACAGCACTGCATATGTTACTTTATGCCTCTAGTGGACTTAGTGGGCAGACCGTCGGGCTTGTTGGCGGCACCCACTGAGAACTACTGTGGGAGGTAGTTCTCACACCCGTCGTGGTGTCTTTTTCTCCAGGGATTTCTGCTCCGGTTCCTGCTGCTCCAGTTGTTGATTCTACTCCATCTGACCGAGGTGAGGGAGTCGCGAGATAGATCCCTTCCAGTCATCCTCTGAGAGAGAGTAGATGTACCCCTTACCAGTTGCTGAGAGTGTTACGTTGAGTGACTCTTGTAGTGAGGTATCGAGTTGTACCTTTCCTTGCTGTTGAGAGAGACTTGTATTTGGTGAGGTTGGTTTGTATATTTTAGAGCTGTAGTTATATTATTTTATCTTTTATTTCGGCTTTTACTTTTTCAGCTCTGATATCTGTTAGTGTAGATGTTTTTTTTGCAGGTTAGTCGCTACGTCTATACGGGTTTTCCGTATAGACGGCGGATCTGTTGGCGAGCCCGGGGCGCAGTATCGACCCCGGGGCGTGACAGACATGGTGGTCGATTTGAATATGGGTTGCTCAGTTTAGTGGCATGACAGTTCATATGATATGCGTTGCTCAGTTTAGTGACATGGCGGTCCATATGATATGCGTTGCTCAGTTTAGTGACATGGCGGTCGATATGAATTTGAGTTTAGTTTAATGACTTTTCGGTCGTTTGAATTTGGGTTTAGTTTAATGACTTTTCGGTCGTTTGGAATTGGGTTTAGTTTAATGACTTTTAGGTCGTTTGGATTTAGGTTTAGTTTAATGACTTTTCGGTCGTTTGGATTTGGGTTTAGTTTAATGACTTTTCGGTCGTTTGGATTTGGGTTTAGTTTAATGACTTTTCGGTCGTTTGGATTTAGGCTTAGTTTAATGACTTTTCGGTCGTTTGGATTTGGGTTTAGTTTAATGACTTTTCGGTCGTTTGAATTTGGGTTTAGTTTAATGACTTTTCGGTCGTTTGAAATTGGGTTTAGTTTAATGACTTTTCTGTCGTTTGAAATTGGGTTTACTTTAATGACTTTTCGGTCGTTTGAAATTGGGTTTAGTTTAATGACTTTTCGGTCGTTTGAAATTGGGTTTAGTTTAATGATTTTTCGGTCGTTTGAAAATGGGTTTAGTTTAATAACTTTTCGGTCGTTTAAAATTGGGTTTAGTTTAATGACTTTTCTGTCGTTTGGATTTGAGTTTAGTTTAATGATTTTTCGGTCGTTTGAAATTGGGTTTAGTTTAATGACTTTTCGGTCGTTTGAAATTGGGTTTAGTTTAATGACTTTTCGGTCGTTTGGAATTGGGTTTAGTTTAATGACTTTTCGATCGTTTGAATTTGGGTTTAGTTTAATGACTTTTCGGTCGTTTAGATTTGGGTTTAGTTTAATGACTTTTCGGTCGTTTGGATTTGGATTTAGTTTAATGACTTTTCGGTCGTTTGGAATTGGGTTTAGTTTAATGACTTTTCAGTCGTTTGAATTTGGGTTTAGTTTAATGATTTTTCGGTCGTTTGAACTTGGGTTTAGTTTAATGACTTTTCGGTCGTTTGAACTTGGGTTTAGTTTAATGACTTTTCGGTCGTTTGGAATTGGGTTTAGTTTAATGACTTTTCGGTCGTTTGGAATTGGGTTTAGTTTAATGGCTTTTCGGTCGTTTGTAATTGGGTTTAGTTTAATGACTTTTCGATCGTTTGGAATTGGGTTTAGTTTAATGACTTTTCGGTCGTTTGAATTTGGATTTAGTTTAATAACTTTTCGGTCGTTTGGATTTGGGTTTAGTTTAATGACTTTTCGGTCGTTTGGATTTGGGTTTAGTTTAATGACACTTTTCGGTCGTTTGGATTTGGGTTTAGTTTAATGACTTTTCGGTCGTTTGAACTTGGATTTAGTTTAATAATTTTTCGGTGGTTTGAACTTGGGTTTAGTTTAATGACTTTTCGGTCGTTTGAACTTGGGTTTAGTTTAATGACTTTTCGGTCGTTTGGAATTGGGTTTAGTTTAATGATTTTTCGGTCATTTGGAATTAGGTTTAGTTTAATGGTTTTTCGGTCGTTTGAAATTGAGTTTAGGTTGATGACTTTTCGGTCGTTTGGATTTGAGTTTAGTTTAATGACTTTTCGGTCGTTTGGAATTGGGTTTAGTTTAATGACTTTTCGGTCGTTTGGATTTGGGTTTAGTTTAATGAATTTTCGGTCGTTTGGATTTATGCTTAGTTTAATGACTTTTCAGTCGTTTGGATTTGGATTTAGTTTAATGACTTTTCGGTCGTTTGAATTTGGGTTTAGTTTAATGACTTTTCGGTCGTTTGAAATTGGGTTTAGTTTAATGACTTTTCGGTCGTTTGGATTTGGGTTTAGTTTAATAAATTTTCGGTCGTTCTGATTTGGGTTTAATTTAATAATTTTTCGCTCGTTTTGAATTGGGTTTAGTTTAATGACTTTTCGATCATTTGAAATTGGGTTTAGTTTAATGACTTTTCGGTCATTTGGAATTGGGTTTAGTTTAATGACTTCTCGGTCGTTTGGAATTGGGTTTAGTTTAATGATTTTTCGGTCATTTGGAATTGGGTTTAGTTTAATGACTTTTCGGTCGTTTGTAATTGTGTTTAGTTTAATGACTTTTCGGTCATTTAAAATTGGGTTATTTTAATGACTTTTCGGTCGTTTGAAATTGGGTTTAGTTTAATGACTTTTCGGTCGTTTGAAATTGGGTTTAATTTAATGACTTTTTGGTCGTTTGGAATTGGGTTTAGTTTAATGATTTTTCGGTCGTTTGGATTTGAGTTTAGTTTAATGACTTTTCGGTCGTTTGGATTTGAGTTTAGTTTAATGACTTTTCGGTCGTTTGGAATTGGATTTAGTTTAATGACTTCTCGGTCGTTTAAAATTGGGTTTAGTTTAATGACTTTTCGGTCGTTTGAAATTGGGTTTGTGAGTCGATTAAGTTGACTCAGCAGATTTATTTGGAGTTAGTTCGGTTTGAACTCTTGATTTGTTTAAGTTCGGGTGGAGCTGGTTTGCTTGATTTGTATCATTCCTGAAGTTCGATTTGAACCTTTGTTCAGGTTGGGTTCAAATTGAATTGGTTTGAACCTTTTGTATTTGATTTGGGCTGAGCCGGTTTAGGCTTTCACTTGATTTGTCCCTTTTTAATTTGATTTCGGTTGAACCGTTATACTTTGGTTCAGAACCCTTTGAGATATGGTTTAGGTCGAACCTTTATGACTCAGTTCGAGACCATTTGAATTCGATTTGGGTCGGGCCCTTATAGTTCGGCTCAACTTGGATCCTTTCATAGTTTGATCTGGTTCGGATCATAATCTTATGCTTTGGTTCGAGATCCGTTTGAGTTTGATTCAGGTTGAGCCACTTTGGGGTTCGGCTCAACTTAGAATCCCTTTGCATTTGGTTTGAATCAAGCTCTTGTGATTTGGTTCGAAATCCGCTTGAGTTTGATTCAGGTTGAGCCACCTTGGGATTCGGTTCAACTTAGAATCCCTTTGCATTTGGTTTGGATTGAACTCTTGTGATTTGATTCGAAATCCGTTTAAGTTTGATTTGAATCGCCATCTTTGCGGCTTGGTTTAGAACTCTTTGATTTTGATTTGGGATCAAGCTGGTTCATGGCCTGGTTCAAGTTGCATATAGTTCCGTCCAGATTCGATTTAGGTTGAATCGACTTATGGTTTGATCCGGCTTGGCTTGATCATTCGGCGGTTCAGTTTAGGTTGAACCAATTTGTAGTTCAAGTTGAACCCTTTATGGTTCGGTTTAAGTCGAACCGGCTTGTGGTTTGGTTTGTGTAAGAACTTGAATTTTGAAAATAAATAAATTAATGAAAATGATTGAAGTCCAGTTGAATTGGGATCATGAAACGCACGAATAGCTCAGTGCCCCTTTTCTGCAGTGTAAATTGCACAGAAATAGGGCCAGAAATATCACCTTTCAATCCGAGCCTGATCTCGAAGATCCGAGACCACGAGTGCGACCGTCACGACGAACTGAGTAAAAACCATATTAAACTTGTTCAGATCTGACGGTCGGATCTTCCAGAAATCGGCGTTGAAGCCGGCGGGACCCGCGACTTAAGTCGAGGGTACAATGAACAGTAAACCCTAATTTTCGAACCCCTTCGCGTCAACATTGAGCCAATTCACTGTCTGAAATCCGAACATAGCACTTCAGGTAGTCGATTTGAATGGCTCCGACGTTCTGGACGCAATGGCGCTGACGAAATTTCCGTTTGACGACTCTAAGTCTCGAAAAACGCGGAAAACTATATTCCGGGACTGTATTTTATGGACCGAGATTTAATCCGGGCAGTTTTTTGAAAAATCAAAAATCGCTACCTGATAGGTCTCGTCGAGCCGGACGTCATGGCGTAGTCCATTTTCCGTTTCGACGACCGGATCGCCTCGAAATGCGTGAAATAAGGCGAAATAGGGGATATTTACACATGAACCCTTGGATTTCTTGCCTCGGAAAGCGTGCCACTCATGGGAGAGGGACCTTGATGTAAATAATACATGCTGTGAGGGACCAGGTGCTAAAACACCAAGGCTAGAGGGACTAAATTGCAAGATTTCCAAACCCTATATAAGTGTACACCCCCGAGCTAGGGTTTCTACAAACCCAAACCCTGTGCCCTAGCCGCATCTCAACAAACCGCCACTCCTCTGCCACGCATCCCTCGCCAGCCCCGCACCGGCCGCCGCCTGGCCGCCGCCGGAAAAGGAGATCAAGAAGTTTCTTGATCTCGGGTGCATGGTGAAGAAGGCCCTCAGGGAGGGTTCTGTCAATCGAGACCCAGTGCTGGGGAGTCCTTCGTGAAGCCGCATCCGAGCTGCAGTGATCCGGACCCCGGCCGTCGCCGCCGTGCGCCGCCGCAGCCACCCTTCTCTTTTCACGTTTTTCGGCCAAGGTGAGTTTTGAAACTTTCTAGTGCTTTCGGGTTTTTGGGCACAATCAATGTGCTCCTGACATCGAGGTCATCGTCCGGATGCAGACCCAGCTAAGACCGCCGTCCCGATCGCCGGCGGGGGACTCAACCCGCCGGATTATCGTTTTTGTTGGACGAGCTCTTACGCCACCATCATCCGGCCGGCGATCTTAAGATCAGCACCGTTGATCTTCTCCCTCTTGACGACTGTGACCTCCCCACAAGGTCTGAACCCGATCGGATCAGGATCGGGGCCGCACGACCAAGCCCTAGAACCGGCCGTTTTTCACCTTCGCCGGAACTCCTTCTGCCGGCGCCGCCGATCGACCCCGTCGCCGGCCACCCCCACCAGAAGACTCCTTGCGTCGGGAGGACTCTGTTGATCCAAGTCCCACCGGCCGGAACCCAGCCGGCCGGAATCCGCCATTAGAGGCCTTGATGCTTGACCGAGCTCCTCCGGCGCCGCCTCGCCGGCGCTCCTCGGTCGCCGGGAACCTCCAGGTAGGCTCCTGTGATCCCATAGAGTCCCCCCATCAAGTTGCATGTCCCTCTTAACGTCAGGTTTTTGACCTTGAAGGTTGCACCCGAATTGACTTCGGTCTTCACCTCCGGCGATCCCCGGTGCTCCGGGACTCCGGCAACCACCCAGGTAAGGTCCTAGCAACCCCTTATTAACCTCCATCATTTTTCTTTGGGCCGAGAGACCCCCTGTTATTAGCCTCCAAAGCTTGCACCCGAGCCACCCTCTCGGGCTCATCTCCGGCCGCCGCCGCCTCCGGCCGCCGGGGCTCGACCCCACGTGGACCCGAGACCTTCTGGGACTCCAAGCAACCTGATGCTCACCTTGGTTCCAGGTCTGGACCAGAGTTGATCCAAGAACATCCAACCCGAGCCTTGGCTTGTTTGAGTTGGCGCACCACCTTGCTCCGGCCACTGCTCCGGTCGATCTCAGGCACCCCTCAGGTGAGCCCTCAACCCTACTTACTCTTCTGAACATGATGCTCCTTTAAACTCTGGATTTGATCAAGTATAGGGTGAGTTCTAGCCTAGTTGTGAATTGAACCCGAGTTGTTTATGGGCCAACTTTGCCCTCGAGCCCCGTGCCAGCCCAAACCTGTGAGCACGGGCTCCGTCTCGTCGTAACAAACGCGCTGAATGTTACGGCGCAGCTTTTGGACTCCCGGATTTTGAGAACGAGTCGAAACATCGGATTAATGCAATAATTTTATGCAAATTTAAAATACATTTTGGACTAAAATGCGTTTCGGACTTGCTGGCTGCCCTTAGACAGCGTTTACACGCCTACTAGGCATCTTGTCAGAGTTCAGTAGGTCCTCATTGATCGAGAGTTAGATTCTGTGCGGTAAATCGGCAATATTGCCCCGTATATACACTCCGTTACTGTCGTGTCGTCGGGACGGGTATATGCGAGTCTATTATTGATTGTAGCTTCTGATACAGGGCCCAGTTGTTCAGCACCAGCCTCCCACTAGCTGTGCGGGAGTTCGAGGATCTGCCTTCATCCAGGTGGGTTAGCTTCGGTCCGGGCTTGATCTATTCGGCCCTCTGGTTGCTTTAGTCCAGTCGGACACCCTTTTTTTTTGATCAGCCTGCGAATTATACCGATACGACCTATGATGACTGAATATATATATCACATGATCCCCTGATAGACATTGATTCTTTTAGACTCATCATATATACCTGCTGATTTTATCTAGATGAGCCTTGATGATTGTATTGACATGCCCTATGATTAGTCCTGATAGATCTTGATCTACGTGAGACATATCTTACGTACCTGTTTATCAGTTTCTATATTTCTGATAGACCTTGATCTTCATGAGACATACCATATACATATCTGTTCATCAGTTTTTTCAGTATATAGATCTACATGATTTGATGACACTTGTTGATTCCTGTCAGCCGATTATTATCTACATGATCCCTGATTATTCCTGACTGATCCTGATTGATTGATATATATAGATTTGCATGATTAGATGACACCTGTTGATTCCTGTTATTGAGATGTTATTCGAGATATTATTGATATGCATGATTGATTGATCCTGATTGATAGATACCACTCGATATGCATGATTGATTGATCCTGATTGATAGACACTACTCGATATGCATGATTGATTGATTCCGATGGATAGATATAGACAGATGATTCCCTGTTGGGATCTCGGCATGTTGCCGACTACCCGGTCACTAGACCGTGAGATTGATCATTATGATTTGCCATGCACTGCTGTACTTCACGAACATGGCCGGGGTAGCTCCCCGTGGAGATTGTTCTTTACCGGTAAAGTGGTCTGATGGTAGACCCGTGAGCCCTCGACAAGGTTATGTCAGCCGAAAAAGGTGCCGAACAGTGGCATTGCCTGAGGTCCTGCGAGACCAATATGGCGCATGATTGGATACTTGGTTTTCTACCTTTGACGCATTACTTTTACTCGTACTGCTGCTCAGTTGTTTCCAGCACTATTATCTGTAGACATGCTTGTATCACTTGTAGTTCTTATACATGATCCTGGTAGTTGACTTTTGATTTCAAGCATGCATGCCCTACAGTTTTCATGATAGTTATTTCTGAGATACCCTGATTGTTCAGCATTCTTACCTGCAGTTTTATTTCTGATTATTAGTAGACATCTATGTTTCCAGCTTTTCCTACAGATCTTTACTATCCGCAGATTTTAGTACCCAGTAGGTACGATTAGCTATTTCTCGGCTCGTCGTGCCCACTGGGATACACTCCGGTGTATCTCACACCCTCGGGTGACTGTTGTAGGTCCGTCGGGTGATGAGATGTCGGGACGATCCAGCGAGCCGATTACGATAGAGTTGTCCCCATGAGCATTATATATCGATGACTCCTGCAGATATTTACTTTCCGCATTTCATTCCAGTTTATCTTGATTTAGACATTTAAAACTGATGATGTAATAACTTAATTTTGATTATTCTTGTTGAGTAGATTAGTGGTTGTACTGAGATATCTGTTGCTGATTACTAGCCTAGCCGTGCATATATAGGGGAGTCTCTGTTCGCGGAATAGAGAGTTTCCTATATGTGTGGCGGTCTGTTACGCCTGTTTTGCAAACTCTGGTTTAAACAAAAAAAAAAATTTCAGACCTGATTTTAAAACTCGGGGCGTGACAGTTTGGCTCGAACCTCATGCAGTTCAGTTTAAGTTGAATCAGCCTAGGTTCAAGGTGTATCCTTCATGGCTCGGTTTAAGTCGAGCTAGCTTGTAATTCGGTTCGACTTGGCTCGGTCCTCCTGTGATTCCGTTCAAGTTGAACCGACTAGTAATTTCTTTCGGCCTAGCTTGGGCCTCATGTGGTTCTGTTTGGATTGAACCGATAAGTTGAATTCTTTATGGCTTGGTCTAAGTCGAACCGGCCTGTGGTTTGGTTTGGCTCGTAACCTTATGGTTAGGTTCGAGATCCGTTTGAACTTGAAACTCCATTGCATTTGGTTTGGATTTGATTTAAGACGCCTTCGAGTTTGGTTTGAGTCACCCTCTTTGCGGTTTGGCTCAAAACCCTTTGACTTTGATTTGGGGTTGAACTGGTGCATGGTCCAGTTCATATGATTCCACCTAAATTCGATTTAGGTTGAACTGGCTTATAATTTGGGGGCATTTTGTTTTTTTTTTTTTCTCTTTTTTTTTTTGTATTGAAATATATGAGTTTATTTTGTCTCGGAAAGCAATCGAAATGGTTGCGTATAACGGACCCTAAGGTGAGTTATAATTCCGTCGTAGACAAAATATGTTTGAAAAAAAAATATATATTTTTTAGTATTGAAAAATATGGGTTTATTTTGGTTTATTTTGAAAAATATAGGTTTGTTTTGAAAAATATATATAGGTTTGTTGCGTATAACCTACCCTAAGGTGAGTTATAATTCCGTCGTAGACCAAATATGTTTGAAAAAAAAATATATATTTTTTAGTATTGAAAAATATGGGTTTATTTTGGTTTATTTTGAAAAATATAGGTTTGTTTTGAAAAAAAAATATGTTTTTGGTAGCAATCAGGCGCCCACATGGGTTTTCACCCGATACCTTCCCCTAACTTTTGCCTGTGAGTTCGAATTGTGTATTCTCACAGCGGGAATCTCATTTTTGCCTGTGGGGTTATACCACAACCGGGAATGATTTTTTTTTTCTTTTTTTTTTGCTTTTTTTTTTGTTTTTTTTGGTTTTTTTTTTTTGAGATTTTTTTTTTTTGAGATTTTTTTTTTGTATTGAAAAATACAAGCGTATTTTGTCTCGATAAGCAAACAAAATTGTTGTACATAACCGATTCTAATATCAGTTAGCCTTCCGTCATAGACAAAAATATGTTTGAAAAAAAATATTTTTGAGTTTTAAAAAATATGAGTTTATTTTTATTTATTTTGAAAAATATGGGTTTATTGAAAAATATGGATTTGTTTTGAAATAAAAATATATTTTTGGTGGCAATCGGGCGCCCAAATGATACATTCCCCTAACTTTTGCCTGTGAGTTCGAATTGTGTATTCTCACAGCGAGGATCCCATTTTTGCCTGTGGGGTTATACTACAGCCAGAATTTTTTTTTCTCTTTTTTTTTGATTTTTTTTTCCTTTTTTTCTTTTTTTTCCTTTTTTTTTGTTGTTTTTGTTTTTTTTTGGATTTTTTTTTCTTTTTTTTTTCTTCTTTTTCTTTTTTTTGGTATTTTTTTTCTTTTTTTTGTTGACATTTTTTTTTTCCTTTTTCTTTGTTTTGTTGTTTTTGTTTTTTTTTTGGGATTTTTTTTTTCATTTTTTTTTTGAGATTTTTTTTTGAGATTTTTTTTTTTTTTTTTTTTTTTTTTGACTGGTTCTTTGAAAATATGAGCTTGTCTTTGAAGGATGTAGGTGAGTAGGTGAGCTATTCACCTACGGGTTGGTGAAGAGGATTGGGTATGCCCCCATTAGATTATTTTTTCGAGGTTGCAGCCGAGGAATTGACCATATTGTGTGCATTATTGGAAAAGGGTAGTAAAGGTAATCATGCCCCCAGTAAAAGCCGCAATGTTCATATATGTCGGTGCTATTTTCTCGATGTAAGCATTAGGATTTACCTTTACCGCTTATATATATATATATATATATATATATATATATATATATATATATATATATATATATATTAAAGGTCTCAAAGATGGAAGGAGAAGTCAGGTCCCACCGGGCGTGCCATTTTGTCTGCGATCTCGAATGACTCATCTCGCGCGGTTCACCTTTCTTTTGTTCGGTGTTCCCATGGGATGGTATTCACGATTCAGATGGTCAGGTCCCACCGGGCGTGCCATTTTGTCTGCGATCTCGAATGACTCATCTCGCGCGGTTCACCTTTCTTTTGTTCGGTGTTCCCATGGGATGGTATTCACGATTCAGATGGATATTTATATGTGGATGGGTGTATGTGGGTATCAGGTATTGCGGATCCATGACTTCCAATGGACGCAAGCATCTATTGTTAATTACCCCCATGTGATTGGGGCACCTTCGATTAAGAGACCTTTATGAGGAGGATAGAATAAATTGTATCCTAATGATTGGACAAATCCTAAGTATATGTGTTAGGATTTAGTTGGATTTGAAATGGACTTAATCCCGATTATATGTGTTGAGGACTAGTCGATATTAAACTCTAAGTATATGTGTTAGAGTTTAATTGGGTTCAATTGGCTCTAAGTATATGTACTAGAGTCCAATTATATTTGATTCCATATTGGCGTATGTTCCAAAGTGGAGACATGACCAAATCCCAATGATATGTATTGAGGTGGGTCGGATTTGATGCTACTCGAAAGTAGGAGATGACTAAGTCCTATATGTATTAGGATTGGCCGAGCTTGATATGTTTTTTTACTCTAGTTATATGTGCTAGAGTAAAAGGTTGACTAACCCTAAGTATATGTATTAGGATTAGTTGAGTTGATTTGGTTTCTACCCTAGATATATGTACTAGAGTAAAAGGTTAACTACACCCTAAGTATGAGCGTTAGTTGGGTTGGTTTGGATGAACTCTATGTATATGTGTTAGAGCTCGATCGAATTGGATTTGGCTAAATTCTAAGTGTATGATTTAGAATCTAGCCGGTTTGAATATAATTTTGCCTTAATTATATATGTTAAGGCGATGAGATTGAATGGGTTTTGGGTTTTTCTATTTGTGGATCGAATGGGTTTTGGGTTTTATTTGTGGGCTCGAATGGGTTTTGGGTTTTATTTGTGGACTCGAATAGGTTTTGGGTTTTATTTGTGGACTCGGCTTATATTATATCTGGGCTGAATTTAGGACCCGAATGTGGACTGAGCCTTATTTTCATATGGGTAAATTTGAGGCCTGCATATGGGGTGAGCCTTATTTAATAAATGATTGAATTCATTTATTAGTCCTTTTTGAATCGGACTTATACTCCAAGTTGATTAGGACTCATTTGGATTTTGTCTGGATTCAAAGAAATTCCCATTTATTTCGATATCTCTTTTTTTATTTTTGTTTGATTTGGGGTCAGGAGAAAATCTCTTATTTTATCTTAGGATGCGAGGAAACCCCGTTATTGGGGTCCTAAGAAATTTCCTTTTTGAAATTATTTGGGATCCGAAGAAGTCACTTTTCTTTTTTTGAAATTATTTGGGATCCGAAGAAGTCCCTTATTATTTTTTTATTTGACTTGGGATCTGAAGGAAATCCACTAATCTTATCTTGGGGTTCAATTAATTTGATTTGGGATCCGAAGGAAATCCACTAATCTTATCTTGGGGTTCAATCCCTTTTATCTTGTAATTTGATTTAGGATCCGAAGGAAATCCACTCATCTTATCTTGGGGTTCAATCCCTTTTATCTTGTATTTGATTTTGGGATCCGAAGCGATTCCTTTTTGGCTTAACCTAAGTTCGGATGTCCGAAGAAATCATCCGAACTGGTTTTTTTTTTTTTTTTTTTTTTTCTTTCTTTTGAGCCTAAAGTAAGGGGCATTCGGGGCATCCGAAGAGGTCCCGAACCGGCTTTATTAAATTCTTTTTTTCTTTCTTTTGAGCCTAAAGTAAGAGGCGTCCGAAGTGGTCTTTTTTTTTTTTCTTTCTTTTGAGCCTAAAGTAAGGGGGCGTTCTTTCTTTTGAGCCTAAAGTAAGAGGCGTCCGAAGTGGTCTTTTTTTTTTATTCTTTCTTTTGAGCTAAGGGGCGTCCGCAGAGGTCCCGAACCGGTTTTATTAAATTTTTTTTTTTTTTTTTTTTTTCTTTTGAGCCTAAAGTAAGGGGCGTCCGAAGAGGTCCCGAACCGGCTTTATTAAAATTTTTTTTTTTCTTTCTTTTGAGCCTAAAGTAAGGGGCGTCCGCAGAGGTCCCGAAGCGGTTTTATTAATTTTTTTTTTTTCTTTCTTTCTTTTGAGCCTAAAGTAAGGGGCGTCCGAAAAGGTCCCGAACCGGCTTTATTAAATTTCTTTTTTTCTTTTTTTTTTCTTTTTTTTTTGAGCCTAAAGTAAGGGGCGTCCGCAGAGGCCCCGAACCGGCTTTATTAATTTTTTTTTTCTTTTTTTACGTGCTGAGAAATACGTCTGAAAATATGGCCGTCTGAAAATATGGCCGAGGAGAAGTCGACCGGAGGTGCTGAGGAAGTCGATCGGAGGTGCTGAGAAAGTCGATTTGTTGAGGAAGTCGATCGGAGTTGCTTAGAAAGTCGATCGGAGGGGGTTGAGAAAGTCGATCGGAGTTGTTTAGGAAGTCGATCGGAGGGGGTTGAGATCGGAGTTGCTTAGGAAGTCGATCGGAGGGGTTGAGAAAGTCGATCGGAGGGGTTGAGAAAGTCGATCGGAGGGGTTGAGAAAGTCAAAGTCGATCGGAGTTGCTTAGAAAGTCGATCGGAGTTGCTTAGGAAGTCGATCGGAGTTGCTTAGGAAGTCGATCGGAGTTGCTTAGGAAGTCGATCGGAGTTGCTTAGGAAGTCGATCGGAGTTGCTTAGGAAGTCGATCGGAGTTGCTTAGGAAGTCGATCGGAGTTGCATAGGAAGTCGATCGGAGGGGTTGAGAAGTTGCTTAGGAAGTCGATCGGAGTTGCTTAGGAAGTCGATCGGAGTTGCTTAGGAAGTCGATCGGAGTTGCTTAGGAAGTCGATCGGAGTTGCTTAGGAAGTCGATCGGAGTTGCTTAGGAAGTCGATCGGAGTTGCATAGGAAGTCGATCGGAGGGGTTGAGAAAGTCGATCGGAGTTGCTCGATCGGAGGGGTTGAGAAAGTCGATCGGAGTTGCTTAGGAAGTCGATCGGAGGGGGTTGAGAAAGTCGATCGGAGTTGTTTAGGAAGTCGATCGGAGTTGTTTAGGAAGTCGATCGGAGGGGGTTGCTTAGGAAGTCGATCGGAGTTGCATAGGAAGTCGATCGGAGTTGCATAGGAAGTCGATCGGAGTTGCTTAGGAAGTCGATCGGAGGGGGTTGAGAAAGTCGATCGGAGTTGTTTAGGAAGTCGATCGGAGGGGGTTGAGATCGGAGTTGCTTAGGAAGTCGATCGGAGGGGTTGAGAAAGTCGATCGGATGGGTTGAGAAAGTCGATCGGAGGGGTTGAGAAAGTCAAAGTCGATCGGAGTTGCTTAGAAAGTCGATCGGAGTTGCTTAGAAAGTCGATCGGAGTTGCTTAGAAAGTCGAGGAAGTCGATCGGAGTTGCTTAGAAAGTCGATCGGAGTTGCTTAGGAAGTCGATCGGAGTTGCTTAGGAAGTCGATCGGAGTTGCTTAGGAAGTCGATCGGAGTTGCTTAGGAAGTCGATCGGAGTTGCATAGGAAGTCGATCGGAGGGGTTGAGAAAGTCGATCGGAGTTGCTTAGGAAGTCGATCGGAGGGGTTGAGAAAGTCGATCGGAGTTGCTTAGGAAGTCGATCGGAGTTGCATAGGAAGTCGATCGGAGGGGTTGAGAAATTCGATCGGAGGGGTTGAGAAAGTCGATCGGAGTCGATCGGAGGGGTTGAGAAAGTCGATCGGAGTTGCTTAGGAAGTCGATCGGAGGGGTTGAGAAAGTCGATCGGAGTTGCTTAGGAAGTCGATCGGAGTTGCATAGGAAGTCGATCGGAGGGGTTGAGAAAGTCGATCGGAGTCGATCGGAGGGGTTGAGAAAGTCGATCGGAGTTGCTTAGGAAGTCGATCGTTCTCTTTTTTTTCTTTTAAGGTAACGATGAGGGATATGTGGGTGGTTGAATCTGGGAGGAGGTTTTTTTTTGTGGTGGAATTTGGGAGGTTATTTTTCGGACAAGGCAAAAGAAAAAATTTCCTTTTTATTCTTTCTATTTCCTCTATTTATAGTGGGGAGTGGCAGAGAAATATTACGTAGGGTTTGTTGGGATTTGTTAAGGGGTTGGCGAGGAGGGACTGGCAGAGAAATATTGCGTGGGATTTGTTGGGATTTGTTAAGGGGTTGGCGAGGAAATGTAGGTTTGTTGAGGAACGACCTACGTGGAATGTAGGTTTGTTGCGAAAAATTCGTGGTTCAAATTTGAATACGTTGGGAAAAATTTCAAATTTTAAAATTAAAAGGATATGTTAAAATTGTGAGAAGATGGTTATATTCAAATTTTAAATTTCAGATTTCAAAATTAAACGGTTATATTCAAATTTCAATATGTTGAGGGGGTATGGTTATATCTAAATTTCAAATTTCAAATTTCAAAATTGAATAGGTTCGAATTTTAAGATTAACCGATTATGTTCAAATTTCATTATGTGTTCAAATTTCAAAATTGAACGGTTATGTTCAAATTTGAGAAAGTATGGTTGTATTTAAATTTTAAATTTCAAATTTTAAAATTGAATATGTTATGTTCAAATTTGAGGAAGTATGGTTGTATTTAAATTTCAAATTTAGAAATTGAACAGTTATGTTCAAATTTGAGAAAGTATGGTTGTATTTAAATTTCAAATTTTAAATTTTAAAATTGAATATGTTATGGGAATGTTCAGATTTCAAAATTGAATATGTTGCAGGATTCGAACGAGGGAATTTGGTTGAATTTAAATTTTGATTGGAATTTGGTTGGGGATTTGAATTTCGAATATGAATTTGAATAAATTGGCTGAAAGATATTTTGAGATTGATGGATGAAGGATTTCGGCTGAATTCAAAATTCAAATTTGAGTACAGGTGACGTTTGAGAAATAAATTCAAATTTGAGTATAGGTGGCATTTGAGAGATATTTTGAAATTTCGTTAAAAATTAAAGGCTAAATTACAGAAAGCCCCTCTCTAATATCCCGCTTTTCCACTTTACCCCCTGTCATTTAAAAGTCGACAATCTGCCCCCTCGTAATTTCAGAAATGTCTTTAGGGGGCAACGACGTTGACAAAAATGATAAATTGACGAAAATACCCTTCCTTCTTTTTTTTCGAAGTCTTTTTTTTTTCTTTTTTCTTTTGGAAGTCTTTTTTTTTCTTTTTTTTTTTCTTTTTTTTTAGGGAATATTTTCCAAGGGTATTTTGGGTATATGAAAATATATTTTCAAAAAAACTGACGGTCAACTGACGGTCAACTGACGGCGGGGAGGTTATTGCACAATTTGGTAATTACGAGGGGGCAGGTTGTCGACTTTTAAATGACAGGGGGTAAAGTGGAAAAGTGGGATATGACAGGGAGGTTTTCTGTAATTTAGCCAAAATTAAAAATTCAAAATTCAAAATTCAATTTGAACATAATTTTTGAAATTGAATCTTTAATCAAGAAGTTGACTATAATGTAAGGCTCGCGTGGCAGAAAAAAAAAGAATCCGACTAATTTGGTGACTAAAAAAAATCGACGGACTTTGATAAGACCTATATGGTTGTGTTTACAAATGGCCTATTAATGTGGCTTGAGTTTATAGTAAAATTTATTGGACCCAAATTATTAATATGTTAAAAATTTTGGGCCATAATTTTTTTCCTATTTTTTTATTATAATTTTTTTGTATGCCAACACTGCTACCTCTTTTTAATATGACCTGAGCCCAAGAATCTAGCTCTTTTTTTTTGTTTTTTGTTTTTTTTTTCTTTTTTGGAGAAAAATAACTATGTAGAATGACCTGAGAATTTTGCGTAATATGTAAAAGGGTGTGTGCAGGTGCTGTAATTTCTATAGATGATGGTGTCGTGCCCCCCTCGATCTATTCATTACATTCACACCCACCCATGAATGATTGTAAATTGATGTCTTATTTTATATGCACAAAAATAGTCACAGGTTCAAACATATAGTATTATTCAATACCTATTCTCCTATAATGATAAGTAATCAGATTATCAGATTTGATTCTGGGGATTGAATCCCATAACTTGTGTTGTTTTATGATTTTAGTTTTTACTTCTGTTTATGTTTTCAGGTTAAATGGGGTGGTTCATTGACATCCATATAGCCATGTGAGCATCACAAATGACATATCTGAATCTTTCATATTCTTTTTTATCTTTATATTTGATACAAGTATTTGAAGTTTGCCTCCCACTGGTTGAATCTAAATTGCTTCAAATCTCAACTTTTATCTTTCAAATCAACACTTAGATGTTAAATTATTATGATCTTCTGCTTATACTACTTGATGACTCTCATTCTATAGAATTTCTTCTTAACCCCATTATTTTACTTACAAAACGGGTCAGCTAATTGGGTCAGCCCAACCGTAGAAACATTATCAGTCAAACCAAATTTTTGGACATTCCCCTCAGAGACCATTTTATGCTTCTCTACCAAACCATTATTCTCATTTGAATGATCTATTAATAAAAAAAAAGTGCAATACTACCAATAATAGATTGTGCATGGAACCCATGTTCTACTCAAATAGGTGCACAAATATTTTATGTAAAATAATAATCTCGGGCACCGAGATATCAGGATCTGGAGCAATCTAAAATTTCTAATTCTGATATAAGATATAAGCTATTCCAGCTTTTTTTTCTTTTTTTCTTTTTTAAATAATATTTAATAACTGAAATTGTTTACTTGTTCCACGAAAATCCAAGCTAGGTACAGCGAATCATCAAAACAATAGATTCTGTTCCTTTCAACATCTAACGATATGCCTACTCATCTTATATGAGACAATATATATTTCATGGGCGATGTTAGGTGTACATCCTTTTAGAGGTGTATATTTTACATCCTATCTTATTCTGAAATAGATATTATTTCACTCGTCATATCGAGTGACGAATGAAATTTATTTCATTCCAGAATAGAATGGGATGTAAGATATACACCCCTAAAGAGGTGTATACTTATATATACCCATATATATATATATATATATATATATATATTGAATAAGAAATTGAGATGAAAACTATGAGTAGTAGATGATTTTGCTTTTATAAAACTTTTTCTCTCTAAGAAACAGTGTTTGATGAATAAAAATGTTTATAACCGTAAACTACACGATTTTCCTACATTTATTATACCCTTCTAGAAGGAAAAAAAACTGCTGCTCTACGTCAGGTTTCTTATTTCTATGTCTCGTACATTGTATCTAATATTTGATGATAAAAACAGAGAACCTCGTTCAATTTGTAAGACGCCGATGTTTAGAATTTGTACCTCTAAATATATAGAATTTTTAAATACTATGGGCAACATAATGATGAGTAAGCAAAATTTGAAATTTGAAACCTCTACTGTGCAGTTTAATAATAGGTGTAATGCACGAGAAGTACTTGTGCAGCAGATGCAGAGAAAAATTTTTACACGAAAACCTCTCAGCACTAATTTCTCACCCAATTATTAAACCTGCGTGTAACGCAATGCGTTTCTACTCAAGCAAAAGAAAAAAAAAAAAAAATAATTAGAAAATTTAAGATCTATTAATTAGTATAATTAATGAATATAATATAACCCCTCCCTAAAACTCCATAACTTTGTCGCCGACCCCTCTCTGTCTCTCTCTCTCTCTTCTTTCTCTCTCCTCGACAAATCCCCCTCCCCCTCCTCGACAGCGACACAGGGTCTCCCCCTCTCTCTCTCTCCTCTCCTAACCCGACCCATTTAACGCGCCACGTGGGACCAATACAAAGTGGGCCCCACCGCACCACCTCCCCAACCTCGGTCACTCCTTCTCCTCCTCCTCCTCCTCCTCCTCCTCACCACTTTGTGCGGTAATTTGACCTGCGCGGTAACCCTAGCGCGCGCCGTCCCGACACCTCAAACCCCACACCACCCCTCTCCTCTCCTCTTCCAAAAAGGCGTCTCCTTTGACGCACTTTCGTATTCCTCTTCGCCATCATTGGCATCTTCCCCGTAGTCTCCCCTCGCATCCACGCGCATTTCTTAGAGCTGGAGGTGGGGTCTCGGATCGCACCTTAGCAACGAAGGAGAGGAGAGGAGAGGAGAGGGGGAAGGGGAACGAAGAAGAGGAGAGAAAGAAGCTCAGTTATCGATGAAGGGGCGGAGTAGTAGTAGTAGCGAGAAGAAGATCTCGGTGAGATGGATACTCATCCTCTGCGTCTTCAGCTTCGGCCTCGGAATGTTGTTCACGGATAGGTTGGTCTCTTTTGCCAAAAAAAACTAAAAATAATAATAATAATAATAATAAAAAATAAAAAAAAAAAAAAAAAAAAAAAAAAAAAAATCCTGTAAGAGATTTGGGATCTGGGTTCGCGTAAAAAATGCAAATTTTGCTTGATTTTGGGAGATTGATTCAATTTGGTCCTTCCTTTTTGGGTCGATTATGCGTGATTTTTGGGGTTTTTTTGAGTGGCAGGTTCTGGAATGTGCCTGATTCCAATAACCAGATTGTTACTAGGCGGCGGCAAGAGCAGGAGCTGCAGATCATCTCCGAGGATTGCGCCACCAAAAGGGTTAGTTTTGATTCTAAAATGGATTTTTTTTTTTTTTTTTTTTTAATGTTGGTATCGTCTAAATTGGTATCTCCTTTGGATTTTAGAAGCTTGCTAAAGATGAAGATATAATGGGGGAAGTGACGAGGACCCACGAGGCCATACAGTGAGTTGATGAATCTTAATCCGTGTTCTTTGAAGAATTGTGATATCTTTTAGTTCTTGTACTAAACTTGGTAAATATGATGTTATCAGATCTTTGGATAAGACCATCTCAACACTACAGATGGAGCTGGCCGCCAAGCGGAGCTCGCAGGAGCTGCACGGCGGCGGCGGTTCGCCGTCGACTTCAGCCCCTGATAAGCAGAGGAAGAAGGCTTTTGTTGTGATTGGGATCAATACCGCGTTCAGTAGCAGGAAGAGGCGCGATTCCGTTAGAGAGAGCTGGATGCCACAAGGTATTCTATTTTGTTAACCTTCTTTTGAAATATGGAGATTTGTTTATTCAGACATCTTTGTTTATTCTTGCAAGATCTCTAGATGAATTGTCATTTAAAATTTGCTACTATACTGCTAATAACTGTAGTTCATATATCAGAATTTTTTAAGGGAGTCTGTATATTCTGCTTAATTGCTTTGACACAATTTTAAAGATTGAGATAGTTTTGGTGATGAGTGGTAATGATATTATGCGGTTCTTTAAACGTTTAGCGCTGATTTGTTTGAAATCTAAATTTTATTCTGTGTAAGTAGACCATGATCTTTAATGTTTCCTAAAAGGATAGTAAATTAGATGCTTGTTTGATGAATATTGGACCAATATATTGTGCCATCATTTCGAACATCATCTTTCACAACTAATTGAATGCTATGGTATAGCCGGAAGTTATTTTCTCTGATTCACATTTTTAGAGTCACTTCGCCTGATGTTACTAGAAGCCTCATTCTATGGTTTATTTGTTTGTCATGGCTCTTTATATTTATTTATGTACAAGCTTCTCACTTCTATGCTTTAATACCATCAGGATAACTAAGTGTTTTCGTCAATTCCAAACTGTTAGACTAAGATCTTTTGCCTATGCATACTGTTATTTTTTTGTGCTCTAGTAATTATTGTGTGCTTTTATGCACATCTTGACAGTTGCTAACATATTCAGCCTTTATGAATTTTGAGTTGTATTATGACTTGAGCTTATTTTTCTTCTTTTAGATCTTTATCTATGTTCTCGCACGGTCCTTGAAATGTGCGATGCTCTTTATTAGTTATTACCATAATATCGGAAGTTGCTTCAACTCTTGAAGTAATCTGTAGATGTCTCTATGCAGATTGAGATTGCCAATCATGGTTGTCATGATTTAGTAAAGCTGTTCAGAGAAACAGTAGCTGTTTTTCAATATCAGCTTCCTCTGCAGCTAAAGCAGAAGCTTGAAATTGTAGCTTTTGCTTCTCCAGATCTAGAAGTCAGGCCGAAGAAGCACAATTTAATTTCGGGAGATGATACGAGAGCATTACTTCCTAACTACCTAATAGATATTTTCATCTTCGTAATCAAATCCTTTCCTGCTGTTCTTATGTTAAGATTAGTTAATTTGTTTTTGTTACTTGTTTTTAATTCAATTAGGTGAAAAACTCCAGCAACTGGAACAGCAGAAGGGAATCGTTGTTCGGTTTATGATTGGCCACAGGTAATCTACTAGATATTCTGTTACTTTCCTAACTTCAGGCCTGTGAGATTCTATGGCCACAAATTTCCGTGTATATATTTTCACTGCAAATACATTGTCTTAGCAGGAGTTCCTTGGATATTTTATGTTTTTATCTTGTGTTCAACTAGCCATTATCAGTGCTTCAGCATCAAGTTAGCTTTTTCTGTTTTTCTTTTCTCATTCATTCTCTTTTTCCTGGTGACCACCTTGTATGCGAGTTATGCTTATCAGTTTCTCTGTTAGTTTGCATTTCATATCTGCATGTTTTGTACTTTGACCATCTCGAACAAGCTTAGAATAACTCAATTCATAGCATGATATTAGAGTGTGAGCCACATGCTCAAATCCCTCGTGATTTCAACTATCATCAATTTATCAAATTTCTCCTGATGATTACTGCTGCACATTTTTTTTCTATGCTAACATGCTATCACTGTTGCAATCATTCATTGTGCAGATAATCAATGTCATGCATGCATGAGATTAGGACATGGTTTGTCCAGATGGATCTTACGACCAATTCATTTATTGAAATTTTGATATTTTTTGCAATCCAGCATGTTAAACATTTTAGATCTTTTTTTTTCTCACAATGTATGCTGGAATTGGCTGAGAATGAAAAGAGAAATAGTATTTCTTTAACTGGATTCAGTGCTCAAATTTGAGCTTCAAGGAGAGATAGGACTTATGTAGCTGACTCAGTTTGTTGCTATTTAAGACCCTCTCATTGTTCTGCTATTATTGTCGTTTGTTTACTAGATTTTTCCCAAATAGAGGTGAACTGTGGAAGGGGATTCATCTGGTAAACCTTCAATTAGGACATAGGCTCCATTTTTCACTTGTCATTTGTGGAAGTGGTAAATGTGTTGCTTGTTTGTCTTATTATCACATTTTTTTCACTGTAGCTAGGCTATACAATTGGTATATAAAAGAAGCAATGCCCGATTAGTTACTGAAAGACTAACCCATAATCTTGGACTGCTGTTTTACAGTGCTACATCGAATAGTATCCTAGACAAGGCTATAGACTCCGAAGAAGCTCAGCATCATGACTTTCTTAGACTGGTATGGTGTATTTCTTCGTAACACTCAATTAAATAACATCTTGGTGCCTCTCACAAATAAAGCAATTACTAACTTTTCTTCCCTCTATCAATCAATTTATTCACACAGGACCATGTTGAAGGGTACCATGAATTATCAGCAAAGACGAAAATATTTTTCTCCACAGCTGTTGCCATATGGGATGCTGAATTTTATGTCAAGGTCGATGATGATGTCCATGTGAACCTAGGTGCTCTTTCGGTGTTTCTTCTGTTATAGTTCCTCTTGAGAAAGTTGAAGAAATATTATTTGATGGCATTATAACCATTATGATGCAGGGATGCTAGCTACAACTCTCGCTCGACATAGATCGAAACCGAGAACCTACATAGGTTGTATGAAGTCCGGGCCAGTTCTTTTTGATAAGTAAATTCCTACAACTTTTCCTACAGAGTGTTATCCGCGCCAGTAATATGAAGTATATACTTATATTAAATTCTCTGTGATTTCTATAGGAATGTTAAGTACCATGAGCCTGAGTATTGGAAGTTTGGAGAGGAAGGAAACAAGTACTTCCGCCATGCTACGGGGCAGATATATGCTGTCTCAAAGGATTTGGCCACCTACATCTCAATCAACCAGTAAGATTATGATAGTGGTGATACATATTGTTTGTGCTTGATATATATAAATGATTTTCATTAACTTAATCCCATCTGCAGGCCTATACTACATAAATATGCGAATGAAGACGTATCCTTAGGTTCATGGTTTATTGGGCTGGAAGTCGAACATATCGATGAGAGGAACATGTGCTGTGGAACTCCACCAGGTTGGTTTATTTATTTGAAAAGTAGGTTTAGTTAAAATCGTCTGGAAATTTGACCTGATTTAAATCACATTCTCAGGATTTCAAATTTAAAAATTTATTATTCAAAGTTTTTCCTGCATAACAATGAACGTCCTCCCATTGCCCTATCATCTGGAGAATATATGCCATACAAATATCATCGTTAGAGCTCGCTAATGTGGCAGCATTTGGAGATTTCATTTTTGATAATGATGCAGACGTGGCGTTGCTTTAGATGGTAGACTAGGCTTTAGGGACCTAATCGCTGAAATAAATGCTCTGAGAATGTAACTGAAACTGGGATAAAATTTCAGGGAATAAAATTGTAATTAACACTTCTAAGTATCAAACAGCCTTATAATTTATTCCTTAAATTTTTATGCAGATTGTGAGTGGAAATCACAGGCAGGAAATGTTTGCATCGCCTCGTTCGACTGGAGCTGCAGTGGGATCTGCAACTCAGTAGATAGATTAAAGGATGTACATTACCGGTGTGGCGAAGGAGATGGCGCTGTTTGGAGCGCCTTATTCTAATTACACTTCATTTGCCAGTTAACAACAAAGTTGAAGTGCTTTCTTGGTGACTAATTGATTTGAGTGTGCAACTGTGAAGGCATCTGAAAAAGAAAGCACAGATAGGGAGGAGTACTCTTCGAAGTTTTAAGGCGAATGCGATGATAATGATACGACAAAAAGAAGCCTGTTCCTAGGGAGATGGTCTGATGTTCAGAATATAAGTAGGTCTGAGATAGTTGTTAAAACATGAAAAAACTTTACAGAATTTGAAAAAAAAAAAAGATGATAATTCTTATGAATTTTTTTAGCCTCTTTTCTGATTTGGGATTTTGGGAGGGAAGAAAAAGGAGGTGGACTGTGTGAAGTTGCAAATTGTTGGTGAGATTTATTGCTGATGTGCATTTGTGGGAAGCTTCATCCTTTGAAGTACAGCTTAATTATGTCAAATTGATTTATTATTTAAAAGTTATGAAATTTTGTTTAATGAATCTTTAATTAATTAATCGCATCTATCTTTTTACCATATTTTTTTTTCTAATATCCTTTTGGAATATATGGAATATACACAATTGAAAATATATGATATTATAAAGTAATTCTCTGATGTGTTATTTTGAGATCTAACAGATGGTTTAAACAAAATATTAAAAGAATAAGGTTTTTTTTTTTTTTTTTTTATCATTCTTATGCTTCAGAATCTATTTCAGATTCCCATGCTGTGAAATTGTTTATTTTAAAACAAAATGATGTGAAGCAAAATTAAGTGATCAAAAATTGTCACAAGTCTTAAACTTTTACCAATTGAGGGAATCTAAAGTAATCTTCTTAGGAAATATTATTTTTGTAAATGTCCTTATCAAGAAACTCTAAAAAAAATATAACTAAATAAATAAAAAAAAAAAAAACTCCAACACCTCAGTCTCTTCCATTTTTACCCCTTAACAACTCTTTCCTACCCAGAGAAAAATATTAAAAAAACAACCTAATTTAGAAGTTATATCTGATTTCAACAAACAAACAAAATATAGAGAATTCAAAGGGCTAAAGTTTACATTATTATATAATATAATATTTTAAAAATTTTATAAGAAACTAAAGTGGAAAACTTTTTCAATGTTGCAGATCCAAAATAGATTATCTAGTCGATCATATATACATTGTAAAGAATTCATATGTATATTCAAAAATTCTAATTTATTAAATAATTATTATTTTAATGTTACATGTCAACTACAAATTAAAATTCAAACCAACCATAGAGACCCACTTCATGCATAAACCTACATGAAAAAAAAAAAAAAAAAAAAATTACGACTACATTAATCTACGACCACAATTTCATAAGATCCAAATCACATGAGACCACACTGAGCAGGAACAAAGGACAAGAGATTATTCTCCAGATCATAGAGTATCTGCATATTCTGCTGCTGAAAATTCCCTATGACCGACCCATCACTACTCCCCAGCATTGCCAAGCACAAGTTCCCGGTGTCGAAATCGATCGCCATGTAGTTCTCCTGCGGCAGCTGCATATCGGCGCCGCCGCCGAAGTGGAACACGAGCTTCGGGATCGCGTCGACGTTCACGAACGGCGGCGACGGGAGCGCGAAGCACAAGTCGAGCCCGATCCCAGCGGTGTCGTTCACTGCCTGCAACGTCACCTGCGAAAGAAACGCCTGCGTCACTAAGTCGTACGCCGTGTCCTGCAGGTACGTGATCGACGTGCCGGAGTCGATAAAGACGCCTCCGGAACCGTCGGGGCTCAGCGCGAACACCGACGGTGGTATCGGGAGCTGAGTGTCCCCGACCGTTATGCCGATGAGGTCTACAAAGAAAAGCGAGGGCAGAGCCGGGTTTACGACGAAGGCCGTGCTCTGCACCGGGCCGTATATCGTATCGTTAGCTAGTTTTGCTTGCGCGCCAAAAAGGAGAGTGCTTGAATTTGATGCGAGAAAGGAAGTGAAGCAGTAGGCGAACTTTTTCGCATTCAGTTGGTTGACAAGCGACAAGGGCCCGCGCCCGAACCCGACCATACCCGACCCGTTCGACAGCGAGCCGTCGTTGAGGCTCCCGCACCCGAATGCAATGCTGCTGGGTGCAGAAACTTTTGTACCGTTGGCGCTTCCGAATGTGAGGGTCTCCGCCGCAAGGTACCCGGCGGTGGCGGCGCTGTCGCCGTAGCTGTAGAAGTAGACGCAGGAGTTTTGGTAGCACAGCGGCCCCGGGAGTGCCTGACACAGCGGGTCTGCGCATGTGACGGCTGACGAGGTAGATGATTTCGCGGGGTCGTAGTACGGCGTCGGCTGCTCGACGCATAAAATGCAGGGGTTGCATTGGGTCCAGATGAGGTCGCTGCCGGTATCGAAAATCCCAGAAAACGCCTGCGCGGGCGTGCCGATCCCCATGTCCACGAGGAACTCCCCCTCGCTCGGGCGGACCGGTATGAAGGGCGGTGTCCCCGCGATCGATTCGGGCAACACAACCGTCGGCCTCGACAGCAATGCCGCCGCCCGCATCTTGCTCCGGAGCACGGCCCGACGCAAGAGCTGCGACTTATCGTAGTGACCCCCGGCATCGACGTGGGTCAACTCCGCCCGAAAAGAAATGGATGCAGAAACTGACACCAGAGAAGCAAGCGGCAGCAGGAGGAAGAACAAAAGTTTTGTCATTTTGAAAAATTGCTCAAACCAAGCGTTTAGTGAGTGAACTAGAAACTAGATTTGGTCACAAATATAGCAAGTTAATTAGGAAGGTAATTAAAAATCTAATAGATCACATTCATGGGGACGTACGTAGAGAGTATCGGATAAAGAGCAGCGAGAGTAAATGATATTTGACTCTACAAATACAAATCTGGAGTAATCATAATGTAACATGTGCTAAGTAGCATTGAAATTGGTACGTTAGAGTAATTTGTTGATGTGCGTGATATCTTTAATTTGATCTTCGTAACTTTCAAATAACGCAAGCTAAGTTGATAGTGAAAATTTAATATTATTATAATATAATTCTTTGATGCATTTACTTCTCCAATATAATAAGCGAAAGTTACTCACGCTTCACCACGAGATTTGGAAAAAGTTGAACTAATCTATGGTACTGGTTAGCGGAACTATGCTACCTAGTATGAAGGAAAAGTCTTTTCTTATTTTAAGGCAAAAATCTATAGAATTTATCTAAATTATTATAACAATTAAAAATAATTTTATATATAAAATATAATAGAACTGAATCTCTTGACGGGCGGTATTATTTTGGACGATGATTAGACCTGAGAGATTAAAAGAATTAAGCATATTAGAGTTAAACTAGTTCTAGAAAAAGTGATTTTTTAAAAAATTAGGATGTTACAGTTGGTATCTAAGTCAATCACTAATCGAAAGTATGAGATGAATCGTCTCGGCTGAACCAAAATTATATAACGAGCAAAGCAAGGCTCTCGGGCTAATAATTGTTATGGGTGAAGCGCGACTCCCACAAAGTCGGCTAAATCCACTACAACAAAATTAGGTTATAGGGACACATTTTTGTGACACATTATAATAATATATCGCTATACATCCTAGCGACTGCGCACATCACGACACTAATAATAAGTGCCAGTATTTTTATTAGCAACACTTTTTTCATATTTTAGGATCACTTAAATTAAAGTATCGCTATAGTATAATTTTGTTGTAGTGATCTAGCAAGACGAATCTCACATTCCTTGATACCTATGAATGTGTCTGAAGCTGATAAGGATGTCAGGACTTAAAGAAACACCGTCAAAATTTGAAATAATTTTATACATAGAATATAATAAGGCTAAACTTTTTAATTTAGATATTATATTTTGGGCGGTAGTTAGGTCTAAGAGGTTAAGAGACTTAAATATGCTAGAGCTAGAGTAATTCTAGGATGTGGCGATAGTTAGGTCCAAGAGATTAATAAGAGAATTAAATATGCTAGAACTAGAGTAATTCTAGTTAGGTCTAAGAAATTAAGAGAATTAAATATGCTAGATGTAAAGTAATTCTAGGATGGATGACCTTCTGAAAAATAGGTGCGTGACAATTATTACATATTTTAAATTAATTATCCAATCTTTTAAAATTTTATTTTTACTAATTAATTTTTTAATTTGTTTGATTTGAGCCAATCAATGATATTTTGACTTCAAAATAAAAATGCATTGAACTTTACAACTGCAGATAATTTTGATTAAACTGTCTGTAATTTCAAATTTTTGATTTTCATGTTCAACATTTTAATTTGTTCGATTTAAATCATTCAATGATTCTTCTGATATAGAATTCAAGTTAATTATTTATTTTAATAGATTTATATATAGTTACACAAATTGTATAAAAATACGTTAGATTAGTATGTCAAGCTAAAAGAAGCGTTTAAATTTTAAGATTAAAAAATATTAACTGACTCAAATTAAATAAATTAAAAATTAACGTTGTAAAATAAAAAGTTTTAGATATTAGATAATCAGGTCAAAATGAATATTAGTTGAGATAATTTATATATATTTTATCTTTTTCTAATTTTAAAAATCAAGAGATTGGCCTTGTTAGGACTCTTTAATTCCATAATTTATTTTTTTTTTCCTGAGATTCAAATCTGCAATGCAAAATTTTAAAAAATTATTATACATTAGTGGTTTTCGAATTATTTTGCGTGTTTCATACTAATCTTTATTTCTAAATTCTTGAACTCTCAGAAATATTACAATTAAGTTCTTTATACTCAAGCCTAGCGGAAAAATGACTTGACATTCTTAATCACTAGTAAGTTAGCTAGGCATGAAAAATAAATAAATAAATAAATAAATAAATAAATAATCTTACCCAATCCTTATATATTTACATTATTTTAGGGGAAAAAAAACTAGAAGCAATAAGATTTGATTATAATACATCATATAGTTTAAGGGCAAAAGTGCAATGTGCATAGTATTTTAAGATTACAGCTGTTATATATCTGCATATATTTTAAGAGCTATACTATGTATACATCCAAAATTGGTGTATATCATATACCCCACCTTATTCAAGGGATAGAGACTTATCCACGAGTCACTTCAAGTGATCGGTGAAATTTATCCCATCCTTGGATGGGGTGGAGTGTATGATATATACCCATTTTTGATTTTATACATAATATTTTTTATATTTTAAGCATAACACAGTATATCTTTTTGTTTTCTTCTTATAATTACTAGATGGTCCTCTAACCATGAGGCGGGTGACGCTTAGATTCTCAAATTTTAATTTGGTATAATTTTTTACAATCAAATTTTATAATTTAATTTAATTAGTTAAATATTGATAAATTGTTAATGTATAACTGATGTCGGCAATAACATCAACGATCCGTCAATATTTAATAAACTAAATTAAGTTATGAGACTGGATTGTAATAATTTCAGAAGTTCGAATAAAAAATTACAACAGATTAAAATTAATTATGAGTTTTTTATTTTTCAAGGATTAATTTTTTTTATTTTTCACTAGTCTTATTTTTTTTTAATATTAAAAAAAAAAAGAAAAAGGATGAGGGGTTGTAAGATTAATTATAAGTTTTTTTAAAAATTATAAACTTAGCATTTCTCTTATATTCTAATTAATGATTGGCTTGAGTACTTAGATAAAATAAATATTTGTTGAGAATTAAACAAAAGAGTTCCTCAATTTGAGAAGGACAACTTGCAACTATGCAAGTTGCCTGGGAAGCAGCAGATTCAAGATTTTTGGGCTTCTTGGATTGTGCGAATTAAGTGGATCATTATTTGAAGTATATGCAGAATTTTATAGGAACTCGACGCTATCGAATTAAAATTACATTTTAACGGTACAAAGCGCTAATATATATATATTCTCAAAATATTCTTTTAGTTTTATTTATTTGCTTAAAATCGCGTTTTATGTGTGCTGATTGATTCACTCACACATTTTGAAACGCGGCTAGTGTAACAGCGACATTTTAGAAGGGTCAAATAATATAAGAGATACCAACGCATTACCCAAACATAACATGCTAATTTAAGCTCAATGTTCCAAAATTGAGTTTCCTTGTTACCAAACTTTCCTCGAGCTCGAGCCAAAGTGATCAGTTTTAGTAAAAAATTCATAGTACAACTCAAAGTGGGTGTAAATAATACACCTTCTATCTATTACCATTATGTTTGAGTCACACGAGTGGACTTTAGAACTTTTTCAAATGCCCCTATAAACTTTCAATATTGACAATTATACTGTCTAAATTTTGTCAAATAACTTAATTGGTCCTTTCTCTCGATGAAGTTATTAATTGAACAACAATATCTGGTGATTTGTCTCATAGATCACACACACACACACACACATACAAAACCTTACTGAGAAATTTTAAAAAAATAACAAAATATGCAAAGCAATAATATGCCATATTTGATACATTAACTACCGAAGAAGATAAAATTCAGAATTTTGTCAAGAATATTACTGCTGCATTCAACAATGCAATTGGCCCATTCCGGCCCAATCCAATTGGCCCAAAAACCTTGATCTTTTCTACACCGTCCGATTTGCATCGCAAATCGTAATAAGAAGACACCGAGAGGATTCATCTATAATCACCTAAACCATTGGTAATTAACAATATTGTTTCAATTCCCTTGATTTTCTAGCATTTTGTTTTTTCATAAGTACAAAATATTGAGCTCTCAAAAACTTAATACAACTTTTTTTCTCATTATATAAAGTTGGGAGGTATATGCATGTCACAAAAAGACATATATATATATATATATAGAGTTGGGCTGGAATGCTATTGATAGCACCAACCCAATTTTGCCACCCATTTTGTAGTTATTGGATCGCATTGAGATCCGTGTAGACTCTTTAATGAAAAAAAAAAAAAAAAAGTAAAAAGAAAAAGTAAAAAGTAAAAATTTTTTCTTTTTAATTAAAGGACTTGCACGAATCTCAATGCAATCCAATGACTACAAAATGGATGGCAAAGTTGGGTTGGTGCTATCAATAGCATTCCAGCCCAACTCTCTCTCTCTCTCTCTCTCTCTCTCTCTCTCTCTCTATATATATATATATATATATATATATATATATATATATATATATATATATATATATATATATATATATATATATAATAGCTAATTATTTTAAAAAATTTAAGTTATTAAAAAATAATATTTTTAACATATTCAAGAGAATTATTATTACGACAGTTTTTTTTATATTT
>CM055060.1:53172418-53457418 GCA_029204045.2 Tillandsia leiboldiana | reverse complement strand
TAAAAACTATGCTCTCTATATATATATATATATATATAGAGAGAGAGAGCATAGCTTCTAGTGATCATTCAAATATATATGGATAAAGGTTTAAAATATTTTCAGAATTATTTTAGAATAATTTATTAATTTTTATTCTATTTTTTTCCTAGAATAAAGTTTATATCTAGGGACAATGAATGGAATTTTTTTTTTTAAAACTTTAGCTTACCTTCCTATCTGAGACTATATTTATTAAAATATACTATTTAATTACTAATTTTATTTACTAATTTTATTTAATAAAATATACTATAAAATATTAAAAATTATTTTATATTTTGTTTACTAATTATGTTTATTAATTTTGTTTATTAATTATTATTTTGTCACGCCTCGGGAGCAATTTAAAAGCGGAAAGCAGCCTTTTTTTCTGAAACAAGCTCCCATGTGGCATGTGCATAGACCCGCCACATATACAAGATCTCCATTGTATATGCACAGCGTCTCATATAGCCCGAATAAAAACATCAACCACCAAGCCTTAACAGTTACGAATTACCGGAGTATGAATTTTGAAAACGCTAACATCTTATTTCAATAAACGGCGCGCACCCGGCACATCAAAAGGTTTGAAAGGATAAATCCACAAGTGTGCAAAACAGTGCCCACATGACACTTAATTTTTTAAAGCCATTTTGGCAATTCATTTTGAGTATGAAAATCCGTGTCCACACGACGCGTCCATAAACCATATTTTGAAAGCATAGTTCTAAAAATATATTCATTTGACAAAACATAAGGTCTGTCTCAACATCCACACCATACACATCATACACATCCACATGCACAGCATTCGACCGTAAAGGAAATAACCAATTATAAACGAAAGAAGAAAGAGGAACTGACCGAGGTAATCTCACACCTCACCAAGTAGCGTCCGCACCATCGTCCTGATCCCCGGACCCGACCAAACCTGTCACACAGTAGGAGTCAGTGACATGAAGAGTAGAGATAAAACACAACTACAAGTACGATGCAAAAAGGTGCGGATAATAAATCAAACCGTAAAACCAGAGCATTCATAACCCCATCCTGCAATCAATCATATCATCCCTGAGGAAACGAACTGAGCACCTTGCCATGTCGGTGCGGGGACCTCAGGCAAAAGAAACCGCACCGCTCTCACCTTTGGTGCATTTAAAACCCCCCACTGCACAAGTGCAGCACCGCAAATAACCGCAAGGGGCCTCCACTACGTCACCTCGTGGGGTTCACGGGTCCTCAGACCACCTTTCCGGAAAAGTACACCGACACGGTGGCCAAACCGCTGGTGTGCGTGCAAGCGCCATGAGCATAGTAACCATAATAAAACGAGTGTCATAAACACCTGCGACACTCGTTGCTCCAATAAGTATAAGTGCCGATACACGTGCAGAATATGGGGTTAGTCATCAACTCACAATATGTCATAAGGGAAAACAATAAAGTGTAAGGTCAGATATTACCAGTTCACCAGAGTTTCCGACTCCAAGTCGGGGTACCAATTTCTACCCGTAAGTCATCCTGAGTACGAGATTCCTCTACGAACTCTTGTAAATCTCCCGAATCTACCCAAGGTCCACTAATAGCACAAATTCTACGTTACCGAACCCACCTTCCGACTTCCGAAAAGCCGCCACAATCACTCACAAAATCCCTTAATATGATGCAACATAATAATAATGAATTATGCAACAAAGGGGTTCTAAGAGTGCACCCACCTGAAGCGGAGATAAACGACCGCACCGCGACCCTCCCAAGCAATCAAAATCTTACGCGGGCCTAAAAAAAAAAACAAAAACACAAATTAACATATTACCCTAAACTGGCAAAATTCAGTGGTCCCGATTATTGTACCAAAAACCCCTTCTATCCCCAAAACAGAAACCGACGAAAAACTCCATGTCCAAAATCCCTCCGGTTGAAAATCGTACCTCCGACGCGATCCGACTGTCGACGAGTCAATTGATGGAAACCCAACTCCAACCGTTGCCTTGACGAAGTCCGCGACGAAAAACAACCAAGAGGAGAATCAACCGACGACAAACGAAAACAGTTGCGTCAAGCGGACTGCACCGTCTAGCGGACTGCACCGTCAAGCGGGCTCCACCGTCAAGCGGACTGCACAGTCAAGCCAAAAACCGTCGACGAATACGCCAAGTAAAAACCGTCAAACCGAAAACCGTGAAGGCGAAAACTGTCGAACCAAAAACCGTCAAGCCAAAACCCATCAAGCCAAGCTGTCGACGGCAGCTGCTGGACCCGTGCGGACATAGCAGCGGCGCGGCAGCCCCGCGTAGGCACGCGCAAGCAGCAAACGGCGCTGCAGCCCTGCGCGGCCACAGCCCCGCGCGGGCATGGCGGCGGCGCGGCAGCCCCGCGCAAGCAGTGAGTAGCAGCACGGCAGCCCCGCGCGGGCCCGGCCCCGCGCGGGCACGTGCTAGTAGTGTACAGCAGCGCGCGCGGGCGCAAGCAGCAGCGACGGCTAGGGAATCTAGCGACGGCGGCCTGGCAGGGCGCGGCGCGCGCGTGCGGCAGCACCACGCGGCGGCGGCCTGGCAGGGCGCGGCCCTGTGTGGCGTGCAAGCAGTGCACGGCCAGAGCATCCAGCGGCGGCGGCGGCTAGGGCATCCAACAGCGGCGGCGGCTAGGGCATCCAGCGGCGGCGGCGGCTAGGCCATCCAGCGGCGGCGGCGGCGGCCTGGCAGGGCGCGGCCCTGTGCGACGTGTCCTAACAGCGCAAGAGCGGCACGAGTGGTGCCCCTGGTGGCGCGCGGGCGCAAGCGTGCCTGGGTGCGCGCGGCGGCAGCGCCTTGCCACGCGCGGCACAGCGCCTAGGCGGCAGCGCCTTGGTGCCCGCGGCGCGCAGCCTGCGATGGCTGCGCGCGGCGGTGGCCACGGCTGGGCTAGGGCATCGAGCGGCGGTGGAGCCGCCGTCGACGATCCAAAAGTAACCTCGCCGAAAATCCTAAAAACCCAATACAAACCCCATCGAACAAAACCACGACGGACAATTGTCCAAGAATAAAACCAACGAAATCCTAACGCAAAACTAATTTACCGAAAACTGTGAGACGAGATCCGCAACACGAATTATGAAAATACTAACGATAAAAAACCGACGAATAGAACTATCCAACGACATTCAAGAACGCAAAGAAACTAAAGTAACGATCACCAAATGTCAAGATTCACAAAGCGAAGACAAAAAGGGTGCTATCTAACCTAGCTCTGATGGAAAAGACAACGCAATCTCGATCTCCGCGGACGGTGGTGTTTCGGGATCCGCTCCTCGGTATCGGCGACGCTTCCGGTCTCGATCTTCGGCATGCGCAACGAGGAAAGGGGAAGAGAAGCGATCTTTTCTCAAAAATTAGGGTTATACGGTATTTGGGATATTAAAATCTTTTTATTAATATTTTATTTTTTTAATTCCCTTTGTACGTATGAAAATCCTAATATCCGATATTTAAAAACAAAAGAAATTTTTTCACGACTTCCTCGATAAGCGTACCGATCCTCCGAAACGTCCTGTAACAGCTAGCGCGGATCCCGATGCACCAACAACACTTAACGGGTTCCGAGAAATTCTGAACTTATCAATTTCGGACCCGCTAACACTGAAACCCTCATTCCGGAAGATCCGTAAATCGGATTTCCGATCCGATCGCATCGTCGTTCTCCGTTTAACGAACTCTACTGCGATACAGTAACCGCAACCCAAAATCCAAGCGAACCATTACCAAGAAAAATCCACCAAAAACAAACTTAAATCCAAAAGACGTCAATTAGGAAATAATGAAAAATCAGCGTCATTACATATTTACTAAAACATACTATAAAATATAAAAAATTATTTTATTCAGGTAATATATAATTTATTAACAATTAAATTATCATTTTAATTAATTTATAATAATTAAAATTAATTTATATATATATAAGATAAGGGCAAAATTGGTATTTTGATAAAAAATTTATCATCTCTTTCCACTATTCTCCACTATCTAATAATTTTAACCAAACATAATTTTTTTTATTCCAGAGAATACCAACTTTTGAACCAAACACAATTTAACTTTTATACTTGATTTTTCGGAATAGCAAGCTATCCCAGGTATAAAAAAATTTATACCTCTTAAATTTATACCCGAACCAAATGGGACCTAAAAGTATAAATCCATTCATATTTGTAAATTTTTTATCATTAAATTTGTATTGAGATTCGTGCATTTTATTTTATCTTTTTCTCTCTTTAGTTGATTTTATAAAAATATGAATTTCAATACAAATTTAATGATAAATAATTTATAAATATGAATGAGCTTGTGCTTTTAAAAACATATAAACTCTATTATATATATATATATATATATATATATATATATATATATATATATATATATATATATATATATATATATATATATATATATATATATGTAACGACCCGGCCCACTAGCAATAATAACTTGTTGGGTCCAAACCACAGCCCAAAATGCTTAAGCCCAGTTATTATTACTAGTGTCCATGTCTCATATAAGCCCAATCACAATTCCATCCACATCCGATGTAGGACTATTAGGGGCGTCACAGACTCCCCCCGTTTAGGCCTGACGTCCTCGTCAGCCCAAACACACACACAGCAGCCCAAGATCACCAGGCGATGTGAGACTTGTCTCGCTAGCCCTGTCATCTAGACCCAGGCTCAGCCGAGACTCGCCGCACACTTCCGGCTGGTTATTGGCTCTGATACCAAATGTAACGAACCGGCCCACTAGCAATAATAACTTGTTGGGTCCAAACCACAGCCCAAAATGCTTAAACCCAGTTATTATTATTAGTGTCCATGTCTCATATAAGCCCAATCACAATTCCATCCACATCCGATGCAGGACTATTAGGGGCGTCACAATATATATATATATATATATATATATATATATATATATATATATATATATATATATATATATATATATATATATATAATTTTATTTAATTTATAGAGTGCATGAAGTTTTCAAATTAGAAATATATATTTAACAAAAAAAAAAAGAAAAATACAATTTGTACATCCAAAAATAAAATGTAAATTTTATGTTTATTTATTTAAAATTTTTTAAAAAAATTAATACTAAATAAATAAATAAAATTAGTCAAAAAATTATTATTGGGTTATGCTAGGTGTACACCCCTTTAGGGGTATACATCCTACACCCCACCCGATTCTGAAGTGGGTATTATTTCACTCATCACATCAAGTAACGAGTAAAATTCATCCCACCTCAGAATGGGATGGAATGTAAGATATACACCCCTAAAAAAGTGTATACTTATATATACCCTTCATAATATTATTAATATATATATATATATATATATATATATATATATATATATATATATATATATATATATATATATATATATATATATATATATATATATATATATATATATGAGCAACGCTACATGTACACCCCCAAAAGGGGTGTACATCTTACACCCACCCATCTAAGGGTGGGGGGGGGGTCACTTCACAAATTGTGAAGTGACCCCTCACCACACCCCACCCATTGGATGGGTGGGGTGTGCGATATACACCCCCAAATGGGGTGTACAAGTAGCATTTTCCTATATATATATATATATATATATATATATATATATATATATATATATATATATATATATATATATATATATATATATATAGGAAAATGCTATGTGTACACCCCTTTCGGGGTGTATATCATACACCCCACCCATCCAAGGGTGGGGGTGTGATGATGGGTCACTTGATGTGACCCGTAAAAAATATCGCCACTATTAAAATGGTGGAGGTGTATGATGTACACCACTTCGGGGTGTACATATAGCATTGCTCATATATATATATATATATATATATATATATATATATATATATATATATATATATATATATATATATATATATATATATATATAAAGGGCATGATGGGATTCACCAGGTACCTGAGCCTACTCAGATGCCACCTCTGCTACAAGAGCCATTCTAATAGTAAGGAGAAAAAACAAAAGAAAAAAAAAAAGAAGAGAGATTCCATATGGCATTCACCTTATTAAAACCCCTATTTAATGCTTCCACTGTTTCTTGTCCCTGCCTACCTGGAAATTAATTATTGCATGCACTGGGTATCTCTGAAATTCAAGTTTAGAAGAATTAAAATCTAAACCTGAATTGCTCAAAATGATATGTTAATCTCCAATAATGTACAGCTTGTGCATGAGACTCATATGCAACCTACATTTTGAAATCTTGACAGAGAAACATCTAACAGTGAGAAATATTTAAAAAACTACTCTTTTGATAAAGGGAAAGTATATATATATATATATATATATATATATATATATATATATATATATATATATATATATATATATATATATATATACATAATCGACGGTTATTAAAACTAGATTTGATAGTTGGTATTTAAAATTTCAAGTTTCACTATAATAAAATTAGGTTATATAGACATATGTTTGTGACATTTTTGTATAAGTGTCATATCTATATTTCATCTATATCCAAAATTAGGTTATAGGTACACATTTTTGGGACACATTATAAAAATGTGTCGCTATATATCGTAGCGACGGCACATATAACAACACTTACAATAAGTGTCGGTATTTTTGTCAGCGACACTTTTTTTTAGATTTTAAAAATACTTAAAAATGTCGCTATAGCCTAATTTTGTTGTAGTTTTTTAAGGCTATTTACTTTACATTTCAAACTAAAATTTATTTCAAAAAAAAAAAACAAATTAGTAATATATATATATATATATATATATATATATATATATATATATATATATATATATATATATATATATATATATATATATATAGTAGAGCTTATATACTCTCAAAAGCACAAGTCTAAATATGCTAGTAAATTTTTTACCATTAGATTTGCATTGAGATTTGTACTATTTATTTTTTCGTTTTTCTATTTAGTTGACTTTACAAAATCACAAATTTCAATACAAATCTAATGGTAAAAAATTCACAAACATATTTGGACTTGTGTTTTTTAGAATATATAAACTTTACTTTCTCTCTCTCTCTCTCTCTCTCTCTCTCTCTCTCTCTATATATATATATATATATATATATATATATATATATATATATATATATATATATATATATATATATATAAAATATGTTGGGCTATAATACTACAAGTAGAAAACATTGCCATCGATTTAATTTCAATTATGGAGCCTTTAAATGGACTATGATATCATTGACTATAATCTATACCATTTGAAGTATTTAAAAATTAAATTTTAAATTTTTTTTAATACTATTGACTTAATAATCAAAAGATTATACATCATTAACTTAATGATCAAAAAGTTATAAATTTTTTAATTTTAATGGTCGATATGAGACATGTGTTTTTTAATAGTGTAAAGAAATCTAAATCAATTAAATTTTGGTTAAAATTTTTTTATATTATTTAAAACAAGATTCATACTCTTAATCTAGATTACAAAAATCCTATCATCACTTTTTAAAAGATATTTATTTTTAATCGTTCATTTTTGTGTCCACTTAATTTTCAAGCGAATAATATTTAAAAAAATATAAAATTTAATTTCTAAATATTTTTAGTGGTCTAAATAATGTTCAATGATATCCGAAATCTCAATAAATGAAAACAAATTGATAGCAACGGAGCTTATTTGCTACCAATAATATTCAAGCTCCACTCTATCACTACAACAAAATTAGGTTATAGGAACATATTTTTGTGACACTTTTGTATAAGTGTCATATCTATATTTCATCTATATCCAAAATTAGATTATAGGGATGTTTTTTTGGGACACATTATAATAATGTGTCGTTATTTATCCTAACGACTGCATATATAGCGACACTAATAATAAGTGTCGGTATTTTTGCTAGCGATATTTTTTTTAGCTTTTAGAAATATTTAAAAGTGTCGCTATAACATAATTTTTGTTGTAACGTATATAAATAACTTGGCACTTCTAATATATATATACACATACTACAAATGCTCTAGCTAGATTATTATATTTAATAATTTACAGTTGAGTTTAAAAAAAATGGACTACTTGCTCCTGAACTTTAGCACTCGAATTTTTCAATTCAATATTTTTGTAAAATGCACTCACTACGTTCCACTTAATTTACAGAGAAATTAATTTATTGTGTAAGCACCATCCATTTGGCGACCATTAATTGATCCAATTCTATCACTCATTTAGTCATAAAATCTTTTCTTTGTTTAGAAACTAAGCCTTTAGATTGAAAGTAGAAACGGATATATATATATATATATATATATATATATATATATATATATGGATTAGTTATACATGCATGTTACCAGGTGCATGTAGACAAATTAAAACTTTACTTTAAGGTAAGAACAAAAGTAACACATTTTCAAAAATTTGGGGTCTTAAATACTAAACTTAAAAGCTCAAAGATCAAATAAAACCTCACTAAAACTTTAGAGACTATTATATTACTGCAATTTGTTACTCCAAAAATTGATGTAGTTGGAAGCCAATGTTTTAAAAACCGGGTCAAACATCAACCCAAAAAAATTATTGGATCAACAGCGTGACATTATAAATATTTAATTATTATTATTTATTTATTATATAGAAATATACAGATATATTATTATTTTAGTATCATACTCGAATATAGAATATTGCCTTATAGATTAAATTTAGTAGATATAAGTTTTCATGCAAGTTTTACTTTTTATTAGACTAATTTATGCTGAGTAGATTTTAATGTAACTTGATCAAAAAAATTCGACCAGTTTGATTAAAATCGGACGAATTCACCAATTTAAGCAGTTCAAAATGAGTTTTTGGCTTATCGATCAATTCAAAGGGTTAAATTGAACTAGTTTACAGAGTGAGTAATAGTGGGACGAATCAAACTGGTCAGTTCGATCTGATTTTTCAACTCATTGTCCGAAATAGGTCGAAAAATAGCTCTATCTAGTGCTCTATAAACACACTTGAAATTATAATGTGAGGTAAAAAGATCTTTAAGAATTAATGAATGAATTTAGAGTTGGCTCGAATATCAATTATCTAAAAGATCATTGAATTTAGTAGGACCCAAACTATATATGTTTGAGCTTAATTTGCAGGCGCTTGTGTACATGTATGCAGACCAGGTGCGTGCAATAGGGAACCCATGCCCACCTAGCTCTCTCTCTCCTCTTCCTCACATTTACCATCTCTCTCTCTCTCTCTCTCTCTCTCTCTCTCTCTCTCTCTCTCTCTCTCTCTCTCTCTCTCTCTCTCTCTACAATAACACACACACACACAGTGTCACAAGCTTTTTTATTGCATGTGGATGCATGCATGTAACTTAATTAACAAGAGGACAACGAGATGAAGCTATCGAAGTGACTAAAAAATCCTGGGAAGCGAGAAACGCGCTCCCCTTTCTCGTTAAAATCTATCTATGGCATCTTCATCTCTTCATTCACTTCGCCTCCCACAACACATGAACGTTGCGTCAGAGGCGCATTTATTAATTAGAGGCCATGCAACTTTTTCACCTCCCCAAAGTAGGGATACACATCCAGAGCCTTATTTATTCCTACCCTTCTACGTTTTACCTTTCTTTTGCTATACACATCCCCAGGAAACATATATTGCAAGTTCAAATATATAAATATATATATATACATAATCATGGGCTCACGTAAATGATTACATAATCAAGTGTTAGGCGTAGGGAAGGGTAAAAACATGTTGGGGTACAATGAGGAGAAAAGGTGACCATTTTTAGAAGCCACAAAAGGCAATTGCTAAGAGCTATTAATTCATGAATTAAGGTTCGGGTAAAATTTTTCTCCTTGTTTTGTAAAAGGTTGTAACGCTAAAGTCGCGCTTAATTAGTGAAACCATTATTTGTTATTCCAGTGGTAAATTACCAGAGCGGGTTTCAAAATTGAAAGTCCCAAATCAAAAAGAAAATGAAAAATAGTGCTTAAAACTTTATTATTATTATTTTTTTGTTCGAAAATGAACTCAGCTAGAAATATGATGTAAATTTTGCAGTACCGATCACATGAGAGAAGGAATTAAAGGCCTAATAGATTGGTAAAGTAAATGAAATGTAGATTGCCAAGAACATGAACGGAGAAGATTAAGAAGCATCACATGCATAATTTGATTCTCGCGTGTTTTAGCAACACAAGAAATTAATTTAGTTAATTAATAAGATATATCATTCGAACCCATGGAGTTGCAAACTGTAAATACTTAGCATCTCCCACCATAAGCTAAAAGAAAAGAAAAATCAACAACACTCTAAACATTACAAGTACTTGAGAATAAATGAAAATGAGAGATTGATAATTATATCCGAAGAAGAAATTAAACTTACCGTATGTGTTTCCTTCCCATTTGCACCATTATTTCCCAAGGCCGCGAAAGCAAATAAATGCTGGTTTAAAAAAAAAAAACAAAAAAAACAAACAAAAAAACAAAAAACAATCAAATTTTTTCTCTCTCGACTGAACATCAACAAATTAGTTTTTGCAGCATGGATCGATCGCGAAGAAGAAAGAGAGGTTTGAGAGGAATGAAGCCTGGTCCGAAAAAGCACTTTTTGCTACTCCAGTAGTAGTGTAGTGCAAGATGGGAGAGAGCTAAAATTGCTCCTCGAGCCAGCCAACATTCCCCACAACCCATATCCTTAATTTTCTTTCACACACAACTGTATCTAGCTATAGAGAGAGACAGAGAGAAAGCTTAGAGAACTATTAGAGAGAGAGAGAGAGAGAGAGAGAGAGAGAGAGAGAGAGAGATGGGGTGGGAGAATGAGAAGGGGAAGAGGGGTTTTGAAGAGGTGGGAAAGAGAGGAGGAGGAGGGGGAGGGGACAGGGCTAAGTAATTGCGATCTATGAACGCATGCCCATTTGGCACGAACTGCCCAAACCCATTTATTGCTCTTTATGTTTTTTTCTCCGGAGAAACTTTACTCCCACTTATATTTTTGGAAAACACTTCACTCGAGACCTTCTCCGTAACTTCTCTTCTCACTGTGTCATTTTTATCTCCATTCAAAAATTATTTTTTTGAATTTTAACATTAAAAACATTCAACTCAACAAAATTAATACGCGACAGCAGATTCAAGATTCCTAAATGAGACGTCGTTAGCTAGCGAGCTCCCAAGTGAAGTTTTATATATGTCCTATACTTTTTTATTACCATGCATAGACACTTACTAAACTTTAACTTTTTGCAAAATTGACCCTCTTTTTCTTTTTTTTGATATACACCTACCTTTTAATATCTCGATCACTACTAAAGAGTCTCAATTTGTTGTTACTTGTCATTTTTATCTCTATTCAAAAATTATTTTTTAAAATTTTAACATTAAAAACATTCAACTTAACAAAATTAATACGCGACAGCAGATTCAAGATTCCTAAATGAGACGTCGTTAGCTAGGGAGCTCCCAAGTGAAGTTTTATATATGTCCTATACTTTTTTATTACCATGTATAGATACTTACTAAACTTTAACTTTTTGCGAAATTAACCCTTTTTTTCTTTTTTTTTGATATACACCTACTTTTTAATCTCTCGATCACTACTAAAGAGTCTCAATTTGTTGTTACTTGTCATTTTTATCTCTATTCAAAAATTATTTTTTTGAATTTTAACATTAAAAACATTCAACTTAACAAAATTAATATGCGACAGCAAATTCAAGGTTCCTAAATGAGACGTCGTTAGCTAGCGAGCTCCCAAGTGAAGTTTTATATATGTCCTATACTTTTTTATTACCATGTATAGACACTTAATTGACCCTCTTTTTCTTTTTTTTGATATACACCTACTTTTTAATCGCTCGATTTAGCTCATTCCGTTAGTAATTTTGAGGAATTTATTAGAATCAAACACACATATATTAAAGATGCACATAACCTCCTTGTTTATCAAAACAATTTTTGTTCACGTGTATTTTTCGCTGTCGCTTATTTTGATTCTAACAGAATCTCTAAAATTACTAATGAAAGGAGCACAATCGAGATGCATATCAAATAATTAGTAAGTAGAGCATGAGAAAATCAAATAAAAAAAGGGTTTATGGATCATTTTCAAAAGAGCAATGCTACCTCTACACTCAAAAATGAGTGTAGAGGGTACACCCCACCCATCCAATGGTGGAGATCTTTCCATCCATCATTTCGAAGTGATGGATGAAATTCACCCCACCCGAGAATGGGTGGGGTGTATGATGTACACCCAAATTTGGGTGTACATCAAGCATTTCCCTTTTCAAAAGGGGTTAAAGTTTAGAGGGTGTATGCACTACATTTTAACATATTTTTAACACTATTTTATTTATAGAGTACTGTTCAATTTGGTCAAAAATAATTTTCTCACTGAAAAGGTATTTCCACGTATTTGAATTCCATAAAATAAATAGATGTTTTTTTTGAAAAAATAATTACTTTTCTTATTTTATAAAAAAAAATAGTGTTCTCCATTATTAAAATTTTTTAATCCAAAAAATAAAAATTCCGAAAAAATATTTTTCATGAATTTTCTTTTTCTAAGCCTACGCATTTTAGAGGAACCAAACACTTGAAACATAAAGTACTCTGCCCTGTTTGGAAATAGGATTATTTGGAGATAAGGGGAATATTCTCCTTATTCCCAAACACATCAGTAATTACAAAAATAATTTGTTTTAATATTTTTGGTATAAATGAGAATTATTATTTCCACAGTAAAATCTCACTATATTTTTCTTTCCAAAATTATTCCTACTACCTGGTATAAATGAGAATTATTATTTCCACAGTAAAATCTCACTATATTTTTCTTTCCAAAATTATTCCTACTACCGAATGTAACATGTGAGTCAGTTACATTCGGTACCGGGTATTAAATTTAAATTGTATATATTTGTAGGGAAGTAATATGAAATTTATAGAAAGCAAATAGTATATATCTTTTTCATGATAAAAATAATTTTCAAAAAATATGATGAATAATTTATTTTTTTTGCAAAATAGATCAAATGGAATGTTAAATTAAATATTATTTTCATGAAATATAATTTAATTTTGATTTGGATTTTATCTCATTTTTTGTAAGGATTTAATCTATTAATTAAAAGGAAGAAATTAAAATTTAACAAGTTTTATCACATAATAAAATTTGAGGACAAAAATGTTATTTAACCCAACTAAAATTTTTTATTGCTCTTATTTTTCATTATCATACCAAATATAAAATTTTTTATCCTGGAACCATTCTAAATATTTTTTTATATTAGTTCCGTATTTTATATTTATTTTTATAATAACTAGTTTTATCTTATTCTGTTACCAAATGACCCTAATGAAATAATAATTACAGTTTATAAAAATAAAGATCGGATAAAATAATAATTATTGCAGACAGAAAGAAACAAAAATTATCGTACCAATACATCAAATAAAATGAGAGACATTTCAACAAGACATGCGCCAGCCCTTTTTTTTTTTTTTTTCCTTTTTTATTTATTTTATTTTTTTCTGTTAGTATATTTTGTACATAAATAAAAGTTTTGTATACGGAAATAAAATTAAGCAACTCTCAATTACTAGGTGTTCCGGTCAACCTACACAGCTGTAACATCTTAGCACACGCTCTTTCCCCGTAACCCGACACACGTGCCAATCCCCAATTCAGATGCCCATCATTACCTTATAATTAAGATTTCTTTCCCCCTCCGCACGTGCCAAACGCATGAGCATTGTGATTTTCTAAATTAGTTGCACTCCACATTCTAATTAATTAACTGTTCATTTTTATAACTATTTGATGAACAGAATTGCACAAAAATAAACTAATATTTTTTTTTCCTTTTGTTTATATTATTTTTGAGTATATTATTTTTAGAATTGATAAATTATTATAATATATTTTTAATTATATTATTAACATTTATATATGGAGATAATTTTAATTATTATTACGTGAATATTAGATGTATTGAATTTAATCAGATTCAATAAAGTAAGTGGGGGAACCATTTACTCTTGGGTCATTGAGTGTTGCCATTCCCGCACCATATCAGGGTGCGGACGCGCACGTCGAGAACCGCTACTTTCCTATCGCAACGTTGGATCTCAGCCGTCCGATTCCAGATGCCAACGGTGGCGATCGCTCCTCTTTGAGATTCGTGGGTCGGCGAGATGGGACGGTCCCGCATAACGAGAAAACGAGGCGCATTAAATCTGCGACGTAGACGCTTCGAAGTTTCCCTGGGCCCGAGTCAACCACTACCCATCACGAGCCTCGGAATTCGCGAATCCCAGATCGACGGCCCAGATGCGGTCCCCATCTTACACCGCAGGGGCACGCCCACGTGCCTCAATTAAATGCCCCGTCGTACGGACGCCCCTCGGTGGGTCCCGCGGGGGGGGCCACGTGGCGAGGACGCGCGCAGGGGACGACACACCCACGTGGAGGGCGCCAGGTGCCTGACGTTCTGCCACGTGTCGATACCGCATTAATTCCAGGGCGGTGGGCCCCGCGTTAGGGGGGGGGGCATCACAATCATGGGTTCATGATGATCAGTGTGATTGGGTGGTGCAAGAGGAACGGCGCGTTTCTCGGAGCTCGAAGGGCGACGTACAGGGTCTCCCCAGTCCGCACAGGATGCGATCTTATGCGGAGGATTACATCGACCGTTAACAGCTTTACGAGGTTAAAGATGCTCTCGATCTGAGGGCTGTGATGAGTTGATGCACAGAAGATTAATGCACATATATATATATTTAATAAGCTGATCCGTTTGTCTTGGCTCAATAGCTTTTTCCTTAATATAGAGACAAAACACATAAATAGTCCCAGTACAATACCAAAATATTTCAATTGGTTGTTATACTTTTCTTTAGCAACTTATTTTCTACATTTTCACATACATAATAACATAATATTCAAATATTAATTGCTTTGAATAACCAATTTTCTAACTGCAAAACAATTCATTTCAATAACTCAACTCAATATGCAGAAACATAATTACTAAAGGCGAAAAGCAGATAAATTAGCTGTTTATGATTGAAAATTCTTTTAACACACTCCCCCGTCACAAACATGCAGAGGTATTGTTGGTAACATAATAGTAGTTACTATTAACCGGTAGATACATTGAATATAATTACTGTTTCCATGATAAGCTTAATTTAATCAGATTCAATGAAATTCCGGGGCCAATAGATGATGTCATAACAAATTGTCTGAGAAACGACTAATACTTAAAATTTCACAGCCTTGTCAGCAAGACAAACTGATACAAGGTGATTCATTCACACAACAGTAGACAAGAATAGCTAAGTTTGCAGGACAAGAAAATAAGACATTCGATTTGGAAAAAGGCTAGCATGCTGATTTTGGTCCAGAAGAGCCCAAGTTAGATCCACAAGAAACCAATTTTGCTGAAAAAAAAGCAACATCATTGGCGACTTCAGATAAATCAGACTTTATTCCAGAGAGTGTGGACTCCATAAATTCTTTATACTCCGACACAGCATCGATCAATGCTAGGAGCTCACGAGCGCACAGCTGCATCTCTTCGTCGCTTTCCCTTACAGCATCTTGTAGCTTTTGTTCAGAGCTCTGTATTGTTGCATTTGTTATTTTTCTAATGTGACATGCCTAAAGCTTACCTGCAATGTTATGGTCAGTAAATGATTAGGAACCGAAGGAATAAGGAAATGTACCTTCAAAAATACTTCTGCTTCTTTCTCAACAATGTTCAGCTGATTTTCCTTTCTTGATATCTCCTCTTTCATTCTTTCGGCTTCGGCTGCACATCTGGATGCATGATCCTCCATTTCATTCTTTTGTGAACTCAGACGAGATTCAATCTGGAAAGAAATGAGCCATTTAAGTATTATAGATTAGGTGCAAGTGCATATACGGACAAAAGAGAACTCGCGTATGAACATAGCTTTCGTCTCAGGGGCGTAAATGCCCTGAAACAAATTTACGAAGAACCAATAAAGTCAATCATAATAAAAAAGAAAAAAATAACGTAGGAAAGCGAACAGTATATGTTACCCGTATAATGCTATTCCAACTCATGAATGGAGAGACGACCTATTAATTCTTATCTGAAAGCAAATACTGTACGTTACGAAACATGCAGCTGTTTATGGAACAGATGTATAACTCATGAATGAAGAAATAACCTATTAATTCTTATCTGAAAGAATGCAAAAATAGGCCAGAGAACAACAGCAGATGAGGATTAACCATCAGCTGTTCAATTCCATCATAAGAAGAACAAAAAGATCAGTTTCCAAATGCAAGTTCTGTTGGCGGTCATATAGAACAAAAGAAAAAAAAGAAAAGAAAAACTCTACAGCTATAAACAATATGTTCTATATATATATATATATAAACAGCTGTAGGACACCATCCCCTTGACTTCAAAACTCACAGAAAACAAATATGACTACCATCCTTGCATCCAAACAAAAAAATTTACAGCCTCCACATTCTGGAAGCATGTTTCAGTGAGAAATTTGCAGAATTTATTGTAAGACCGACCTTGTGATCAGTCAATACATTTGTGTCCTTGTCGCCTATAAATGGAGCTGTTCATTAGCTTGTCATACGCACTCCTTAGTATGCAGAAAAGTATCTCCACTTGAAGGTAAAAGTTTAGTGATCTGCCTAAATGTCCTGTCTAAAGTCTAAAAACATCAATTGATCGCATATAAATGAAATGACTAATTCTTCTGATCCTCACTAAAAGTAACCGTTAAATGACTGAACCGAACGTTGATTTAACTTCGGTCCAATCTCAAAAACTGCTTGCAGTTAGATACTCGAGCAACCTAAAACTACATGATACGTAAATCTGCCATCTGAAGAAGATGATTTCTATTTTCTCCAAACATTTTTTTTTTCTCCAAAGAAAAAAAATTATGTGATACACCATTCAAAAAAAAACTTACTTAATATGGGATAAATACAGTGTTTAGGAATAAGCTGCAAAAAAAAAAAAAATCCTAATCCTTATTGTCAATACCACCTTCATCCAATTTATCATAGAATAATGGAATATATACAAATACTTTGCGGGAATATTTTAGTTGACTCTATTCTTCACATTCAAAACAAATTTGATTTTTCAACTTATAGCCATTCGTTTCCAAGATGCAACCGATAAAAATATTCATAAATACCATAAAGAGTATCAAACAAACCCCATACCCTGTCCAGTAAAGGGAACAATCTCTAAACGAAAGAAACCTAACTCAGCAGCACAATCAGCGCCAAAAAGATGAAAACACTATTTAATTGGTCAAAACTCAAAAGCAGTCTACAACAGACTACCAGATTACTACCAACTACACTTGAAAACACGAAGCTGTAGTCAAACATTAACAAATTCAGTTAAATGATGGAGTCACGTTTCCATGTAATAGCAACCAACAAATTAGAAAGTATGGAAACAACTAAAAGTAAAGTAGAGGATGCAAACAATAACAATATTCATCAATACCACAAAGAGCATCAAACAGGCCTCAAACACTGTCCAAGAAAAGGAACAATTTCTTAAAGAAAGAAACCTAACTCAGCAGGACAATAATACCAGAAAGAGGAAAACACCATTTAATGGGCCAAAACTCAAAAGCAATCTACAACTGACCACCAGATTACTACAACCAACTACACTTGAAAACAATAGAAGTTATAGTGAAACATTTATAGATTTAATCAAATAATGTAGTCACGTTTCCATGTAAAGGAGAGGATGCAAATCCATTTCCAGCATGTATGATACGAAAGAAACATCTTTTCTATGAAGGGTAACTAAATGCATTCAACATTTACCAACATAGTTCATCGAGTTGGAGTATTTCTATATATTTGTAACAATTCTGTGGGCAGCACTAGGATGAAAGTACTTTCTTGAGGAAGACACTCTTGGCACATTGTTGACCTATCGATCAAACTTATAACAATAAGGGCAGCTTTGTGATTACTGATGTTCACACTTTTCTGGAAAGAAAAAATATAACAGAGAGTACACGCTGAAATAGGACTGAAAGAGGAGTGACCAACCTCATCAATTTTGGATTGGAGAGCTGCAAGTCGAACCTTCTTCTCCTCTAAGATTTTAGTGTTCTCCCGTGACTGTTGCTGTAGAGCTATAGATTCTTCAAGCTTCGAAACAGATAACTTCTTTGTATCTTCAGCCAGGGCAGAGAGTGCAGGTTTCAGGACTGTTTTGTAGTTAATGCCAATTACTTCAGCTGGTGATGATCCTTTAGCATTCAGCACATAATGAAAATCGACTCCAAGTTTTAACCTAAAAAATTATATGGGCAATAGGTCAAACAATTAGCTCCTACACAACAAATTAAGCACACACATTGCTAACCATCAAACAAGCGTTATGCAATTTAACTGAGACTTCTTATGATCCACACCTCGTTGTTTTTATGGCTATAGTATGCCAAAATGAAATCATAATCAAAGCTATGAAAGTGAGTTTCTCAAATGGAAGGCCCCAATGTTCTGACAGCTTTATCAAATCTTCAGTCACTAGTCATCAGCCACATTAATTTTGCAATGACTTCCAGAAAGATCCTCAATCTTCATAGATATACAGAGATACTTCATCTCTGAATAAGTGAACATAACACTGCCTTTGGCTATTTGTGCTGGCCAAACATGTACTCTAGTGCACATTTGGCAAGAAGACAGTTCCCACGTGTTCAGAACCCAAACAAATGTATTGCTTACAAGAGCATGCTTTCACACCCATGCAACTGCAAACACTGTATGTGCTTTTAACCACCACAAACATCATAAGTTCTTTCTAGTCGATACACTCAGTTGTTCTTTGTGTTTTCCCCATCAAACTCGATTCCCATTTTTATTTTAATCTTTATACAACTATTGCTCTAATTGATTAGGGCTTTTTACTTTCTATTCCCAATAATAAGCAATACAACCATGATGCCTACTACAAAATCTTCCTTGTAATTCATGGACGTACATTTACCACGTTATAAGTTTGAGAATCCCAGAATCTATTTAATATTCCTCGTCTACATTTATTCTACTATGATTCTACTACAATCCTTGAATCCTTTTGACTCGTTCCTGAAGTATTCATTTCAAAATCTTACCCTCACATGGCATCTCTTTCTCCTTGCTCTACCATGTTGTACGCACAAAGGTTTGACACTTAATCCTTCGTCAAAATAACTCACCTAAATGAAAACTGAAAAACCCCAATCTTCTTCTTTCAATGACACAGATTTGTTAGCAAATTGTACAAAGAGTCAAGAGCATAAAGTTGATACCGAGGTACTACAATGTATTTTTTTTTTTCAATTATTTCTTGTTTTTCTAATAGTCATTACATAGATTAAGAAAGGCAAGTAGTGTTGAATGAACCTATTGTGGATTATAAGCACTAACCAACTATTCCAAAAGCACGTACTGATAGAAAGGGCATACCTATCGCACTTAAGGACTCAACCAAAGCGCTAACGGATTTCGTCCGGATTCAACTTATCTGGATGTTGGGTCTATTGTTGAGTCTTTTGTTGTTAGATCTATTGTTGACCGCGATCCCACTAAACTTATTAGACTCATCTAATTCAACTTATTAGTTTTAGTTTTTTGGGTCTATTGTCACGGAACAGAAAGTTTGCCCAATTTTAATAAATAAATAGTCAATAACTATGGCCGTGCACACTACACAAAAATAAGAACTAGTATGAAAAGAAGAATCGAAGCAGAGCATTTTACTTTCTGAGAGCCTGATTGCACTCCTCGGCGAGAACCTCGAGCTCGCCCATCTTGCGCGTTGAGCTCGCCTCGAGCTCCCACGCCTTCTCCTCCGAAGCGTTCCTCCTGCTCTCGGCCTCCGCAACATCCCGCTCGACGGCCTGCAGCTCCCGCCGCATCCGCTCCACGTCGCGCACGTTCACCGCCTGCGCGTCGACGCGCAGCCGCAGCTCCGCATTCTCCCCCGCGATCCTCCCGCCCTCCCTCTCCTTGGCCTCGAGCTCCTTCTCCCAGTCGGCCAGCGCGGCCTCCAGCGCGGCGACCTTGCCGCCCCAGCTGTCGACGACGGCGCGGAACTTCTCAGCGTCCGCGGCGAGAAGGGCGCGCTCGGACTCGGCGGCCTGGTGGCGGGAGGGGCCGGCGGAGAGGGCGCGAAGCCTGGCGTCGAGGTCGGCGGCCTCGCGCTCGAGGGCGTCGGCGGCGGCGGCGGCGGCGGCGACGTGGGCGCGGGTCTTGGCCCTGTACTCGTCGTCGAGGTCGGCGGCGGCGTCGTCGTCGCCGAGGAGGAAGAGGGAGTAGCTGTGGGCGACGAAGAGGAGGAAATTGTTGGGGGAGGAGGAGGAGGAGGAGGAGGAGGAGGGGGCATGGGGATTTTGGGAGAGGTGGTCGGAGAGGCGGGCGAGCTGGGTGAGCCAGAGGAGGACGGAGAGGAGCGGAGGCCAGGAGTGGGGGGTGCCGGGGGCCTTGAGGGCGGAGCGGCTGAGCTTGAGCGGGCAGCCGAGGAGGCGGAGGAGGAGGAGGATGTCGTCGTCGAGGGCCCTGCTGCTGTCGGGGAGGTGGAAGTCGAGGCGGAGGAGAAGGAAGCGGAGGGCATCGGAGATGTCGCGGGCGGAGGGAAGAGGTGGTCGGAGGGAGAAGGGGGCGGAGTGGGAGGACAGGTACGAGTTTACTGCGCGGAGGGCGGCGGACTGGGAGGAGCGGTCCGACAGCAGAGGAGGAGCGGCGGCAGCGGCAGCGGCGGAGGAGGAGAAGGAGGGGCGGCTGCTGCAGAGGCTGCTCGCGTCCGAGTCCCGCCGGCCGAGGCCGCCGCTGAAGTCGAAGTCGAGGAACGGGCCGACGTCCGCGGGAGGGGGAGCAACCGAAGCCCTCTGGACGCGCCGCCGACCGCCGACGCCTCGCATCGCTCCGATTCGCCGCCGGGGGTTTGGTTGCCTTTTTCCCGCTCAGTGACGAGCCCCCGAATTTTAGGTGGGCTTTTTTCTTTTTTTCTTTTTTTTTTTGAAATGAAATTCGTAGGACGCCGCACAATGATGAGCGTGACGTCGGAGTCCACACGGAGAGAGAGAGAAGACACGTCGCTTCAAAGAGTTTGGTCTTTTGGGCCTTGGACCTTTAATACGGATCCATCGGCCCAAGGAAGGGAAATCTTTCATCCTTTCAATCCAAGGGTTATAAATGACCTCTTGTCTTAGAAACGTTTGGTTCGGGTATAAATTTAAAAGGTATAAATTTTTTTATATCTGGGATAGTTTGTTATTTCGGGATAATCAAGTATAAAAATTAAATTGTGTTTGGTTCAAAGTTGGTATTTTCTGGAATATAAAAAATTATGTTTGGTTAAAATTATGGGATAGTGGAGAATAGTAGAAAAAGATATAGATTTTTTATCAAAATACTAATTTTATCCTTACCTTATATATATAAAAATTAATTTTAATTATTATAAATTAATTAAAATTACAATTTAATTGTTAATAAATTATATCTTACCTAAATAAAATAATATTTTATATTTTATAATATATTTTAGTAAATAATAATTAGTAAACAAAATTAGTATATAAAATATAAAATAATTTTTTATATTTTATAGCATATTTTATTAAATAAAATTAGTAAACATAATTAGTAAATAGTATATTTTAGTAAATATAGTCTCAGATAGGAAGCCAGGCTAAAGCAAAAAAAAAAAAAAAAAAAAAAAAAACTTCATTCATTGCCCCTAGGTATAAACCTTATTCCAGGTGGAATAGAAATTAACGGGTTATTTCAGAATAACCCGTTAAACCGAGAATATTTTAAACTTTTATTTCTATTATGCTTTTTTTCTCTTGTTTGGCAAGAATTGAGAGATAAAGGAGGTTATTCCTCCTTTATTTCCCAACCAAACAGGACCTTAGTAAATTTTTAAAGGGATTATTCCTCCTTTATTCCCCAACCAAACATAGTAAATTTTTAAAGGGGTTATTCCTCCTTTATTCCCCAACCAAACAGAACCTCAGTCAATTTTTAAGTATTGAAATCTCTGAGAATCCTAGAATAAGGTATGTTTGAATACACAGTAAAAAAAAAAAAAATTTGTCATACAGTTTATAAACTATAGTTTTGATCTAAATTAATTAGAAATTTTTTTAATTCTAAAAATTCTATTGAAACTATTTGGATACATATTATAAAATTTTACGAATTTTTTTTTAATTTAAAATTTTAAAAAATAAAAAAGGAAAAAATATTAATTTTATATTTTAATATTTTAAAATTAAAACTTTCATAATTTGAAATTAAAAGTTAAAAATTTGAAATTTAAAATTTAAAATTTGAAATTTGAAATTGAAAGTTAAAATCTGAAAACTAAAAAATTTTAATTTTAATTTTAAAATTTAAAATTTAAAATTTTAATTTTTATATTTGAAATTTAAAATTTGAATATACATTCAAAATTTAAAATTTTAAAATTAAAATTAAAATTTGAAATTTAAATCCTAATTTTAAATTTAAATTTTATGTTGAAAGTTAAATTTAAAATTTTGAAATTTAAAGTTTAAAATTTGCCATATATTGGAGATGAGGAAATCCAAAAATAGTGATTTTTTTTTTTCTTTGCTTATAGTGGATTTTAATTTTATCTCATTTTTTTTTGGGTATAGTATAACTATGCTCTAAAAAAAAAAACTATATTTGATTTATAAATATAGTATAGTTTAACTATGCTATATTTTTTTGTAAGAGATACACCACTTCCAATCCTGTATCAGAGAGGTGTATATGGAACAATTTTCTTTTATTTCTTTATTAATTTCTGCCTGCACTTCAAGAGGTAGTACAGGAATAATTTAATGGTGTTTATTTCGAAAATAAGGTATGAAATAAGATCTTGTTTTGGAATAAGATCTGAAATAAGACATTGTTTGAATGAGGACACTAGTTCTTGTTTTTATAGAATAAGTTGGTATAAGATTGAAATTATCGTTCCAATCTTTTTTCCTAAAATAAATTTATTTTCATTTGAGAATAAGTTTAATTAAAGTAAATATAATTTTAATTATTGTGTTATTTTTTTAATTAATTTAATATTTTGACTAATCTAATTATTTTATAAACTAATTATTTATCTGATAATTAACTAACTAATTTATTAATTTATTAAATTATTTGTAGTTAATTAAATTATTTATTAAGAATACTCACTATTGTTAATTATTTTATCAATTAATATTTAGAATTATTTAGCATTAATTAATTAAATAAATTAAATTATTATATAATTAATATTTTTATATTAATTAATTATATAAAATATTATTATTTTAAAATTATAATTATTCTTATTTTTACTATTTCAATCTAACTATCCAAACACTATTTTTCTTATTTTCAGAAATAATCTAATTTTTATCCAAATACAAAATTGATCTTATTCCTGCTTATTTCTGAACTTATTTATGAACTTATATCTATCTCTAGAATAAATAATTTTAACTTATATCTGAATCGAACCCAGAAACGGATTATAAATTAAATGGGGGATAAGGAGATATCCCCCTTTTACGGGGGGAACTGCAATTCCCGCGAGAATAAGGTTGGGTTTTGTTCCAATCCCCTTTTTTAAAAAAATTTAAATTAAAAAAAATAAATGTTATGATATTTAAATTTATGAAATTTAAAATGTTTTTTTTATTTTATAAATTTTAAAATTTTTAACTTTACTTTTTAATAAATCTAAAATTTAATTTTTTAAATTTTTTTAAAAAAATTATTAATTTTAAAATTTATACAATTTTGTTATAAATTTTTTAAAATTTATACATTTTTTAGACAATTAAAATTGAAAATTTTAACATTTATAAATGTTTAAATTTGGAGAATTTTTAAATTTTATAGTTTTTAAAATTTTTAACTTTAATTTTTAATAAATTTAAAAATCTTAAAATTTTTAAATTTTTAAATTTTTGTAAATTTATACCTATTTTTATATACAAAATTTTGAATTTTTGAAAATTTATAAAATTTCTAAATTTCAAAAATTTTTAAATTTTTTTTATATACAAGTAAAATATAAATTTTAATAAATATTTAAAATCAAATATTTAAAATCATACAAATAAAATTTTTATTTATTTTAAAAAACTATTATGGTTGAGAATAGTTTTCTCATTTCATTTAATACTCTACCAAACACTTTTTTAGTTCTAGTTAATTTCTCTTATTTTCTATTATCAAATCAAACACAATTTCTCTTATCTCTAAAACTAATCTAATACTCAACCAAGCAAACTAATCTAATACACAACCAAAATTTTTTTTTATCAAATCAAATCAAACACAATTTCTCTTATCTATGAAACTAATCTAATACTCAACCATACTCAATCAAACACTTTCTCTTATCTCTAAAACTAATCTAATACTGAACCAAACACTTTTTTATAATAACAGTTCCAATTAATTTTCAACTTTATACTTATATCTGAAACGACTAGTTCTGTCTTATCCGACTACCAAACGAAGCAAGAGAAAATGTAAACCCCTTTCCTACTCGTATACTTATATCCGAAACAACTAGTTCTTGTCTTATCCCACTATCAAAGAAAGCCAGAGAAAATGTAAAGCCCTTTCCTACTCGAAGCGGACGTGATTCAAACCGTAATAGAATGTTATCAAAATCACCTTTCCAGTTGATACATACATGTCGACACAATTGAAAGCCATACAACTTGGCTTCCAATCTTTTTGTATCTTAAAACTATCGTCATGAACTGAAGCAGGTTGGGTCAGGGATCGATTGAGAATTAATCCTGAATAGCTATGGAAAAAAGAAGAAGCACCCAGATGACCCGAAAAACTTGTAACTAATTTGAATTTCACATTCCTCTGAAGAAGAGAGAAGAGAGAGAGAGAGAGAGAAAAGAAGAAGAAAATAGGAACAAGAAACAAAGAAAAAAAGAACTCTTAACTTTTTCTTTTCTTTCAGCTAGCAAGAATGTTAAATCACTTCCGAAGAACACTTTTCCTAGTCAAACTAAATGATTTCTAAGCCCTGAAAACAGAGATGATAGAGCAAAAACTCATGCCTCAGGTTCAGAAACAGATGTGCTCAATCAACAGTGTCATCAAAATCAATTATATTGCCTGCCAAAGTTTCCGCTGTCACTTCCTTCACTGATCAAATCTTCATCTGGAGCAGCTTCAGAGGATTGCTTCCGCTCCTTGTACTGTAACAAGGGTGAAAAACGATAGTCATGAAAACATAGTAGAACAGCAAAATAGTTTACTCGATAAATAGCCTTGCTAAGAGCACATAATATCAGCCAGATGCCTGTTTCAGCCTCAATTCTGGAGAAGCTTCTCTGCTTCAGAAAGCAGAAGCTTCTAGAAACCCAACTCTTTGCAGACAAAGAAAGAGTTTGAAGCTTTATTTAGACACAAAGTCGAAATGAACTTTCAGCCTTAAAAGCAGAAGCTTCTGCTTTTGCCTCTGCTGCGATGGGGGACTTGTCGAGAAAAATTTAACACAAGCTGTTTCTGCTTCTTTGGACGGGGTCTAAATTTATAACACAAACAGGCCCTAACACAGAAAATTAATTACCATCATATTAAAAGCATCAATCTCTTCCTTTGTCAGGGCAGCCACCACTGCATTCTTGTCCCAGCCAAGTAACTGCAGAAAGGCTTCTTCTTCTGGGTCAGCAGGTTCTAAAACTTCTTCATCCTTAGGTAGTGGACTCTCGAATTCCTCACAAGCCTCTTTATCTTCTTTAACACAATTCCCATTCTCTGAGCACTTCAACTCCAAATCGGACAAGATGCCGTCCTTTTCTATATTAACACCAATTTCACTCGAGTCGCTCGAATCCACTACACTGGATGACGGCGAAGCAGAGCCTTGTTCCGGAGTAGCACTCAAACTATTCAGTGATTTATTGCGTATGTAATTGAAGAATTCATGCCTATCCTTTGCTTGAGAATGCAATCTCTTCTCATTCTTGCTTTCAACCTTAGGTTTCTGGTTACTGGGAGTCTTCACTGAGAGATGGGAAGTGGACGGAGAAAGACTACCGGCATTCACAACTTTGCTAAAAGTTGGCCCGTCTTTGGTTGAAAGGGAGGTATCATTATTCTTCTCTCGGTTGAGAACTTGAAAAGTCCCAATTTGGGACGGCTTTGTAGTATCAGATCTAACATGCAGGAGGGCAGGGTTGAGAGGAGGAGGCGATAACTGCCGCCCAACTTTAGGAGTGCCACTTGACTCTCCACCTCTTGCTCCTTTGTTCTTCAACTTTTCTGAAGAGCTTGACAACTGAGCATGTTCAAGAAACCTCATTAGAAAGATTATAATAAATAAATCATTTCCTCTTCACAAAAAAAATAGAAAGAAAGAAAGATTAAGAACATGATGAAGTAGCAAATCAAGAAGAAACTTTTCCCAGTTTGCACTAATTGCAACTATTCAACAACTAATAAGCTTTCAACCAATAATACTACAGATCAAGTTAAGATTCAGTTGAAACAAGGGACATAAAAGTTAACTCCAAAATAGAGATACTAAAAAGATTCAATTATCTGTATCTGCTTTCACAGGACTAAGTTATTAAACTTCATAATCCAGCTTAAACATATTTTAGAATATATAAAAAATGTCCTTTTTATCAACTAAAATAAGAAATGATGCGGGAAGGTAACGGTGGATCAAAAACATAAGTTCCAGGTATTACTTCCACTGCCTGCAGCCTACAGAACCAATAATTCAAAAGGCATAGTCCCTAACAACAAGTGCGCTTAAAACAAAATAACCGAGTTCCCAACTTTAAACTCAAGTTTTCAACGAGTTCACAGGAAATACGTCACAAAAGAAACACCCAAAGTCACACGCAATGAAAATTGAATGCAAATTAGGGAATGCGAAGTAGGAATTCTAACATTCTGTAGGCCATTCTTCAATTCAACTTTAATATTTGCATTTAGATTTTCAGCTAATCTAACCTACACTTGAGATGCAAACAAATCCCTAGATAAATAGTTATTATCTTATCCTTGTCTATACCATGTCTAAAGAACTTAGAAATGTTGGGTTGCATGAGTTTCAACCGCAACCAAGTTTGGCAGTTGCTAATCATCAAATACATTGGCAAGCTCCTCCATTGTCTGGTTTTGCTACAGCAAGAAAATGGAACTCATACTTAGAGGATTGATATCAGTTAGATGGTTGTAGCAGTCAACCATCACTTTTTTGAGCCTTCTCATCTTTGAGTTGCACCTATGCTGGAAAATAACATGGATAAGGATGATGGTTATGACTTAAACAATGGCTTAGGATTGGTCAGTGCCATTATTGCACTTGAAATGACAATTGAAAAAGAAACTAATTATCATGAGGATCTCAACCCACATCCAATGCTTAGCTCAGTTGTATATCATTGTGGAACCACTACACAATGATGGCAATTTGTCCAATCTTTTACAAGTAAATACCAGATTCAGTTAGCTCCCTAAAAATGACTTGGTCATACTTATTTCTACCAAGCTAATTAGGCGGACACGAAGGTAAATACGTCCTCACTCAGTTACTGAAAAGACAACAGACATAATGAAATTTCAATGCAAAAAATTGTATACCGATTGAACTTGCAGCATTGGTAGATTGTTTGGCATTTAGTAGGACTACGGCCATTTCACTGCTCCTAACCAAAAAATATCAGTACCTATCAACCTCTATTAAGGTTTAAACTGCCGCCTGGAGAACATGTGCTAATTGTGATCAGCACACAGCATGCACCGTACATCATGCTCTACCCACTAAAAGGCACAAAATACATACAATGACACACAAAAGTACCTGTACTATTTGTAAGTTTCATTTTCATTACTTGTTTTGTACGTACAACACAAGTCCAAAATACTCCGTACATGTGACCATTGCAATAGCTTTAAATCCTTGTAAATGTTTATTTGGCCCTGCTTCAGATGATATCTGCGACCACCTATAGTAGAATGCTTGGCAAACAAAAATGTTAAGAGCCACTGTTGAGGCAGGAATAATCTTTGAACCATCAGTATGAGCTCTGTGCATAATCTATATACAATGCACCAATCACTGTTTTACCTCTAAATTCTTCTTAACACACGATAAATTGCAAACAGGATACAGAGATTCAATTATGTAACTCCCACAACTCGTGTTATGCCACGCTAATGCATGACGAATCGATGATCAACTACAAAACCTAATTGTGTTAGTTTCATGGCTATTGTTCTAAATTGCAGCTGATGAATCCCTATCCATGTTATATAACTATTTTTTTGACTCATCCGCCTCCAAGCATAGGCGCTAGGAGCATTTTCACAATACAAGCAGATAAGCGACTTGCATACAGGCCATAGATAATGAATAGTCAACTGCCAATTTTGTTTAATGATAAAAAAAAAAATTAGAGTTTGAGACTTCCCTTTTTGTGTGAATGATCCTTTAAATCAATGAACCAAACAGTTTGCTATCATCTAATAAAGTGTTTTAGTTGTCATCATGTTGAATAATTTAGTGTCTTTTTAGCTTACCCTCTCTAGCAGCTTCTCTACTCCAAAAAGTAACTGCTAACAATTGGCAACCAGAAAAAATAATAATAATCTAAACATTATGCTTTGACAGGAAGCTAAAATGAGCATTTAGAACTCAAAAGAACAATTACCAACTTAAATTTTCTCCTTCGACTGCTGCAGAAAGCTACATGGAAAACTTTAATGAAAAAAGCTATCAATGCTTCTTCGGGCTCTAGTCAAACAATAGTTCTATATAAGCTCCAGCAGGGTCAATTAGATCCTTGGTTACCTAAAGATCTCTTACTCCGGTCAATCTAAATGTTAACTTTTATCATACTATCAGTCTCATTAATGAGTAGAGGACAAAATGTTCTAAGAATCATTTTATCAGCAAGAAAACAAGCATGCATAACATTCTTAGCTCAACAATTTAGTGGGCATTCATGGCAGATTTTATACAAAATTTATAATATTTAAATGTCCACAAAAGAAGTTATATGCAGTCATCATTTAACCTAATAGTAACTCTCTAAAAAAGATGATGTGGAAATATTGTTTGAACTTACGAAACAGATGCATAATAACAATCAAAAGAGGATAATAAAAGAATTATAGACGGAAATTATCTCAAGTGTACAGAAGATAAGGAACCTACCAAACTTTTAGGTGTCGAAGGCATCACAGGTATTAACTGCTTGCATTGTCTAAGTGTCAGTTCATCAATCCTCTGGGTCTCAATAGTTAACTGAAAAGAACAACAGTAAGGAATGAACAAATCAACAAACAAGTAAGAATTCATAAGTAACTCAGAAACAAGAAAGAAGGCAGTATACTACAATCAAAAGACTACCTGGGGTGCAGTTCGATCTCGTGACGGAGCTTGTGCCACTGTTTCAGCCATATTTAAGCCCGACGAAGTACTCAAGATTGCAGGAACCTGACTGTCCGGAGAAGCTTGCGGTGTGTTCACCAACACAGAATTCCAGTTCTCGGCCGCAGCTAGGGCTCCATTACCTGAATGAATCCTTCTAATAGCATCGCTGATGCCAGGCGAAGGAACCATGCCTACTATATCTGGACACCCATTCTTCTCCTTAGTTCCAAGGGACGGAAAATCCTTTTCAAAGGAGCGGGTTCCAGCTATATTCCCCCTAGGTTGTACACCATTTGCCGAGTTTAGTCCTAATCCATTATTATTATATAATGAATCGACTGGTCTCCCTGATACCATAGAGCTTGAAGGCCTCTCCCTTTCAGACCTACTCGTGACAAATGAATTGGAACGGTCATTGTCGACCAAAACCAGCCTACTTTCTCTGATACGGAGATCAAAATCTTTATTCCGTTCTCTTTCTCGACTACTCCTACCAAAACTACTGTAAGCACGTGATTTTCCCGATGTATCTTTATCAAGACTCCTAGAAAAGTTCGAGCTTGAACTCCTCCGAGAGGAGGATGACAAATTTCTCTCCCTGTCAAATACCGACAACCTGTTCCTAGAGGAGTTTGCTATAGCATGTTCATCTACAAGAATCAAAAGCTCCACTTTAAACTACATACAACTAAGTATAAGACTAGTAACATTCGTGCGCGCGAGAAACGGAAATCATACCTGAATGTGAGGAAGTACTGGAATGATGGTTTGAAGAGGCATTGTTGGCCGCGCCCCCATTCGACGATTTTAGCCACTCTGGCTTGAATGCCAGTTCAGTTTTCTCCATAATGAACAGAGATCACCATCTATAAACAACTACTGTTCCTCGCTCCTCCTCGAAACTAATCTCCCTTCCCGCTACAATAACCTAATAAACCAGAATACTATTTCCTGTACAAAAGCTACAATCCGAGGACGAAGCGCATGAAAATCATCACAAGGGATCCCCCAAGCAGGAATCGAACCGCCGCCGCCGCCCCTCCCCTCCCCTCCCCCGAGGGGCTCACAAATGCAATAGCTCCAATTCCTACTCTCCCACAAGGAACCCTATATAATGCACCAAAAATCCCCCAAAAAGATCAATTAGGTATTCTCCTCCACCAATCAACGGATCAATTCAACCTCTCTACGCATCCATTGTTGGCCACACGAACCAAGAAGAGCAAAAGCCCAAGAAACCCCCTCAAAATCCCCCAATTCCTCAACGATTCCGCATGAGAGGAGAATCCCGCGCAATAACAAGAAAACGATGGAGGCGAAGAAAAGGAAGACGACGACGAAGCGACCGCAAACGCGAAACCCTAACCAGAAAACCCTAGCGAAGGAAACTTCCAGAATAAAACCTCGTATCCGAGTCGTGTTAGGAGCGGTATCGTTAGAAATTAGAAGACCAAAAAAAAAAAAAAAAAAAATCTAATCAACAAATCTATATAAAGAGATGGTCGGAATAAGAATTAGCCTCTCTCTATATTCTACGGAGTTATCCTCGCTTCTTATTCCGGTGATTTATACGTGAAACCGCGGCGGCGCGAGAATAAGGGATTTATCTTTCGCAGTGTCTCTAATATTTCTCTCTTTTATATATATAAATATATAAATATATAAATATATATATATATATATATATATATATATATATATATATATGGCGTAACGGAAAAAGGAGGAAATTATTATTCAAATTAAAAACCGAATAAGATCTTTAAACGGAAAGAGAAGAAGAAGAGATTTGCTCTGTGGGTTCAATCTCTCTCTCTCTATTTCTCTCTCTTTGCTGTATTTCTCTTTTCTTTTTCTTTTTCTTTTATTTATTTATTTTTTTGGGTGAGGGTTTTAATTTGTATGGATTTGGAAAGCCCAACGGGGGGACGAGTGCACAACTCCCTCCAGAAGAAAACTGAAGACGATCGTTCTGATGGGAATGGACGGGTGGATTTGGAGACACCTGAAACGCAGGGCGTGGCATTTGGGCCCTGTTATGCAAATTTGGCCCATATGGTTTGTCACATTAAAAGGCCCAATTATTTGTTATGCACCCGGTGAGTTACGCATTTGTATATAGTTCAATTATGGGCCTAATATCGTATTGCTGTATTTTTATTTATTTTTTTATTTTTTTATTTTTTACAGTACCATCAAAAAAATAATAATAATAGAAAAAGTATTATTAAACGTTCGTGTTCGGCTCGTTTACAGCGATAGATATCGATAAATGGTTTTCAATTCTAAACGGTCTGCGAAAAGTACTAAAAAAATAAAATTCATCATACTTTCTCGCATTACATAGTATATTATACTCTCAATTCTACACGGAGCCTTAGTATTTGACAAATGATGTTATAATAAATTTTAACTAAAATGCGTGGATAACATTAAACAAATGTTTTCTCTTTTAGAGTTGCGGCGGAATTTGATCTCGTGTTCTCCTCTGTACTATAAAAATAATTATTTTTTTTTCTAAGAGATTAAGTTACTGAAGATTAATAGGTAAATGTTCTTCCCAATTTTCTATACTTCATCACTTACATGATAACTTATACAAAATCAATGAGTAAAGAAAATTCAAACAAATATGTAAATGGGCCGAAGATTTGAGCCTAACTAGTTGCTAATGGATTAGTGATTCAAACCTAAGTTTTTTTCGTTTAACGGTCCATGATTTGAACCCAACTGATAAAATTTTCCAGAAAAACAAGACTGATGAGATATCGAAATATTATAAATCGTGAAACAAACTGTATGTAAAAAATAACTGTTAAATCGAAACGGCGAAAAATAGATCCAAGAAAAATAATGTAAGAAAAAAAAAAGAAAAGTACACACCAAATTTTACGTGGTTCGGCCACCGGCCTACATTCACGGACGAAGACGGAACAAAGACTTTTATTAAAGTCAAAAGTAGAATACAAAGATTATATCTCTCAAGAAAACCGAAGCTCCAAATAAAACCGAAATATCAAAATTTGCGTCCACCCTAACGATTCCTAAGAATCCAATCGTATGGACGCCCTCACCTTAGAGCTTCAATTTCTTAATTAATTACCGACTTCATTAGCAACATATGACTCCTCCAATACGGCATCTCTCCTCTTGGGTTGCTAAATTAATTAGAGCATGGCCTCTAATTAAAATCCCGGCTTCATTAATATGGCCGTATGTTCCAACACCAACAACACACGTATCTTTCTTGGTTGGCCTAAAATTAAAATCCCGGCTTCATTAATATGGCCGTATGTTCCAACACCAACAACACGTATCTTTCTTGGTTGGCCTAAATTAATTAGCGCTTCGGCTAATTAAAAGTTGTGGCGTCATTAAAGTGGCCGGGTATGCTATATATAATATATGTCTCCAAACTAGAATCTAATTAGGATTTGTAGTCTAATTAAACTCCTAATTAAATTCTAGTTTTACCCAACAATCTAAATCTTATATTATCCTAATTAGATTAGGATTTAACTTCAATTTAGATAAATACAAATCTAAACCAAATTATAACAATAACTTATTATGTAGCATCTATATTATCCAAAAGAGATCTAGATGAAACAAGAGTATGGCTGTTAGGAGCGGGTTTAATTTTTCTCGGCCCAAAAGTACAACGGTTTAAAAATGTTTTATATATTTTAAGTATGTGCCTAGTCGAAAATGACCAGATCATACTTAGGTCAATCGAGTCGAGTCAGAATTTTCTTAGATCAAAATTATAGACAGAACGATGAACGAATTAGATCATATTCCATCACAAAAAGAGAAAAAAAGAAAAAAGAGTATAACTAATCAGCTGGAAAGTTGGATTGAATTTGGTAAGGTATTGTCTGAATAGTAAATTCTCGTAAATTTCCTGATAGGACGAAAGGAACTTGGTTGAAGTATATAAATTGGTGCTGGAGCTTGAAACTTAAACATAAGACTATTAGGCACTACATTTTCAAACCACTTGACTGTCGAAAATGGACGTCGATTCGTCGATTGAGAGAGTTACGCGCCTTCTAAAAATCTAGGCACTTTAAGCCTTTTAGTTTGACTAGAGAGAAATGTAGTGTTGAACATGCGTATGCCCTGAACGTACATTGACCGCTAAATTGGTCCAATCTTCGATCGGCTTTACGAATGATCTTCTGGAGTGTGTCAGGAGATCAAGCGATCGGGTCAAGAAAAGATATACTCGACCGAGTCCTTCTCAATCAAACAGGAAACGAAGTACGTCCCGAAAAGTCGGACCGTCTATCGTACGAGAGCTCGGAAGGTTTCAAGAAATCGACTCAGTCGAAACGAACCGAATCGCTTTATATTGCTCGAGATGAAAAGAGTTACAGGATTTGGTTACAAGATTAAAACTACTCTTAGAAAACCTATAAAAAATTACTCTAGAAAAACAGTAAAAGTTTAGTCTAAAAAACAGTAGGTGTGAGAGTTGAAGAAAATAAAAAATTTGTGATCGCTGGCTTGCGCGATTATAAATTTTCTTTTATAGAAAAAAGTTCGTTTATTTATACATGTACAAACCCATTTTAGAACTAATCTCCGTTTTGGATGACAATATATTAATGTTCGGTGTATTTTTTGAAAAATTATTGTGTTTTTCTCGACCACTTTTCCTTCGAAATTTTTTCAAATAAATAGTGGCGTCTTTCCGTCTACGTTCATTTCTGAATATTGCGCGTCCTGACGTGATTCTCGGTAATTGTTGATACGGAGCGTTGTTTGCCTAACTTGAGTCGATTGCGGGATTTGCGCCTTATAATTTCGCACCGTCCATTTTCGAAATTATATACTCCTACTAGATTTTGATCCATATTTCTATTTGGCTGATGAAGTAGAGAACTGATTCTATTTTTTATTCTTGTTATCAATCGGCTAAAGGAGTCGATGACCAACCTTTCATTTGGACAGCCAATTTTGAATTATTTTCTGACAAAGCTTATGTTATTTTCATCTACTTTATGATTTGTTCAGATCGGTTGACTTATTTGACTGTTTTCTGTGCCACACGTCACTCTCTAAATCAAATCGACTGGCATCAGCCATCTTAACCGTGCCGTTTGTCACGGGGTGATCTTTAATCTCAACACGCGGCAAATTAGATTTTGAATTTGCAATCTCGAATACTAACCATTAAGTCTTTAGCTAACTGCGTTAGGTATGTCAGTCATAACTTACATTAAACAAGTGCATTAGATTATATTTAGTTTCCTTTGCATAATAGATCAAATCGCTCCCATAATACCAATTAATGAGTCAATGATTCCCCCTTATTTGTAAATTATTACATGGGTTAATGTGCTGGTTACAGCATAATGTAACGTGGGATTTAATGCCATATCCCGTCAGGTTCATCTTTAATTAGGTATATTAGTGGTTTGATCCCTCAATGATAAGTTAAACAAGAGTCAAATCACCCTAATCTGTTAATTAAATGCATTATGGATAGATCAAGTGGGGTTACCTCTTAGATTATACAACAAATTAATTTGCATCGATCCCCGTAATCGATCGATTATCGAACCAATGAGGTCCAATTAGCCATTCTTATTCTAGTGGTTAGTCACAAGTGATTAAGTTATTGTTTTAAGTTTTCAAGAACTCTACCACATGTCACGAACTTAAGCGAAATTGCTTAAGAAGTCCGTGCGGCGCTCGCCTTTCTTCGCGAAGTGAGCAAGCCTACACCGTCTCTTGTAAACTTGAACCTACTCGCCCAAAGTTGATGTGCAAGAGAGAGAGAGAGTTTGAAGAAGAGTAATTGTATTTCTGAAATTAGAAAGCTACAACTGTTTCTTACTTACTTGAGGGGGTGGAGGTCACAATCTTTTATAGTCCAAGTTTACAAGAGACGGTGTAGACTTGCTCACTTCGCGAAGGAAGGTGAGCGCCGCACGAACTTCTTAAGCAATTTCGCTTTAAGTCCGTGACACACAGCTTGCAATTAATCTCCTCATCTTTGATGTAGTTAGTTTCGAATTTTTGGCGCATCTCTTTTATTCCTTGATTAGTTTCTTTACACTTCGGCATACTACAATCCGCTCTCCTTTGTGTTCGCTCCTTAATTGCATCAGATTTTTCGAGATCAGTTCAGTTTTATTGAATTATCTTACCACTCTTGATTAGTAATTGTTAAGAGTGTTGTTCATACATGCATAAGCTGCTCGAGTGAAGGATCTTCGCCCTAAACTTTTTGAACTTTCAATCTTATATGATGCGAGAGTTCCACCCGATTATGCAGAGCTAAACACTAACCATTACAAAATTATTTGTTACATATTTAAACACCAATAGAATCAATAATATTGATTGTCGCACAACTTATACTTATCAACCAATGTTTGGGGTGTGTCAATCGCTACCCTCCAATCTAAACACTTTTCGTTCTGATCAAATTTTGTTCTCACTACTGCTTAAGCATAACTCAAATCATTATTTTTACTGATTTAAATTTTTTAATTCTAAAGTTTAGTCAACCATCTAAAGAAATGCTGTGTTATCGCAATCATCAAACTTTTTCAGCTTCATTTGTGTTGAAATTTCGACAACTAATGAAATCGACATCAAAATCAATTGTTTTGGACTGAGTTGCCGATTTAAAGCTCTCAATATTGAAATTAAAAGAATCTTTTAGAGACAAAATTAAAATCCGGGTCAAACTCCTTGAAGCGAATTTATTATTAATCCTAACAAAATTCCTACATTTAAATACTCGATCAACACTCTCATTCCTTAGCACGTGGGAGCTTTGTAGTTAACATAACAAGATCCAAAATCCAAAATAAAACCCACAAATTGTATCTCCCCGGGAAGAGAGTGTAAATTCCCTCTCAAATTGAACTTTGTTTTTTTTTTTTTTTTTTTTTTTTTTTTTCTTATGGGATTCAGAGCCATTTCGAAAATAGCAATAAAAAAAGCACTCTGATTGGCTCCTGCTGCATTAATATTCGTGCCAATGTTGCAGATACTATAAATAGTCTCATTAGAATATATAAGTCTCCAAGTATAAGGTGCTCCCAATTAAGGGCTTATCTAATTAGTGGTTTCTTTATAAGGTTAATCACACCATTAATTAATCACTAATTTTTGTTTTTTCATTATGTGATCTTTAAACTTTTCTTTTTGGTAATTGGCTTCTTAATATTTGCATATTATTTGAATACGTCCCCTCTCTTATAATTTATTTTTAGTACATATTAAATTTTGTCTTCTTAACCGAACATTACAAAACTAATTATAAAATACAAAAATTAGATAAAAATTGAAATAGATAGTGTAATAAATATCTCATTACAATATTATTATATTTGTGTTTAAAAAAAAAAACTTAGAATTTATTTGGTATTGAATATGGCCTAGAGTTAAAAGTTAAGACAAAAAATTGCTTTTCCATTACGAAAACAAATAAAACTTGAATTTTTTCAACGTAGTTAATGCTGTTCCGTGTGTAATCTAATAAGAACACAAGAAGGTAACATTGAGAAGTAAAGCTACCTTAGCATGAAAGCTATATATATATATATATATATATATATATATATATATATATATATATATAATATATACCAAATTAAAAATGATAAATCACTTTGAAGTGGTGGATTTAAAATGCATGAGGAATAAGTTTCCCAATATATATATTTTAGGATTAATTGCATACGGCTCCCTGTAAATATATCGAATAGCAGATATATTCCTACAAAGTTCAACTTTTCATATTTATCCCTTCAAAAGTCCAACGTTATTCATATATATTCCTGGCGTCTATCTCTGTTAGAAAAATGTAGTTAACCATAGGTTAAATACTTAATCTTAGTTAATTAGTAAGGTAAATTTATCTTTTTACCATTTCAGATATTTCTGCACTATTTTTTAGAAGGACATTTTTGAAAGGGCAAAACTGTCATTTCACATATAATCTGTTAAAAAATAAATAGTAAACTAACGATAATAAACCGGAGGGATATATATGAATAACGTTGAATTTTTGAATGAATAAATATGAAAAGTTAAACTTTGTAGGAATATATCTGCTATTCGATATGTTTACAGAGAACCTGCCGTATGCAATTAATCCTATATTTTACAAGTAGTACAACTCAATAGTCAAATTTTAATTTTGAAAATATATAAGTCATTAATTGTTTATCTTCTCGTGACCTATACTGTTCCACCATTTAAAAATAGACCAGTAGGATGGTAGGTAGGGTCTCCTCTCTTATTATTGTTTGGCAAAGTCACAGGGGCCAATCCCAAAGCCATGTCTTTGGATTTCGTACTGGGCTCTTCACTGTTCCAAGAAGATACCCAATTATTTATTTATTTAATGACTTAAATTTCTCAATTAAAATCCACTTCCTTGGTCACCCCCCATTAACTTAATAAGTGACAACTTAGCTGTTATTCTACAAAGTCTAAGCACCAGTTGACCATAATCATAAGGTGCACTTAGTGTGTGCAATAAGAGAGGATATATAATTAAGCTCCTAGATGAGTGATTTAGGGCTTTTTTATGCCCTTATTTGCTCTTGCTTCGAAGATCCGCCGCGACGGGATCAAACCCGCGCGGCATTTGGTTAGTCGGCTGTGGATTGCGGTGCGGGATAGCCCCAAACCTACAGCTTTCAATCGCTGTGCACGGCCGGTCAAACCAAACCAAATGGCCCTTTCATTTGTGATTGGTTTAGTCTTTTGAGCGAATTTTCTAATCCAACTAGTTTAATGGGTGTTTCATAAACAAAGATTATTTGTTTAGCTTAGCTTTCCCTTTTTTTCTTATAAAAAAATAAGAAAATGCAATCAAAGACTTGGGTTAATTACTTCCGCAAAAAATTGCAACATGATTCTAAGCAAATTAATTGTATTTATTTTTTATTTTTTATTTTTTAAACAGAATTTCATATATTAAAATAATTCTTCTCTCAAAATATTTTTTTTGCAAAAAAATAAAAACTTGATAATTATTTTAGACAAATTATCGCTTGCTGCATGAAAGAATAATGTATTATAAGCTAGCAAACTATAATAATAATAATAATAATAATAATAAATTTAGCACATCAAATTCTATAAAATTATTATTTAAAAAATTTTAAAAAATTATGTGCCCTACACTTTTGACCTTATCTATTAACCGTTTGTAAACAACTCGTTCACGAAAACATGTAATCTTTCCGTCCAAACTTTGTAGATCAAGCACAAATTGATTTATACAACATTTATTATTACTATTTTTATTAATATTAATTTCAATTTTTAACTACTTTGTGTTGGAAATAGTAATTCAAATTTAATTTAAAAATTAGTTAGAAATAAAATTTATCTAAATTATATTTAAAAATTTATTTATACTTATCTAAAATAAAAAATATATTTGTTATCTGTTATGACTTGATATCTATATATAGTTAGACGTGGATAATGAGATGAATTGAAGGGTTACAGTAGTAGATATGACCGCACAGGGTCAAAATTATCGTTGAGAATGTAATTGAATATTTCTTATCGATAAAAAATTAGTTCTCTAATATCTCTTCTCCATATTATTGTATTTTACAATTAATAATCCTGAATTACATAATCGATATCAAACACCCTCTTTAAAAATTATTTGACATAGAGATTTTTAATTAGAATGCAACTATATTCTACCAACTAGACTACGCAATCCGCTCTGCTACCAACTATATTCTACCAACTACGTACCAATTAGAATGCAAACACCCTCTTATTTCACCCGTATATTTCTGTTTTGGTTTTTTTTTTCTGTGGTTGTATTGGTTCCAGTTTTGTTGAGAGGACGGGTTTATGGTAAAAATTCGATTTGACGTTTTCGCTGTGGAATCCCAACTCTAGGCGGTACCAGAGCGGATTGCGGTATCGAAGCGGGTTGCGGATTCAGAGAATCTGGTACCGGGGCGAGTACCGAATTTTTCCAATAATTGGTATCGGAGCTAAAGGTTGGCGATCCTCAGGAAATATCGACATCAGAGTATTGGATTACCGATCATCACAGGAGGCGATCACAATTTGATCTCGTTCGGCGTGTTGGACTCGAAGGTATGTGATTTTTCGGCTTCAGGTGGAGCTAGAGAGTCCAAAAGCGAGATCGGATATGCAGCCGCTCAAGGTGGAGCAGAGGAGAGCTCGATGTAGCGATTAAAGACTACAAATCAAATCAAGTTGGAGATTGTTAGGATTTGATTAGATTTGTAGTTGAATCCTAGTTGGATTAAGATTAATATTTAAATCTTAAAGAGATAAGTTTGTTAAGATATAAATATTAATTAGAATAAAAATTTATTTAGACTAGGATTTGGATAGCTTTTAATGTAAGCTATAAATATAGCATATGTGCTATTATTTGACAGAGGTGTTAAGGAGATACACCCACGGTGGTGGTAACAGATATACCCATGATGGTGGTAATACCCATGGAGGTAGTGGGGGCTAGGATTTAGCCACACCCTTATAGTGGTATCCACAGCATAGTGGTGTTAAGGAGGATATACCCACGATGGTGGTAATACCCATGGAGGTGGTGGGGGCTAGAATTTAGCCACACCCATATAGTGGTATCCACAGCACGGTGGTGTTAAGGAGGATATACCCACGATGGTGGTAATACCCATGGAGGTGGTGGGAGCTAGGATTTAGCCACACACGTATAGTGGTATCCACAGCACGGTGGTGTTAAGGTGAATATATCTACGGTGGTGGTAATACCCATGGAGGTGGTGGGGACTAGGATTTAGCTACACCCATATAGTGGTATCCACACCTACGGTGATGGTAACACCCAAGGAGGTGGTGGGGGCTAGGATTTAGCCACACCCATAGTCTTCTAGGTTTATAGAATACGAGAGAAGGGTGAGAGAGATTCAGGATGAGGGCTAGGGTTGAAGCTACTCTATTGCAGAAGAGAAGTCTGTGTAATCGGTGTAATTCTTCTCTTGGTTAATGAATCTTATTTCACCCCCATATTTTCTATTTTGGTTTTTTTCTTTTTGTGGTTGTATTGGTTCCAGTTTTGTTGAGAGAACGGATTTATGGTAAAAATCCGATTTGACGTTTTCGCCGTGAAATTCCAACTCTAGGCGATACCAGAGCGGATTGCGGTATCGAAGCGGATTACGAATTCTGAGAATCTGGTACCGGAGCGAGTACCGAATTTTCCCAACAATTACATCCCCAAAAAATTGCAACAGGATTCTAAGCAAATTAATTGTATTTATTTTTTTATTTTTTATTTTTTAAACAGAATTTCATATATTAAAATAATTCTTCTCTCAAAATTTTTTTTTTGCAAAAAAATAAAAACTTGATAATTATTTTAGACAAATTATCGCTTGCTGCTTGAAAGAATAATGTATTATAAGCTAGCAAACTATAATAATAATAATAATAATAAAAATTTAGCACATCAAATTCTATAAAATTATTATTTAAAAAATTTTAAAAAATTATGTGTCCTAAACTTTTGACCTTATCTATTAACCGTTTGTAAATAACCCGTTCACGATAACATGTAATCTTTCCGTCCAAACTTTGTAGAGCACAAATAGATTTATCCAGCATTTATTATTACTATTTATATTAATATTAATGTCAAATTTTAACTACCTTGTGTTGGAAATAGTAATTCAAATTTAATAGTTAGACGTGGATAATGAGATGAATTGAAGGGTTACAGTAGATATGACCACACAGGGTCAAGATTATCATTAAGGATGTAATTAAATATTTCTTATCGATAAAAAAATTAATTTTCTAATATCTCTTCTCCATATTATTATATTTTAGAATTAATGATCCTGAATTACATAATCGATATCAAACACCCTTTTTAAAAATTATTTGACAAAGAGATTTTTAATTAGAAGGCAACTATATTCTACCAACTAGACCACATAATCTGCTAGTACTTACGGTTTTTTTTTTTTTTTTTTTATTTTTTTTTATTTTTTTTTTATTTTTTGAGGAAAGGCAGCATGCTGCCGCTTTATTCAAAAGGTGATTGAATTTAGTTACAAACCGGAGACAACCAGGCCTCGGACCCAAAAAGAGAGAGAAAAGGAAGGGAGGGAGAGGGGGGCACACAGAAGAGACACAAGTAACGCAGGTAGCACAAGAAACACAAGAAAAGTCCTAGGGACAGAAGGAGGACCACTGCGAGCGGCAAAGCCTGATCGCGACGAGCAAAGCGCTGGTGCAACGAGACTTATTGTCGAAGGCCCTACGATTTCTCTCGAGCCAGACCTCCCACCAGGTGGACGCAATAGTGATTAGAGTCCATTTGCCCCAAGCCCCCCTTTTAAGTGAACAAGTCTCCCACAGTCCGGCAGCGGTCGTAGCGTTTCGTATCTCCCCTTTATTAGGAAGGAGGGTCATAAGCAGGGAGCTGGCGCAGCTGCAGGAGAGAAGTAAGTGGTCGACTGTTTCGACGGGTCCCTGGCAGATGGCACAGCAGCTGGGTCCGGACCAATTCCTCTTTAGGAGGATGTCTCTGGTCAGTACCCGCCTTCGAAGCACCAGCCAGACAAAGATTTTGACCTTCAATGGCATCTTGGTGGTCCAGATCGAGTTGGACCGGTCGTCGACTACTCCGCTATACTGCAGGAAGTGGTACGCAGATTTCACAGAGAAGGTCCCAGAGGTTGTCCAGCGCCAAAGGAACTCATCGTTATTGTCGGTGAGGCGCAGATGGGCGATGGTCTCTTTCAGATCCCGGATAACATCCTCCAAGCCTGGAGGGGCCCTCTCGAGCCCTTCTAGAATTCGCGCCCAGTTCCAGCCATTTGGGCCAACACAGTCAGCCACCCAAAGCTGCTTGCTGCTGGCCAACTCGTAGATACGTGGGAATTAGGTTAAGAGGGACGAATTCCCAGTCCAGATGTCACCCCAGAGTCCAGTCCGCGTTCCATCTCCCACAGAGTGGGTCGTGCTACACCTGAAGATGTCCCGCGTGCGCAGCACACTTTTCCACCATGGGGAGAAGGGTCGGAAGGAGGAACCCTCCCTCAGCGGTTTCCTACGAAGATAGTAGAGTCTCATGACAAGGGGCTCCCAGGGCGGCGGTTCCAGAGAATGGAATCTCCACCACCACTTTACGAGCAAGGCCGTGTTGAAGGTTTCCAGGTTCAGGATTCCTAGACCCCCGTCTTTTCTGGCCCTGCAGACCGCCTTCCAGCTGACCAGGCAGTGGCCTCCCGACACCGAGTGATGCCCTTTCCAGAAGAATGCACAGCGGAGTGAGTCGATTCTTTTGATGACCCAGCCGGGTGCTTTGAAGACCGAGAAGAAGTAGAGGGGCAGGTTTGACAGCACCGAGTTAACCAGGGTTAGCCTACCCCCATACGAAAGCAGTTTCGCTTGCCACCTCGTGATTCTATGCTCTATCCTGTAGACTACACGTTGCCAGGCCTCCTTGGGAATGTGGCCCTTGCCCAGCGGAAGGCCAAGGTAGTTGATCGGGAGCTTGCCCAGCTTGCAGTTTAGGATCGCTGCGAGGCGCTCACCTTTGAGGCTACTGCTACCCAGATAGAGCAGTTCGGACTTCGACGTGTTGATTTTTAGGCCAGATGCCCATTCAAAGATACGCCAGAGAAAGCGGAGATTGCGGATCTGTCTCTGCTTAGCTTGGCAAAAGAAGAACGTGTCGTCCGCAAACTGGATGAGGGCAGTTTTAGAGTCCCTCGAGGGTCCAACTCCAGTGAGCAGATTGCTTTGGACAGCTCTTCTTGTCATTCGGGCCAGGCCTTCCGCCACCAGCAGGTAGAGGAAGGAGGAGAGAGGGTCGCCTTGGCGAAGTCCCCGCTTCATTCTGAACCAATTGGTGGCGCCCCCATTGACGAGGATGGCAACTTTGCCGTTGGCAGTACACTGGTCGATCCACCCGCACCATCTCTGGTTAGCGCCAAGGCAGCGGAGGATGTGTTTGAGGAAGGTCCAGCTAACACTGTCAAACGCCTTTTCGAAGTCCGCCTTGACTCCCACGCAATCAATTTGCCTGCTGGCGCCCCAGCTGATAAGCTCGCCGACAGTGACGTAGGAGTCGAGGATAAGTCTACCTTTGAGGAAGGCAGACTGGCCAGGGGAGATGATCTTGTCGAGGTCGGTGCAGAGTCTGTTCGTTAACACCTTGGAGATGATCTTCTTAACGCAGTTGAGGAGGCTGATGGGCCGGAAGTCGTTAGCCGAGTTTGCCCCCTCAGACTTCGGGATCAGGCAGATATGCGTATAGTCAATGGGGCCCGTGTTAAGAGAGCCATCGAACAGATCACGGAAAATTCTAAGGAGATCATCCTTGACGACGTCCCAGAACTTCTGGTAAAAAACCATGCTGAAACCATCGGGTGGGGGGCACACGCTCCGGGGTGGTGTCGTCAAGGCCGGTGGAGTGGGTGGGGGGCACACGCTCCCCCAGGAGCAGGGTCTTGCGGGCAACGGCACGGTCCAAGACCAGCCTGGTGCGGGGTTCCCAGCAGATCGGTGCAGAGAGGGCCAGCCCCAACGGGCATAGGTGGCGGACCCGAGGCAGCGGTTCCAGGGACGGCAGGGGCACGGCAGGTCCGCTGGCCAGGGGGGGAGGGGCTAGCCGGCAGGCCCTCGTCCCCGGAGGAGGGCACAGCGGAAGATGGGGCGAGGCCGAGGGGACGGGTCGTGGAGGCGGCCAGAGTGGCGGAGGGGTCGGCCGGGAGAGCCAGCGGGGGGTGACGGAGCAAGGAGGGGGCGTGGCATGGCCCCGTTGAGGGCAGGACCGGCTGCGGCGCGGGGAGCCAAGGATCGGCAAGGGGTCCACCGCAGACCCCAGCTCCCAGAGGAGTTGGGTTGGAGAGGTCCAGGGAGGAGGCGGCGGTGAGGAAGCCCGAGAAATCTTCCGAAGCGGGCTTCAGAGGTGGGCCAAGCAGAACGCCCGCCGTCTTGGCAGGGGGCCGTGGGAGGGGGGGGGTGGCCCGCGGATAGGCCCACGGTGAAGTAAGGAGCCAGGTGGGGGCAAGACCCAGGGCTGCCTCCAACCCTGGCCAGTGTCGCAGGGCCCACGTGGCGGGGCCCGGTTGGGGGGGCGGGGCCCAGGAGGGAGGGGCGGCCCAAAGGGGTCTGCAGGTGGGCATGCAGCTGGGAGGCCCGGCACCCAGAGTGGAGATCCAGAGCAGCCTCCGAGCCAGAGAGATGTCAGGCCCCCCGAGGGGCGGCCCACCTGGCACTAGCCAGAAAGTGGCGGGGCCTCGAGGGCGGGCCTGCACCCGACCCGGAAGGGCGGTGGACGGGTCCAACCTTGATCAGAAGAGGAGGAGGCGGCATCTGGGCTGGGCCGGGTTGGAGCGGACCAGGCTAGGCCGCAGCTAAAGGTAAGAAAGGGGGGCAGGGGCACTCAGCCATAGGGAGGCCTGCAGGGGTGGCCCAGGAGGCAGGATGCACTGGAGTGGGGGAGGGGTAACCAACAGTCGAGGTGGGGCTCGCGGCAGTCGAGGGGGCAGGGGGGAGAGACGGCACGTCATCTCTGCCACCACCAGAAGGGAACGAGCGCCGCCCGGTAGCGAGCCTGCCACAGAGATCTCCCATAGTCCGAGATCGTGAAAAGGATTCGAAAAGATTCCTGAAAAGAGGAGGTTGCACGCCCCGAGGAGCCGGGGGCTACCGACGCCAGCGCCTGGAGGCGGAAACTTGGTGTCCCGAGGAGGGGGGGTCGCAGCACGGTGGAAACTCAACGGGCAAAGAGATGCCCGAGAAAGGATGGTGTCCAGCGGTCCGTCAGGGGTTATCGGGGCGGGGACCACCACTCGCGGCGGCGGGTGGAGCGGGGCGAGCACGAGGTGCTCGGCCTGCCGTCCAGCGGGTGGAGTGGGGTTGCGCCTCCTGTCGCGCACCTCCGAGGAGTCCCAGGAGTCGTACACACCGGCTCTGGTGGCATCTCTGGAGCTGCCGCTGTCATCGCGAAGGTCGACAAGAGCCACCCTCCTAGCTAACCGGTGGCCTTGGGGGTCTGATTGGTCCCCCCCTTCCTCGGGCCCGCCACCAGCGAAGGGCGTTCCGCGATCATCCTCGCCGAACGGTGAGGTTCTCACAATCCTCACAATCGTGGAGACGACGATGTTCCCCATTGAGATGTTGAGAGATTCCGGGATGTCCTCCAGAGCATCAACCGCCACAAGACACTTGTAAGCGGACATGTCCGCCACGTTGGTGCTGTCATCAGCGGCCTGGATGAAGCGCCCGAAGCACCCCACAATGGCACTCACCCGTTGCGAGGACCAGCACTCGAACGGAAGCTTGAATATTTTGATCCAAGCTTTGTACGTTAGGCGCGACGGGGCGGCGTCGTGGTATGGCTCCCAGGGACAGCAGCGGAGCTGGCAATGAGACAGGTGGAGGAGGCCATTGTCAACGAGGTCCTCTGGCCGGACCCACTCGGGGAGGAAGATAACATATTCGCGGTCGAGGTGGGCCGCCACGAGGAAATCGGTGGGGAAGCCCCCAAACCTCGCCGCCATGTCAGCCGCAATCGTGACGACGGGGCAGTGGCCCAGATGAGCTCTCCCAATAACGTCCGCCAGGATGGCACACTTGCGTTTGGTCTCGCGAATGCGGAAGTCCTCAGTGAGGGGGATGAACACCTTCAACAGTTCGGGGCGGAATCCATGGCCTCTCTGCATCTTCGAGCTAGTCCGACGAGAGGGGCAGCTTCCTGCTCTGTGTCCAACCCGAAGGCACAGTGCACAACGGACCGGGTCACGGCAGTCCCGCACAAGATGGTCGGCGGCGAGGCACCGGTAGCACTTCTTAGCCACAGGGGTGAGGGGAGAGCGGCTAGCAGTCCGGGGTCGGAGGCGAGGCCTTGCAGGTTGGAATGGTGGTGCCGAGGGGTGGAGCAGGGCCTCTTTAAAGGTGCGGGGACCCAGAGGTGCTGGCAGCCCAGGGTCCAGCGAAGGGCTCCTATTGGAAGGTAGCGGGGGGCAGAAGGGCTTGAGGCAGACGTCCGGTCCCATCGGGCGGGAGGAGGCTAGGGAGTGATGCCCCTCACGGGGCGACACGGAGACAGAACAAAGGGGGAATCCCTGCTGATCCGCCCAACACACTCTGAAAGGAGAGCGCGCGGAGGACTTGATGGCGCTGCGGTGAGGAGTGAATCCCAGAAGTGACGCCGGGGATAGCCGACGAGACGTGGAAGCACGGGTGTAGGAATCCCCCATACCTAGCTGTCGGGGTGTGATCCCTCGGCGTCCACTCTGTAGCCCAGAGCCTATAGGCGCCGGGTAGAGTAGTTGCCCGTTCCGATAAGCCCGTGAACGCCTGGTCTCAGTCCCAGAGGATCTCCGCTCCAACACTCTACCCCAGGATTGCTTGGTCGCCAAGGCAACGCGAGGGGGAGCGAAGGGCGGTCGTCTTCGGTCAGGATTCCTCCTCCCATCTCGTGGTCCGCAACGCACGCAATGCGCGCACCCAGAAACGCTCTCTATGGGCAGGGGACAGCCCCTACAGATCTTCCTCTCGCCGCTTCTCCCCCGCGCGCACGCTCTCGCACTCTCCCGCCCACTGGGGCGCCTCTCCCTGCTCCGCCCCCGTGCGGGGGCGCTCTCTCTCTCTCTCTCTCTACCTCTCATCCGTTTCATGTAGGAATTAAGAACACCGTACTTTAGTACTTACGGGTTATAGACAAATTTATGGGCATAAATATTAATTTTTTATATTAAAAAATTTATAGAAAAAACGGATGAGTATTCATTAAATTGTAACTCGCTGATACTCACGGTTACCAGCAAATTTGCTGACATAGAGTATTAATTTTGTTTATCCAAATTTTATGAGTAAAATAAAATTTTATGAGTAAAATAGATAGGTACTTCTTAAATTATGGACACTTTAGATAATCCTTCCATTTTTTTTAATTAAAAAATATATTTTTTATCTATTTACTTTTAAAAATTTTAAATCTAGTTTTTGTGGTGTTAAATTTTCTTTGTTGTGGCCTCCGCACCGCTCTATCATTTTTTGACAGTCCGACCTACATATAAAATAAATTTATATATAATTTATATGTTTTAGCACTTTATACTATTTATTATATATTATGATATTTTAAATAATAAATTATATTACTATATACTAAAAATTTATATATATATATATATATATATATATATATATATATATATATATATATATATATATATATATATATATATATATATATATATATATATATGGAGCAATTTTTTATATATTTTTAAAAATTTCTCTGCTTTTAGATTTATCCTCTTAGAAGGCTAATATTAAAACTACTCTTCTTACGTTCCAATTATTTTCTAAAATATTTATTTCTGAAGTTAAACTCTGTTAGTGTACCATTTGGAGCTGCCGTTATCTGTATGAAATTACCATTTTGCCCTTTCAAATATACCCTTATACTATAACCAACCTTTTTTATGTACCCTTAAAATTTTGAATAGATTTGATAGATAGGGACAAAATAGGTATATCTGATAGTTTTCAACGGTGGAACGTATGAAGAATATATTGGAAAGAAAAAAATAAGAGGAGTAAATTAAATATTTTTTCAGATTTCAAAAATACACAGACAATTATATATATATATATATATATATATATATATATATATATATATATATATATATATATATATATATATATATATATATATATATAGAGAGAGAGAGAGAGAGAGTTGGGCTGGAATGCTATTGATAGCACCAACCCAACTTTGCCACCCATTTTTTAGCCTTTAGATCGCATTGAGATTTGTGCATGCTCTTTAATGAAAAAGAGAAAAAAGAAAAAGTAAAAAGTAAAAAGTTTTTCTTTTTCATTAAAGAGCATGCACAAATCTCAATGCGATCTAAAGACTAAAAAATGGATGGCAAAGTTGGGTTGGTGCTATCAATAGCATTCCAGCCCAACTATATATATATATATATATATATATATATATATATATATATATATATATATATATATATATATATATATATATATATATATATATATATTGCGGGTAATGTTTGGATATGGATAGAGATGTAGAGTACATGAAAATTATGGATAAATTTTATTTATATTCATATAAATCACGGATAGAACAATTCATCCGTAGTTGACCCAACTTGTCCGCTTGCCAAGTCTGCTGCCAACCAAATAACTGAGGCGACAAATCAAATTTGTATCAGGAGACAAATCAATTTGTATCCATCTTAAATTAATGAGGCTCTTAGTTTTTTGTTTTGTTTTGTTTTTTTTTTATTAAAAGAAAAACGAATGAAACAGTTGAACTTATTAGAATTTAATTTATAAAATAATAATAGAGATTATATTTAACAAAGTTAATCTCTATTATTAGCAGCCATTCTCTTTTGAGTTGTATATTTATATGTTAATTATTTTTTATATATATTAGCTTAATTAATTAATAGGCCAAGAATTTCCTAAGAGTTGACCTGAGATCCACTGGTGATTGCAACACTTAAAAAAAAAAAAAAGTATGTCTTGAAATCGACTTTTTGATTTTTTTTTTTTTTTTTTAATCTGAGCCTTTATTAATTGTTAATTGAGTTGAAAGTTTTTATTAAATCTAGTGGCTTAATTAATTATTAACTTTTAGCTTCTTTTTTTTTTTATTAAAAGAAAAATGAATGAAACAGTTGAACTTAGAATTTAATTTATAAGAAGTTAACCTCTATTATTATTTTTTGAGTTGTATATTTATATGTTACTTGTTTTATATATATATATATATATATATATATATATATATATATATATATATATATATATATATATATATATATATATATATATATATATATATATAAGATTAATAGGCCGAGAAATTCCAAAGAGTTGACTTGAGATCCCACTGGTGACTACATTAACACTTTAAAAAAAGAAAAAAAAAAAAGGAAAGAATAAAAAAAAGTATATAAAGACCACTCAACTATAGGCTATTTTGAAATCTGACTCTTTATTTTTTTTTTTTTAATCTGAGCCTTAATTGTTAATTGAGTTAAAAGTTTTTATCAAATATAGTGGCTTAATTAACTTTTAGCAGCTAATTAATATAATTTTTTTAGCTACAAAGTATTTTAAAGTATTAAATTTGATAGAATTATCAATCGATTTAGTAATTTGCTTGAAATAATTTAATTCTAAAAAAATGTAAAAAAAGGATAAAAATGTGTGAGATTTATCAACTATAAATCATTTTAATCTAACTATATAGTCTTTAAAAATTTAGGTTCGCAACATTTCCTTTTAATTTGTTTGATAAATTACAATGCCTCGTTAACTTTTTCGAATTTGATAATCGTATTTGGCCTATATAATTCACATGATTATAATTTCAGAAAGAAAAAAAATATAATGGCGAAGATTTTATACCGAAAAAATCATCAAATACTTTAAATCAAATAATTAGTTGATGGATTGAGTACAAAAAGATTAAAATCTTAAAAGGTTGTAGTATATCTTGATTCTACTATATATATAATCAATCTTTTAAAAGTTTGATTTTGATACTTAATTTTTCAATTTGTAGATCATTTGATGATTCTTAGATTAAAAAAAGTTAGACCTGTCACTTACTTTATTGGAACGGTAGTTTTATAAATTATACGAAATATACAGGTCTGAAAAATTAAATGATGCATTCAAATTTTAAAATTTGAAAGTTATTAAATAACTCAAATTAAATAAATTAAAATATTATGTTGTAATATAGCTAGATCAAAATAGGTCATAGTAGTTCGGATAAGTTTGATACAATTTTACCAGATATACATATAAAATGATCTGATAGCTAGGACAAAATCTTCTATCCTCTTAGGCCTCGTTTGGAATGGAAATGGAACTGGGAATAAGGGGTTTATTCCCCTTATTCTACCAAACGCACCAAGAATTATTCGGTACAGTAGTTCTAGTACAAACAGAATAAGCTGGAACAACAGTTCTTACCTATTATTTTATAATTTATTTTTTTTATCAAACTATCCCTCCTTCCCTCTTTTTTCTCTTCCCAATACACTCTCATCATCACCAATCCCTCTCTCTCATTTCTCTTTTTTCCTTTCCAATACATTCTCATCATCACAAATCCCTCTCTCTCCTCTCTTTATTTTCCTTTCCAATACACTCTCATCATTACAACCTCTTTATTCTTCTTATTCCTTATTCTCATACCAAACACAAAATCTCTTATTCCTGGAATCGAACCAAACGCTTTTTCGCTCTTGTTCCGTACTTTATACCTATCCCCAGAATAGCTAGTTCTGACTTATTCCGTTACCAAACGATACCTTAGGAGGATGGAAACGTTCGTTCTATCAAGTCATTTGTAATGATAGAGATTCCGAATCAATATTAGAATCGTTAACGTTGATTTAGAGTATTTGAGGTGTTTATAAACTAAATTTTATATTTTTTTTAAAAAATGTATATACTAATTGAAGATTGCAAAATCGATAGCTATTGATGGCCTACATGAACTGTTTACTTGTTAAACTGTGTTGAGCAATCCAAACTATCTAAATTCTTGATAGAAATTTTTTATATTATTTAGATAACGTTTGATAATTTCGATCATAAATAAAAAAAAATCGATCTATTATCTAATTTTATAAGGTTATTTGTATTTGATGTCTCATTTTTCGACACTTCGATGGATCTAATAATAATTTTTAAAAATTATAAAATTCGGTTTGTAAATATTTCTAATAGTGTATATCAATTTAAACGGTACCAATTGTCAATTTAGAATTCTAATCATCTAAAATGACTTGGTAGGAATATATATATATAGAGCAATGTTACATGTGTGTGTGTGTATATATTTATATATATATGTATATAAAGTTGAGCTGAAATACTATTGATAGTAAACGATCTCCGTTACTACCGATTTGATCGCGATAATGGAGTTTTCAAATCGGCGATCGGCACTATTAAATATGATTTAAATTATTTAAACTATCTAAAAATTAAATTTTATATTTTTTCGATATTGTTCTATTGTCCATCAAGTGGACACAAAAATGAACAATTGAAAATAAATATCATTCAAAAAGTGATTATAGAAATCTTATAATCAAGATCAAGAGTATAAATCTTATTTTAAATAGTATAAAGAATTTTCTAATCAGAATTCATTTGATTTAGATTTCTTTACATCGTTAAATGAGAAAACACCTCATATCGATCATTAAAATTACAAACTTTACAATCATTTGATCATTAGGTTAATGATGTCGAAAAAATTTGAATTTTAGTTTCTAAAAATTTCAAATCGTATAAATCATGTTCAGCGATGCCGATCGTTCATTTTTGAAAACTCCATCATCAAAAACAAATTGGTAGCAATTTGCTACCGATAGTATTTGAGCACAACTCTCTCTCTCTCTCTCTCTCTTTCTCTCTCTCTCTATATATATATATGTGTACATTAGTGAAGATACCCGTACGTTGCGGCGGGTAGATATTATTGAATCAATCAAATTCAACAAAAACGATCAAAAATTAATAAGATTAAAATCCAATAATGGATCGGAGAAATCATAAAGTAACAAATTTCTTCCAAATCATCAAAATATATAATAGAAATCACAATTTTTTCTTAGCGAACACCGCAATCATGTCAAAAATACTATCGAATGAATGATCTATATATAAAAATATAGAAATAGAAGGTATAGAATATGATCGAAATGATCAAAGGGGAAGTCTCTATGTAAGAACTTGAAATTTTATAATTAAATAAAAAGGAAAAGAATAAAAGTCTAGTCGATTTTGAATCATGAATGGCAAGAGTAGCCTCAGTGCCCCTTTTCTGCAGTGTAAATTGCACAGTTAATGGGCCAGAAATATCGCTTTTCAATCGGAGCTTGATCTCTAAAATCCGAAATCACCAGCACGACCGTCTCGTCGAATCGAGTGAAAACCATATTAAACATGTTCAAATCCGACGGTCGGATCTTGCAGAAATCGACGAAAAAGCGGGTGGGACCCGCGACTTAAGTGCGTAGTACTTGGGTACTGTTGATGAACAGTAAACCCTAAAACCCAAATACCCTAAGTGCTAACGTCGGCCATTTCGCTGCTCGGACTCTAATTATAGCACTTCAGGTAGTCGTTTCGAACGGTTTCGCCGTTCTGAACGCAATGGCACTGACGGAATTTCCGTTTGACGACCCTAAAGCCTCGAAAAACGCGAAAACTGTATTCCGGAACAGTAAATTATGGACCGAGTTTTTATCCGGATAGTTTTTCGAAAAATGAAAATCGCTACCTGATAGGTCTCGTCGAGCCGGACGTCATGGCGCAGTCCATTTTCCGTTTCGACGACCGGATCGCCTCGAAATGCGTGAAATAAGGCGAAAAAGGGGATATATGCACATAAAACCCTATTGAATTTGCCTCGGTTTGCGTGCCATGGCTGGGGAAAGGACTTAAGTGTGAGATTAGTATACAGGGATGGACTGGGGTGGAAATAATAAAGCTAGAAGGGCCTAATAGCAATTGTGCAATAGGTGTCTATATATGCAGCTAGGGTTAGGGTTTCTAAAACCCTAAACCTCGTAGCTTCTGCCCCTAGCCGCAGCATCCAACGATCCTCCTCCTCACTGCCGCGCTTTCCGGAGTCTCCCCGCACCGGCCGCCGTCTCCCTTGGCCGGAGAAGAGAGATCAAGGCATCACCTCCTCTCGGGTTGGGTGAGGAAGGCAACCAGGGAGGTCCTGGGCGATCAAGGTTGGGTCCTGCGGAGTTCCCCGTGGTGCCGCAGCCGAGCTGAGGCGGCCTCGGCCCCAGCCGCCACCCTGCGCCGCCGCGAGACCCCACTCCTCATTCCCAAGCTCCGGCAAAGCACCGCCGCGATCCGGCCGTCCAACCAAAGATCAGCACCGTTGATCTTGCTCCCCTGAGTGACTGCAACGCCTCCACGAAGCTCCATCACGATCGGATCAAGATCGGGGTCTACCGGAGTTGCCCTAGTTTCGGACTTTCTTCAACCTTGGCCGACCACGGCGGTCCGGCGCCGCCGCTGCCTCCCACCGCCGGCCAATCACACCAGAGGACTCCTGTCACCTGCAGGCAACTCTTGGTCCAAGTTGCACCGGCCCTGAACGCGACGGCCGGAATCCGCCATTGGAGCTCCTCCGAGGTTGGCCGAGCTCCGCCGCCGCGCATCGACGCCGCCTCCTGGCGCCGGCCAACCTTGCAGGTAGGCTCAATGGGACATTCTAAGGTCATTGGTGGCTTTGCATGGGTTGAGTAACGTTGGGTTTTTGATGTCCGCAGCTGCACCCGAGCTGGGATCGGGCTTCCTCTCCGGCCATCCCCGCCGGTCTGGAACTCCGGCAACCCCCCAGGGCCCAGTTGTTCGGCACCAGCCTCCCGGTAGCTGTGCGGGAGTTCGAGGATCTGCCGTCATTCAGGTGGGTTAGCTTCGGTCCGGGTTCGATCTATTCGGCCCTCTGGTTGCTTTAGTCCAGTCGGACACCTATTTTTGATTGCCCTGCTGATTACATATATGACCTATCTTGACATATGCTGACCTCTTGACATATTATGATCTCCTGATAGACATTGATTCTTTTAGACTCATCATATATACCTGCTGATTTTATCTATATTAGCCTTGATGATTGTATTGACATGCCCTATGATTAGTCCTGATAGATCTTGATCTACGTGAGACATATCTTACGTACCTGTTTATCAGTTTATATATTTCTGATAGACCTTGATCTTCATGAGACATACCATATACATACCTGTTCACCAGCTTTTTCAGTATATAGATCTACATGATTTGATGGCACTTGTTGATTCCTGTCAGCCGATTTATTGTTGATATTCCGATATGCATGATTGATTGATCCTGATTGTTGGATACTATTCGATATTCCGATATGCATGATTGATAGATACTACTTGATGTTCCGATATGCATGATAGATTCTGATCGATATGATCGATGATTTCCCTGTTGGGATCTCGGCTTAGTGCCGACTACCCGGTCATTAGACCGTGAGATTGAGCATAGCATGGTGACTACCACGCACGCTGCACTTCACGTACATCAGCGGAGTCATGACCGCAGCGATGTTCTTTACCGGTAAAGTGGTCTTGAGATGGACCCGTGAGCCCCCAGCTAGGCACCAGTGGGTGCGGGGTTATGTCAGCCAGCTAGGTGCCAGCCAGGTGGTATGTGCCTGAGGTCTTGCGACCAATACTGGCATTGATTGGGTACTTGGGTTCTGACTTTGATGCATGATTCGTACCATTGTTGTTCAGCTATGTTGATTTCCAGCATTATTATCTGTAGACATACTTTCATCGCTTGCAGTTCTTTATACATATTCTCGATAGACATTATCCTGATTCCCAGCATGTATGATCTACAGTTATTATGATCGATTATCATTGTGATACCCTGATTTTCAGTATTACTTATCTGCAGTTCCTTATGATTGATTTCCTGCCTAGTTAGCTTATCTGTGGATTTATGTTGATTATCAGTAGATCTGCTTTATTGTTCAGCTTTACCCTATGATTCTTACTATCCGCAGATTTTAGTACCCAGTAGGTACGATTAGCTACTTCTCGGCTCGTCGTGCCCACTGGGATACACTCCGGTGTGTCTCACACCCTCGGGTGACTGTTGCAGGTCTTTCGGGTGGTGAGATGTCGGGACGATCCAGTGAGGCTGTTACGATAGAGTTGTCCCCCTGATGATTGTGGTTTATGTTATTTCAGCTTTTCGATTATTTGGATTATTCCTGTTGATTAGTCATTGTTTAGTTTAGATGTTGATTGATCTCTGATGGATGATTGGATTTGCCTAGCCGTGCATGTATAGGAGAGACCCTATCCCTGTGGATAGGGGATTTCCTATATGTGTGGCGGTCTGTTACGCCCGTTTTGCAAACTCTGATTTATTTCAAAAAAAAAATTTTCAGACCTGATTTTTAAACTCGGGGCGTGACAGATTAGATGGTATCAGAGCAATAGGTATACGGTACCTAGGAAAAGATGGATTAGGAATTGGTTAGGATGGACCCTAGGATGACTTATGTCGTGAGAGCGCGGGGTATTTGTCTGATCGTTAGGAGCTCCGGTGTATTTGCACACTATGAGTCGTGTCCCCAACTTGTTGTTGGCGACAGATCTATGGTATTTCGCCTTTCTTTTGGTAAGCACGTTGGGCGGCCGACAACGTACTTCCGAAAGAACTGAGAAATACTCTGCCCTGTAAAGGGGAATATCATGATTGGGTCTATTTGTCTGCTTACTTAAATTTAGTTTCCAAGGTTGTCTTTGGACGACGATGTTATAGTTTCAGTATTGATATTCCAGACCATATTGGACCTTGGGTTGGTCTCAGATAGTCGTGTACATAGTGGACAGATTATATTTGTCATTAATATAGACATTCGTTCGATCTTGCGGCCACTAGCCACGTTGACCTCGCCAGATCTTACAACTGATTCGATAATAGAAATAAGTGGTAGTGCAGTCTACCCTGCTTGATCGCCTAAAGGAGGGACAGCAGTCGGACCCCTCCTCCCATAAGATTCGTGAACTGATACCACTGGGACAGACTGACGAACCACCAACTGCACGCCAATGGCTCTATCCGATTCAGGGGCCGTTGGTGTGTTCCAGATAACGGTAAATTAAGGACATCCTTACAGAGACACCACTGAAAACCCTGGCTCGAGATGAGAAGAAGCTGAGGAACAGATCGATCCCCTACGACAAAGTACAATGGGGGAACCATCATGGAGCGTTATCCCCATTTATTTGGTTCTTAGTTGTATTAAGTTTCAGGGACGAAACTTCTTTTTAGGTGGTAGAGATGTAAGAACTTGAAATTTTATAATTAAATAAAAAGGAAAAGAATAAAAGTCTAGTCGATTTTGAATCATGAATGGCAAGAGTAGCCTCAGTGCCCCTTTTCTGCAGTGTAAATTGCACAGTTAATGGGCCAGAAATATCGCTTTTCAATCGGAGCTTGATCTCTAAAATCCGAAATCACCAGCACGACCGTCTCGTCGAATCGAGTGAAAACCATATTAAACATGTTCAAATCCGACGGTCGGATCTTGCAGAAATCGACGAAAAAGCGGGTGGGACCCGCGACTTAAGTGCGTAGTACTTGGGTACTGTTGATGAACAGTAAACCCTAAAACCCAAATACCCTAAGTGCTAACGTCGGCCATTTCGCTGCTCGGACTCCAATTATAGCACTTCAGGTAGTCGTTTCGAACGGTTTCGCCGTTCTGAACGCAATGGCACTGACGGAATTTCCGTTTGACGACCCTAAAGCCTCGAAAAACGCAAAAACTGTATTCCGGAACAGTAAATTATGGACCGAGTTTTTATCCGGATAGTTTTTCGAAAAATGAAAATCGCTACCTGATAGGTCTCGTCGAGCCGGACGTCATGGCGCAGTCCATTTTTCGTTTCGACGACCGGATCGCCTCGAAATGTGTGAAACAAGGCGAAAAAGGGGATATATGCACATAAAACCCTATTGAATTTGCCTCGGTTTGCGTGCCATGGCTGGGGAAAGGACTTAAGTGTGAGATTAGTATACAGGGATGGACTGGGGTGGAAATAATAAAGCTAGAAGGGCCTAATAGCAATTGTGCAATAGGTGTCTATATATGCAGCTAGGGTTAGGGTTTCTAAAACCCTAAACCTCGTAGCTTCTGCCCCTAGCCGCAGCATCCAACGATCCTCCTCCTCACTGCCGCGCTTTCCGGAGTCTCCCCGCACCGGCCGCCGTCTCCCTTGGCCGGAGAAGAGAGATCAAGGCATCACCTCCTCTCGGGTTGGGTGAGGAAGGCAACCAGGGAGGTCCTGGGCGATCAAGGTTGGGTCCTGCGGAGTTCCCCGTGGTGCCGCAGCCGAGCTGAGGCGGCCTCGGCCCCAGCCGCCACCCTGCGCCGCCGCGAGACCCCACTCCTCATTCCCAAGCTCCGGCAAAGCACCGCCGCGATCCGGCCGTCCAACCAAAGATCAGCACCGTTGATCTTGCTCCCCTGAGTGACTGCAACGCCTCCACGAAGCTCCATCACGATCGGATCAAGATCGGGGTCTACCGGAGTTGCCCTAGTTTCGGACTTTCTTCAACCTTGGCCGACCACGGCGGTCCGGCGCCGCCGCTGCCTCCCACCGCCGGCCAATCACACCAGAGGACTCCTGTCACCTGCAGGCAACTCTTGGTCCAAGTTGCACCGGCCCTGAACGCGACGGCCGGAATCCGCCATTGGAGCTCCTCCGAGGTTGGCCGAGCTCCGCCGCCGCGCATCGACGCCGCCTCCTGGCGCCGGCCAACCTTGCAGGTAGGCTCAATGGGACATTCTAAGGTCATTGGTGGCTTTGCATGGGTTGAGTAACGTTGGGTTTTTGATGTCCGCAGCTGCACCCGAGCTGGGATCGGGCTTCCTCTCCGGCCATCCCCGCCGGTCTGGAACTCCGGCAACCCCCCAGGGCCCAGTTGTTCGGCACCAGCCTCCCGGTAGCTGTGCGGGAGTTCGAGGATCTGCCGTCATTCAGGTGGGTTAGCTTCGGTCCGGGTTCGATCTATTCGGCCCTCTGGTTGCTTTAGTCCAGTCGGACACCTATTTTTGATTGCCCTGCTGATTACATATATGACCTATCTTGACATATGCTGACCTCTTGACATATTATGATCTCCTGATAGACATTGATTCTTTTAGACTCATCATATATACCTGCTGATTTTATCTATATTAGCCTTGATGATTGTATTGACATGCCCTATGATTAGTCCTGATAGATCTTGATCTACGTGAGACATATCTTACGTACCTGTTTATCAGTTTATATATTTCTGATAGACCTTGATCTTCATGAGACATACCATATACATACCTGTTCACCAGCTTTTTCAGTATATAGATCTACATGATTTGATGGCACTTGTTGATTCCTGTCAGCCGATTTATTGTTGATATTCCGATATGCATGATTGATTGATCCTGATTGTTGGATACTATTCGATATTCCGATATGCATGATTGATAGATACTACTTGATGTTCCGATATGCATGATAGATTCTGATCGATATGATCGATGATTTCCCTGTTGGGATCTCGGCTTAGTGCCGACTACCCGGTCATTAGACCGTGAGATTGAGCATAGCATGGTGACTACCACGCACGCTGCACTTCACGTACATCAGCGGAGTCATGACCGCAGCGATGTTCTTTACCGGTAAAGTGGTCTTGAGATGGACCCGTGAGCCCCCAGCTAGGCACCAGTGGGTGCGGGGTTATGTCAGCCAGCTAGGTGCCAGCCAGGTGGTATGTGCCTGAGGTCTTGCGACCAATACTGGCATTGATTGGGTACTTGGGTTCTGACTTTGATGCATGATTCGTACCATTGTTGTTCAGCTATGTTGATTTCCAGCATTATTATCTGTAGACATACTTTCATCGCTTGCAGTTCTTTATACATATTCTCGATAGACATTATCCTGATTCCCAGCATGTATGATCTACAGTTATTATGATCGATTATCATTGTGATACCCTGATTTTCAGTATTACTTATCTGCAGTTCCTTATGATTGATTTCCTGCCTAGTTAGCTTATCTGTGGATTTATGTTGATTATCAGTAGATCTGCTTTATTGTTCAGCTTTACCCTATGATTCTTACTATCCGCAGATTTTAGTACCCAGTAGGTACGATTAGCTACTTCTCGGCTCGTCGTGCCCACTGGGATACACTCCGGTGTGTCTCACACCCTCGGGTGACTGTTGCAGGTCTTTCGGGTGGTGAGATGTCGGGACGATCCAGTGAGGCTGTTACGATAGAGTTGTCCCCCTGATGATTGTGGTTTATGTTATTTCAGCTTTTCGATTATTTGGATTATTCCTGTTGATTAGTCATTGTTTAGTTTAGATGTTGATTGATCTCTGATGGATGATTGGATTTGCCTAGCCGTGCATGTATAGGAGAGACCCTATCCCTGTGGATAGGGGATTTCCTATATGTGTGGCGGTCTGTTACGCCCGTTTTGCAAACTCTGATTTATTTCAAAAAAAAAATTTTCAGACCTGATTTTTAAACTCGGGGCGTGACACTCTAGGGGGTATAGAATTCGATGACGACGAAAAAGTGATTGGCGACAGTATTGGCAAAGTTGGAAGCGTCGAGGGTGAGCTCCAAAGAGCGCTTCACCTCCTCCGTCGCCGCTAGGATTAGATTCGACATTTATCATAATAATAAAATGATTAAGTGGGAGAAGAAGAAGAGGACAATAAAGAGGGAAGAGAAAAGAAGAAGAAAGCCATATCAAATTAAAAATAGAATTCTCGTTGTCTCGTTTTTCCGAATTTATAACTTACGCATTCTAAATTTTCTAAACTATTATTTCGATTTCTTAATTATAATTAATAAAATATTTAATTAAATTTACGGTAGAAAAATAGAAGGAAGAAGATGAGAAAAAGTACGATAGAAAATAAGAGGGGATGGAAATAAGAGGACACAAAAAGAAAAATTCTAAACTTAGGAAATTTCACCACGTCAGCTTATATATTAAAAATTAATAGATACTTAATGGATACTTCTGGGAGCTTTTTCATATCTACCTATAGTTGGGGGTTTTCCATACATTTCTTTTTTAAAAAAATAGAAAAACCTTGTGTTGGAAATTAAAATGAAGTGGTGAGCGTGGGAAGCGCTTGGCGAGTCACATGACATATATAGGCCCACTTGACTTGGGTATATCCTTGTCACCTTTGATCTCGAACCAAAATTATTATCATTATTATTATTATTATTATTATTATTATTATTAAACACAGAGATTAACAAAAGTGAGCTAGTCGCCTCTCTCTCTCTCTCTAAATATTTTTGCATGTACCAGGTGCACCCCATGCACCCTACATTCGAATTACAGCTTATGCTTTAGAGGCCTAAAATTTTATTTATGCAATTTTCATTGGGACTTTATTTTTTGCTTTGTCAAGAGCCAAACTAGATCACGGTGTTTCTGAAAATGATATCTGCCAATCAAAATTCACAAGTTTTAAATACTTTTTTTTGTTTATTCATATATACATATTTTTGCAAATGTATCAATTTATATCTACCAATTTATAGAGTTGAGTTGGAATGTTATTAGTAGAAAATATGCTACATTGTCATTAATTTATTTTCGATGATGAAGCATCTAAATCGATCGATCGGTATCGTTAAATATAGCTTAAATTAATGAAAGCATCGAAAAATTAAATTTTAAAATTTTTCGATATAATTGATCTAATGATCAAAAAATTGTAAAATTTATAATTTTAATAATAAATATGAGTTTTTTACTTGGTTTAACGGTATAAAAAAATTAAATTAATTAAATCTTAATTAGAAAAATTTTTAAACTATTTAAAATATGATCTATACTTTTGATCGTAATTATAAGACTCATATTATTATTTTTTAAAAGATATTTATTTTCAGTCGTTTATTTTTGTGTCTAGTTGATAGACAAAAAAAAATATCGAAAAAATATAAAATTTAATTCTCAAATAATTTAAATGGACATTTAGATCATATTTAATTGTGTCGATCATTGTTTTAAAATTTTCATCATTAAAAATAAATAGACGTCCGCGAATTCATTTGCTATCGATAGTATTCCAGTCTAGCTCCTAATTTATATATACAGAATGCGGTGCACCAGTTGCATGAAATAATTGCTCTCATCTCTATTTCTATAATATTGTCATATTATTATATTGTTAATTTGTGTAACCTCCTTTAATACGTCTTACACGCGAGAACATTGACTTGGGGGATGCCTCGGAGGGGCCATTAAGACCCCAAAAGGAAGAGAGAGAGAGAGACGGGGAAAGGGATTAAGGTTAAAATCATGTCAACAAAGAAGAAGAAAGGGGGGAAGAAGATAATGCAAGTCGATCTCTCCTTGAAGATCGAGGAAGAAGAAATAAGAAGAGGAGATGATGAAGAACATGAAGATGAAGAAGAAGAAGAAGAAGAAGAAGAGATGGAAGAGGAGGAAAAAGAAGAAGACGAGGACGACGACGACCTAGTCAAAGAAGGCGGAGAGAAAAGAGAAGATGAAAATAATAAAGAGGGAGAGAAAGAAACCAAGAGAGAAGTGGCAGAAGATCGAAAACAAGTGAAGCCCATGGGTGATAATATTGTATCCAATGAGGTTTAGCTATATACTAATTAAGATTCTTACTACCAATTCTCTCTCTCTTTCTCTCTCTCTTTTGTTTGCTTATTTTGGTTGACCTTGAGTTGCTGTTGTTGGTATAGTTGTGCATGTTGCAAACCGAGATGGATCGAATGAAGGAAGAGAACGAGCTTCTGCGGAAGGCCGTGGACAGCACCATGAAGGATTACTACGATCTGCAAATGAAATTCGCGGCGGTGCAAAAAGCTGATCATCACCATCAACATAGAGTAACTAACCAAATTTCACTCAGCTTAAGATGTGGCAATAAATATTGTTTGCTTTACTTCGCTTGTAATATGGATACATATACATATTTTTTCTCCGAATAGGAGCCCCAAGTATTTCTATCTCTCAGCGCTGGCGATAACCGAGAGCCAAAGAGGGCTTGCGAGTCTGTCGAGGGTGGTGATCATCAAGAGCAAGCAAAACCATTTTTGTTATCTAATTACGGAGGTGAAGATCACACGAAGAAGGAAGCGAAGGATCTCGGGCTATCGCTGAGCTTGCAAACATTTGAAGAACCACATGGAAAAGATTTGTCGACGAAGGAACCGAGCAGTAATTGGTTAACCCTAGAGAGCAACAAACTACAAGCCGCCGCTGAATTGGCCGGGATTACGAGCCAAAGCATCAATCCGGCCAATAGGAAAACTAGGGTTTCAGTGAGAGCCAGGTGCCAAGGTCCAACTGTAAGTTCATGTACCATTAAGTGTAGTTGATTGTGCTTTCAATATATATATGCAAATTAGTTCAATTTTCCCTTTGCTATGAGAAAATATGTAGATGAATGATGGATGTCAATGGAGAAAATATGGTCAGAAGGTCGCGAAAGGGAACCCGTGTCCGCGAGCGTACTACCGATGCACGGTGGCACCCGGATGCCCCGTTAGAAAACAGGTATATATGAACTAAAAAATGCTTGTGAATTTTCTTTTATTGCACCAATTCTTAATTTGTTCCTTAGCATTTTGATCACTTGTGTTGGATAGGTACAAAGATGCCTCGAGGACATGTCGATACTCATAACGACGTATGAGGGGACGCACAACCATCCGTTACCCGTAGGCGCGACTGCCATGGCTTCCACCACATCCACAGCAGCAAATTATATGTTAATGTCTGGTGTGAACTCGTCTTCGACATCCAGTATTATTCCTGGCAGCAGCTTTTCTAACCAAATACATTCTGCATATCTAAGCCCATATCTTCTGAATTCTCCGCCCAATCTACCAACTCTGAATAGCTTCACAAGTTCTCCGGGCACTTCGAGCATCTTCGACATGTCTGCGAACTTCCAAACACCCAATATGAAGTATCCGTGGGCCGCGAACAACCCCTTTTCGAGCAACAAGGATGAAGAGAGTGGTAAAAGTAGCAGTAAGTGGGTGATTGACTCTCTTTCTCCTCAGTGAAATAGGATCTTAGATTGATAATTGTACACAAAAAAACATACTTACCACACATATATCTCTCCCTTTTTTCTCTAGTTTTTTCAACTTTTGATTAGATTTTAAATATCATTTTCTTGTACTCTTGTGGTTCTTAATTTATGCAAATAATTCAAAGGAAAATTGCCTAATCAACAATAATTTCAGCACCTTATTAATTGTTCGTCTCGCTTTTATTAGTTCTTATTGAACAACACATGTCAATGCATTGTAGCTAGGAGGTGTCCTGATCAATCATTATATGTGAAACTTGTATATTTGGATTAGTTAATTTGCAAAACTTACGCATCCAATAGTACTTATATATGTAATTTATTTGTAAAAAAGGCTGTATATATATATTTTAGAAATAAAGTGCATGTTAATCAATAGAAATTATAAGTACCACATGCAGTTAATCGATAACAATTAATAATATTAGATGATTACATATAATGCTCCTTAATTCTTTTGTTTTTTTTTTACCCCTTTTTCCCCTTCTTTTAGTTGGATTAAAATTACAAGCTTAATCTAAATATGGAAAGTCAAGTAATGGATGATAAAATAGAGAATCAACTGCATTAGGAGAACAATGATCATGAGCTATAACAAATTAAAATTTCACATGGAATAAATTTTTTAATTCATAATATCCTACCATTAGTTAGCGCGGAAATTAATTTGTTAGGCTTGTGATCCACGAATTATGTAACCAAATCAAAGTATTGAAATAAACTAGCTAGGAACTGCAAGACCTTATTATTATTATTATTATTATTATTATTTTAATTCGAGTTTTATGCAGTAAACATGTGGTATATAGATAAAAGGGAATGCATCATTAATTAACATGCTAAAGATCATGGCTATATATTAGCTAGATAGATAATATATCTTGATAAATTACAAATACAAACAAATTTAAATCTCCATTTTTAAAAAGCTTCTGCTATATTCTTGGTTCCAAACTTTAGTTGCTAAACATTTGAAGCACACTTTATTTAAAGCCCACAAAATAGAGAATCCTACATAGATCGTATGTGCGCGCGCGCATATATATATATATATATATATATATATATATATATATATATATATATATATATATATATATATATATATATATATATATATTAGAATTTATATACTTTTAAAAATACAAGCCTAATTATATTTGTGAATTTTTTATCATTGAATTTGTATTGAAATTCATGCTATTGTACTTTCTCTTTCTCTTTAGTTGAAGCACAAATCTCAATACAAATCAAAAAATAAAAAATTTACAAATATAGTTAGGTCTATACTTTTAAAAATATATAAGCTCTACTCTCTCTCTCTCTCTCTCTCTCTCTCTCTCTCTCTCTCTTTATATATATATATATAAATTAGGCTAGAATACTATAGATAGCACCAAGCCATTGTCAAGTTTTTAATCATTGGATGAAAAAATATGCGGTTGGGATTATAGTGGTCCCCTAGGGTTTACTAGGTGGTTGGTTGAATAGTAAAAATTTTAGGGAACCACTATAATCCCAACCACATATCTTTTCATCCAACGGCTGAAAACTTGATAGCACCAATTGTTTGGTGCTATCGATAGTATTCTAGCCGGACTCTCTCTCTCTCTCTCTCTCTCTCTCTCTCTCTCTCTCTCTATATATATATATATATATAATTCGACAACTATATTGTACGATTGTCTTTGTACTTATGAGTTATTTCTGATGATAGAGCTTTCGAATAGACGATCATAATCATTAAGTATAATTTAGAGCATTTGAAAGGTTTAAAAATTAAAAGTCACACTTTTTTTATATTATTTACCTTACAATTGAAAGATCTCAAAATTGACAATTTTTAACGGTCGGTATATAATAATTGCTAATTTAATGGTGTAAAATAATTGAAATTAATTAAATTTTTGATAGAAAATTTTATTTATTATCTAGATAAAGATTAATAACTGTGATATCTTAAATTGAAGAATTTGATCCTTTTAGGAGGTCTTTTGATTTTTACCGTTAATTAATTTTAAGCTCACTTGATGGATTTTATTATAATTTTAAAAAATTATAAAATTTATTTTTAGAAGTTTCAAATGTTATAAATCATATTTAATAGTATGGACTGTTGATTCGAATGTTCTATTATCGAAAATAACTTTTAAATACGAAATGTTTTATACTCATAAGAATATACGAACCCTACTTATATATATATATATATATATATATATATATATATATATATATATATATATATATATATATATATATATATATATATATATATATATATATATATATATAGGAAAATGCTATGTGTACACCCCTTTCGGGGTGTACATCATACACCCCACCCATCTAAGGGTGGGGGTGTGATGATGGGTCACTCGATGTGACCCGTAAAAAATATCGCCACCATTAAAATGGTGGAGGTGTATGATGTACACCCCTTCGGGTTGTACAGGTAGCATTGCTCTCTCTCTCTATATATATATATATATATATGAATTGAGCTCCTATATATACTTTTAAAAGTACCAAATTATTAGTGCTTGTAAGTTTTTAGTCTTTGGATGAAAAGATGTGCGATTAGGATGATAGTGGCCTCTTGAGTTAAATGAGTTGTTAGTATATATAATATAATGATCTAAGAGATGAAATTAATCAAATGGGTAAACCTAACGGTAGAAAACTTACAAAAGCACCAATTGCTTAGTGGCCAGACTTATATATATATATATATATATATATATATATATATATATATATATATATATATATATATATATATATATATATAGTAGAGTTTACATAATTTTAAAAGCACAAGCTTAACTATGCTTGTAAATTTTTTACCATTGAATTTGTATTGAGATCAGTGCTATTGTACTATCTCTTTCTCTCTCTTTAGTTGATTTTACAATAGTATGGATCCCAATGTAAATTAATATATATATATATATATATATATATATATATATATATATATAGAGAGAGAGAGAGAGAGAGAGAGAGAGAAATACTATGGTATTTTTTTTATAAATAATAAATAAAAAATTAACCGTTGATTGACAAAGAATAAAAATATAATTTTATTTATTAACAGGTTAATAGGAAACTTCATAAAAATGACATTTTCCTAATTAAACATTACAAACTAAAAAAATATATATTAATTAAAATATCTTCCATTAACATAGCCATTACTTTTGCAATAATTTAAGGAGTTTAATTTGAAAAGTTTTTGAATTACAATTTATGCATTAATTTAAAAAATTTTAGAATTAGAATTCAGGCATTAATTTAAAGAGTTTTAGAATTATAATTTAGTCATTAATTTAAAAAGTTTAATTTAAAATATTTTAGAGTTACAATTTAGGTATTAACTTAAAAAAATTTAGAATTACAATTTAAACATTAATTTAAGAAGTATTAGAATTATAATTTAGTCATTAATTTATATCAATATTTTTTAAAAAAAATTGAACGTAGGTTTATAGTCAAATTCAACATATTTAATATGTATAAAGAATTTTAGGCTTGCTCTAATTTAGAAATTAATTTTGTATCACTATTCTAAAAAATTTGAAAATAGATAAATTTTAAATTCAACATATAATGAAAGTTTTGATTCATATATTTTTCACAAATTTAGACATTAATTTTGCACTAATTTATGCATTAATTTAAAAAGTTTTAGAATTACAATTTAGGCATTAATTTAAAGAATTTTAGAATTACAATTTAGACATTAATTTAAAGAGTTTTAGAATAACAATTTAGGCATTAATTTAAAGAGTTTTAGAATTACAATTTAGACATTAATTTAAAGAGTTTTAGAATTACAATTTAGACATTAATTTAAAGAGTTTTAGAATTACAATTTAGGCATTAATTTAAAGAGTTTAAATTAAAAATATTTATAATTACAATTTAGGCATTAATTTAAAGAGTTTAAATTTAAAAAAATTTAGAATTATAATTTAGACATTAATTTAAAGAGTTTTAGAATTACAATTTAGTCATTAATTTAAAGAGTTTAGTTTCAAAAAAAACTGGAATTACAATTTAGATATTAATTAAAAAAGTTATAGAATTACAATTTAGACATTAATTTAAAGAGTTTTAGAATTACAATTTAGCCATTAATTTAAAGAGTTTTAGAATTACAATTTATGCATTAATTTAAAGAGTTTAAATTAAAAAATAAATTAGAATTACAATTTAGGCATTAATTTAAAGAGTTTTAGAATTACAATATAGCTATTAATTTAAAGAGTTTAATTTAAAAAAATTTAGAATTAATATTTAGGCATTAATTTAAATAGTTTTAGAATTACAATTTAGGTATTAATTTATACAGTTTTAGAATTATAATTTAGGCATCAATTTAAAGAGTTTTAGAATTATAATTTAGGCACTAGTTTAAAGAGTTTTAAAATTACAATTTAGGCATTAATTTAAAAAAGTTTAAATTAAAAAAATTTATAATTATAATTTAGGCATTAATTTAAAGAGTTTTAGAATTACAATTTAGTCATTAATTTAAGGAGTTTAATTTAAAAAAATTTAGAATTACAATTTAGATATTAATTTAAAGAGTTTTAGAATTACAATTTAGTCATTAATTTAAAGAGTTTAAATTTTAAAAAAATAGAATTACAGTTTATGTATTAATTTAAAGAGTTTATCCATCGGATTAAATTTTGTACTATTTGATAAAATTTTAAAAATTTCAACCTTCAAATTCGAAATAAAAATAACTAGCAAATTAAATAAAAAAGTAATCTAAATTTTTTTCTTATTTCTTTTTTTTAAAAAATAAAAATTAATAGGGTCCTAAATTTTTATTCCTAAAAATAATCTAAATTTTAATATAGTTTCCTAAAATTAAAATTATTTAAAATATTTTAAATAAAGACGATTAAAATATTACCACCATAACTAAATTAGAATATTTAAATTTTATAATATTTCCTAAAATAAAAACTCTCACTAAATTGAAATCTTTAAAATTTATAATATATACAAAAATAAAAATTCTCAAAATAGAGCTAAATTTACTCAATTACTCACTACAATAAAATTAGGTTATAGTGACATATTTTTGTGACACTTTTGTACAAATGTCATCATATCTATATTTCATCTATATCTAAAATTAGGTTATAGGAATATATTTTTGGGACACATTATAATAATGTATCGCTATACACCCTAACGACTGCACATATAACGACACTAATTATATGTATCGGTATTTTTGTTAGCGGTATTTTTTTTAGATTTTAGAAATACTTAAAAGTGTCGCTATAGCATAATTTTATTGTAGTGACTTCTGAATCAAAAAACTAAAATAATCATATTTTGGATACCTGGTAACCAGTACCTCCTCAAAGTGATATACTATTGTAGGTCACAACTTAAAAATAATTAAATCTTGGCCGTTGAATAGATATGAATGGAAGGTAAAAAAAAAAAAGTATAGAAATATTTCTCATATATATATATATATATATATATATATATATATATATATATATATATATATATATATATATATATATATATATATATATATATATAGCGTAGGGTTATTATACTTTTATGAGTATAAATTTTTTTGTACTTATAACTTTTTCACCCTTGAATGAAGGGAGTACGAAAGAGTTTTACTTATAAGAGTATAGTAGCCGGACTATATATATATATATATATATATATATATATATATGTGTGTGTGTGTGTGAGAGAGAGAGAGAGAGAGAGAGAGAGAGATGTCAATAATATTGCACATTTTGATTCTATTTTTTGTGCTCCTAATTAATCTTGTTCAACAACAAATTTCCAGAAATTGACCACAATGATAAATATGAGAGTTTTAAGTGTTGGAAAAGTTGGTTTTCATATATAAGCAATTTAATTAATTATTGTTTGTATCGTATGTAGTTAGAAATTAAGGTTGCATCGTGATTCGATCTACGTACAACTGGTCGATTATAGATCTAGCCGTGAAGCTTGACGAGATTTTCATTTCATCCTCAGACTTTTATTTGCCACAATTTAGTCTGCCAAGTTTCATCTGCGCTATAATCAACTTTCTTCTCGGTCCATCGTTCGAAAAAATCCGGTAGCAACTTTTTGGCAGCTGCGCCACTACAACAAAATTAGGTTATAGCGATACATGTTTGTGATACTTTTTTGCAAGTGTCCTATTTGTAGTCCATCTATATCCAAATTAGATTATAGGGATATATTTTTTGGACACATTATAATAATGTGTCGTTATACACCCTAGCGACGACACATATAGCGACACTAATGATAAGTGTCGGTATTTTTTTCAGCAGTATTTTTTTTAGTATTTAGCAACACTTAAAAGTGTCGTTATAGCATAGTTTTATTATAGTGTGCTAGGTACAAGAAAAATTTAAACCGACATAATAAACAAAATCAAAGCCTAGAACAATATATATATATATATATATATATATATATATATATATATATATATATATATATATATATATATATATATATATATATATATATAGGAAAAAAAATAAAAAGAAAAGTTTAAATTTAGAACTTAAAATTAAACTCATCAAAAGCTGAAATTAAAAGAATAAGTTGCTTGAAACCTTAAGAACAGTATATTATGATAGTATTTTCATGGCCTGTAAATACAAGTTCCATCTTCGTCAACATAGATATTTTATTAACTTTTAAATTCTATGGAAAAATTAATGTATAGATAGAGAGAGGATTCATATATATATATATATATATATATATATATATATATATATATATATATATATATAGGGTCCGGCTACTATATTTTTATAAGTAAAATTTTTTTATACTTATAAATTTTTATTTTTTGGATGAAAAAATTTGCGATTAGGATTATAATAGTTCCTAAGATTTTTACTATTTTTCTAAACTCTAGATGGATCACTATCATCCTAACCGCATATTTTTTCATCCAATGATGAAAAAGTTATGAGTACAAAGAAATTTATACTCATAAGAGTTTAGTAACCTTACGCTATATATATATATATATATATATATATATATATATATATATATATATATATATATATATATATATATATATATATATATATACACACGTACGTATTTTCCTTTGACTTTTAAATATTATGGAGAAATGTAAGAGAGGTTCGATGTACGTTTCAGTTTAGGTTAACCTAAACCGGTAGGTAAAGTTATAGCGTTGAATTTAGTCATTCTTAAAAGTTGGAAAAAGAATATTCTTTTTTTTTTTGTCTTTTAATAATCAAACGTTATTAATTAGGTAGGCATTTATTTTTATATTTTGCGAATAATAATATATATGTACACATGAAAAAACTTGTTTTGTACGTAATTTTTATTATTAAATCGATCTAAATGAATAGTGCTAATTCAAAAGTTTCATAACACATAAAGCTACTTGTTGATATATTAACATGCTAGCTGTTGTACTGCCACACATGCAAAATGAAATTTTTAGATTGCGTTTGATTTGGAGATTACAATAATTATTTAAACCCCTAATAAGAATTAATTATTTTAGTTTTTAATTACTACAGCAAAATTATACTATTCCGTATTCCGATATTTTTAAGTATTTTAAAATTTTGAAAAAAAAATATCACTGATAAAAATATCGATACTTATTATTAAGACATATTATGATAATATGTCTTAAAAATATGCCATTATAATCTAATTTTGAATATAGATAGAATATATATAGGACACTTGTACAAAAATATTATAAAAATATATCTCTGTAATCTAATTTTGTTGCAGTGAATAGTGATAGAGAATATTAGTTGGGGGCAAAATTAAGAATTACTTATTGGAACATCACAATTTCATCATTGCCTATAAAATTATTGTCCTTGGAAATAATTTTCTAACAAAAATACGCATCTTTGTATTTATTTTGTGTGCAATGTGTTTTCAATTAGATCACTAATTTCACATATTCTATCTTACTATATATATATATATATATATATATATATATATATATATATATATATATATATATACTTTGGCGCCAACTCCGGGTCTCAATACTAAATGGGCCTTGAGCCTGATATGACTTTTAGGCCCACTACAGGTTTTCTTTGTCTTGGGCTAAGTTGGGCATAAATTAGAAGAGGCCATAACTAATCGACCTAAAACCGGGCCGGGCATGGGTCGACCCGGCCCGGCCCATTACGGTCCATATCCAAACTCCTCGACATCATGTCGTCACAGCGCGGTCCCCATGACGTTAATTCCCATTTTTAACGCCCGTCCCTCTTTATTTAATAAACGTGGCCACACCTCCGTTACGATTTCGTCTTCTTCCTCTTCTTCCCCAACAACGAAGAAAAAAAGAAAAAGAAAAGGAAAAAAAGCGCGAGCATTTCCTCGAGTTCGATCGCCATTCGACGAAACCCTAGGTATGCAATTCGACCCTTCCCCCTTCTTCGTTTTCCTAGCGGAATTTCGAAAATTTTCTAACATTCGAGTTTAATTTTGGGCCCTCTTTTTGCCTTTTCCCTTTTCGTTTTTACCTTTTTTCCCCCTTTTTTTTGGGGTCCCCAAGTTGAGGGTGGGGGGGTTTGGGGGGTGTTGGGGGTGGGGTTGGGAGATCTGAGTAGTAGTAGCTGTAAGATGCGGAGATCATAAGAACATGTGAGTCTCCCCCTTTTTTCCAATTTTTTAATTTTTTTTTTTAAATTTAATAATGCTTGTGTTGCGTGCTTTGCTTAGGGTAGATCCCATCGGGGGGTTTTCGTTTGATCAAAGCATCTTATATAGTATACTAATAAAAATTCTATCTTTGTTTGATGTGGAGTTGCTGTGTATATATATATATATATATATATATATATATATATATATATATATATATATATATATGTATCCTCTACAACTGTTTTAAGAAGCAAAGTTCGCATTTTTCTATTTATCTCTTGCTTTTTTTCATCATTTGTTTGTTTGATCGCTTGGTTCCGCGATATTTAAGAGGGGGCTTTTTCAAAAACAGGTAATTCACAAGTATGATTTCATAGGAGAGTTGCTTAGATATTGAATTGTAAGGGGAATCAAATGCGTAGATCTAAGAATCACCTTTGATACGAATTGTTAACAATTTATCTGGAAATGTTATTATTATTTTTTTTAAATTTAATGCTGTATGATTTAGATTGTGGCACAGCTACTATGCCTAGCTTATGCTCTGTAGCAACTGGAATTCTGGAATTTTCACTTCATTTGGAGTTAGTTCGATTTTATTGCAACACTATTATTTTGTTCATCCTTGATTTTCAAGTTCCTGGTCTTTTGGAAGATGGAGTAGAACAATGCTCTACCCTAGTTGGTGCTAGTGTTGAAATGTATTAGTTTTTCTCAGGACTAAAATTATGGTTATGTTCGAACAGCTAAATCAAAAAATTTTGGCCTTGAGTTATGGTTAATGTTAAAATAAATTTGTAGGCAATTGTAGATCTGAGCGTGCTTAGTGGTGTCGAAGGTGAATAGATACATGGGAGCAACATAGTTATCAGATAAAAAGAATTATTTGTTTTATGAGTAATTGGCTATATGGATTCATCATCTATTCTGAAGTTGGAGATGTAATGTGAGATGTCTTGTGTAAATTCTTATGTCTCCAAGGAATTGTAGGATCTAGCTTTTGCCAATTGAGATTTATCCAAATCCCTTGACTAGAAAGATTTACGATCTATCATTTTCAAAGGCCTAATCTATGTATATTTGGGACCTAAATTATCTTCCAGAAAAGTAGATAGACAGTTTATGTTTGTTAAATGGTTCTTTTGCGATATGTTTTGGACCGAAAGTAGAGTAGTGGTGAGTGGAAAATTCAGTTATATCTGTCTTATTGTCTTCTTCACGCTCGTATGTGTCTGTGGGTACTTTTCATGCATGCAGATACATGCACATCACGCAGACAGAAACGTATTTGCATGAACCAGTATAATTCTACACAAGCGTAAAGCTGGAAATTTTTACATGATTTTAAGTGCAAGCATAAAATCTTTAAATCCCACACACAATTACACTATATTTTTGAACAAGGATGGTGTATAAATAAGAAAGAGGTTCACAAAATGTGGTCTTCTTTACAACCTTTTAGTTGTTGCTCTGGACAGTTTGATTAATGGTTTTCATGTTTCAAATTTGCACTTGTGTGAATTCTTTCTTACATACATGTCAACAGAATCCCGTAAATGAATATTAGGAGAGCATTCTATAACACTAATTTAAGATTTTATCAGTTATTTTCCTCAGATATTCTGCTAAAATGGCAAGAAGTGTCAGACGTCGAAGACTTTCAACTCGTCAGAATAGGTCTACTCCATATTCTATCCCATCCTACCATTGGAATACAGAAGATGTTACTGATCGGAAAAAGAATAGACCCTTATGCGCAGAGAAGAAGAGGGAGTGGGAAGACACCACCTGCTCGGTGTGTATGGAGTACCCCCACAACGCCGTCCTCCTCCTCTGTTCGTCCCATGACAAGGGTTGCCGCCCTTACATGTGCGGGACCAGCGACCGCCACTCTAATTGCCTTGACCAGTTCAGAAAAGCCTACACCAAGGAGACAAGCCAAAAGCCAGAAGCAATTGAGCTTTCTTGCCCTCTGTGCCGGGGCCAGGTGAAGGGATGGACCGTTGTCGAACCAGCTCGTGAATATTTAAATAGTAAAAAGAGAAGCTGTATGCAGGATGGTTGCTCTTTCGTTGGATCGTATAGAGAGCTCCGCAAACATGTGAAGTCCGTGCACCCTTCCGCAAGGCCTCGCGAGGTGGATCCCGCACATGAACATAAGTGGAGGACGCTCGAGCACGAGAGGGAGCGGCAGGATGTGATCAGCACTATCAGGTCGTCGATGCCGAGGGCGGTGGTGTTCGGGGATTATGTGATAGAGATGGATGGTTCTGACGAAGAGAACGATGAAAGGGGGAGTCACGACATTAGTAGGAGGATCCTTTACTTCTTCTTGCAAGAGGGTGCGCGACTTATGAGGCTTCAAACGGAGAGTGCAGGATCGGAAGAAAGGGGAGCAGAGAGTGGTTATGATTCTATAGATGGAATTAGCGGTGCTGATGTTAGTGCTTCTTATTCAGCTGATGTTGATGATGAGGCGGTGGCTTCTGTGGCTTCTGTCATTACTGCCCAAGGGAGAGGTATGGATGTGGGGAGTTCGGAGGGACGACGACGTCGCCGACGAAGGAGCCGGGGTAGATCGGGCATGGATGTAAGCTGAGGCGCAGAAGCTAGTTGCGTTCTTGTTTATTGCTGATCAACTGGAAACCAGCAGACTGGTGAATAGGTAATGGCTAGATATTTGTGAATTTCTTCGTTAGTTTACTGATTTACATTCATGTAATTTAAACCCAAATGTTCTCATCTTGTATGTTGATGCATCTTTGTTTATTTATGCAACTCTTAACATTTTCATATGGTGTAAATTATTTGCTTCATTCTAGGAAGCATTAGGGTTATTTGAAAGATCTGTAATCTTCAACTCTTTGTTATCCTATTGTTGTTTCTAGTAAACATTCTCGATTACCGACGAAAATGCTTGTTCTCGGTTTCAATCATTAGATTAAATCAAGTACTCTTGTGTCCTCTGTAGGGAGTGTTATCTCAGGGCTTTGAAATAGGTTTTAATTCTTGGAAGCAAAAACATGGCATCCTTGCATTAACTTCAACTAATCTTTTTACCTTGAGAAAGCTTTTTATTGTTGAAGAACCCATGTTGGTATTCTTTGTTTTGCATGTTAATGCCCAAAAGGCTTAATGTGACACCATGTTCTTTGTGTTTCAAACACTGAGAATTATTTGATGGATAAGGCTAGATTAATAAGTCAAGCTTGGGCCATGATTCATTAACATATTTGGTAAAGAAATTCTTTTGAACTTATCATTTCTCATTGGCATTATCTTTATTGTTATATCTGAAGCAGTTCCAGTATCTTATAGGATTTATAAAAATTCTTTTTAAGCTTTATATGACAAGTAAAGAATAAGAGCTTGGTAACGGAATAAGACAGAACTAGTTATTCTAAGGATAAGTATAAAGTACTGAATTAGTGTAAAAAAGCGTTTGGGATGGTTCTAGAAATAAGAGATTTTGTGTTTGAAATAAGAATGAGGAATAAAAAGAATAAGGAGTTTTAATTGAGGTAATTTATCTTTTTATCCTCAAACTTTATTATGTAATAATAAGGTGAGAGATGGTACCTCGATAGACGTGGGAGGGTATTTAAGGAAAAAGTAAGAGGGTGGTTGGGAAGAGTGAGAACAGTAATTCTCACTTATTCTAGTTGTACCGGAACAAGCTATATCGATTGATTCCTGGTGCGTTTGGAAGAATAAGAGAGATATCTTTTCTATTTTCGGTTTTATACCGAATCCAAACGGGTAGCTTTGGTCTAATCATAATACTTTAGATGCTTTATATTGTTATAGAGAAAAAATTGTAATTTGCATGCCAACAAAAACCTATTAGACTGACAATAAAAAACTTAATTGTTAAAATTAAAATTATTAAAATATTATTGGGGTATTAATGGAAGAATATGCTCATGATTTTATTGGACTCTGTTGTATCTTTTCATTATGGCCAGAGAGAATTTTTTTTTTTTTTTTTTGAGAGAAATATAACATACTATCCGTTTCGTTTATTTTTGAAATAAACTTAACTCGAAATGTAAAGCAAGATTTCGAACTCGGGTCACGGATATGAACCACCAAATTTTTTATCATTTGTACTAAGATGGTTGATTATGGAGAGAGAGAGAGAGAGAGAGAGAGAGAGAGAGAGAGAGAAACTTAAAAGCAACAAGGTAGGTGGGTAAACACTCAACCATTGGTGGTTTAGTGTACTCTTCCAAATATGCTCTTTTACATTTTAAACTTTGGCAAATTTGTCAAATGTCCTTTGTAGCTTTTCGTACACTGTTTATTAGCTCTTACTAGACTATTTTTCTTTGGGTAAAAACTCTACTCAATCAACCTAGTTGTTTGCCCATAACAATTTTTTAGGTTGAAAAACACTTTCACAAGCTAATTTCTTACTTAGATGAAAAACTGTCTTTGTAGGTCCTAATTTAGTGAATAATGTACTAACAAATAATTTTCTTTATGCATTTAGTAGAATAATTTTGACTATATTAGATTTAACCTTTACATTTTAGTGTGTTGTAACCAAAGAAATATAAATAAATATTTGTACACATGGTGGCAACTGTGTGACCTATCATCTCAAACTTTCAAAAATTAGGGTTCTTCTAGATGAATGCTACATTTGTTACAATACATTTAACTTGGAAATTAAATGGCATTATATAGGGATTAACAATGACATACTATTTGAGATTAAAGTCCAATGAATTTTGCACTGATCTTTGAAAAAAAGGAAAAACTTAAAAAAGCATTTTCCTTTTCAGTGCCCATCACTATCAACCACTACTAATAAATCTCCTCCATTAGTATCACTCCAAGAGGATTTTCTCATATACTTTTTTTGTCCCACAACTAACCCCCTTGTTTCAAAGATTCCATCAAACAACAATAATGCACATTACATTAATCAAATTGATAAATGGAAATTGAGATTCCACACGCATCGGCTACCCCTTTTTCACCTCTCTTCTTGACTTTTGCTATCCTAAATTACCAAAGAATTGGACTAGCACATTAGTCAGAATAAACCCATTTATATATATATTTACAATTTTTGGACCATGTCGTGTCGTGCCAATCTGTATAATTGGCGGTGGCCCGCATGCGAGTGTGAATGTGTCGTTGGCGCCGCCAGTGGGGACGTGCACCCATAATACGGCCTTTTTCACAAAGACAGACACTGTACTGCCACTCGTGGTCGGGCCGACTGAGCCTGTCCACTAAATACCAGACCCTGAGCCGGTCTAGATACTCCGCCGCCCACCGATCCAATTCTTCCCTTAAGAGAACGTCGTCCTCTGGCAGGTTCGCATAGACCAAGTGCATCTCGGTCCGGTCGTCCGGCTGGTCCCGAAGCACTGCTTGGATCACCTGGTACACTGGTGTGATCCCTGTCCTGCCCGCGATCATCGTGAGCTGCCGCACAAGCCGGGGTTTCTCGTTGACCAGGTGTTGAGACCGAAAATATTGCCACTCTAGGAAGCGACATATGGCGAACACCATTGGCTAAGGACACTAGCCAATAGAAGAAACAGTCATGGCCAAAGCCACGACAGAGAGATTCTCAAGAAACACTCGAGAGAAATAGACCCAATGGAGCCAAAGGTGAACCAACAGACCGCCTCAGTCGAATGGCAAAAGAGGCAAGACCGAATTCAACTTTCGGCTGCTCAGGCTGAAAAAAGAAAGACCCTGAATGAAAAATGTGCGAAATCTGGATGCGAATCTTGTAACTAACTCCGAAGTAGCAAGCAGCATCCAGCATCAGAAGGCGCCGAGGATCACACTTCAGCGCACCAATTCGGTTTCACTCTTAGTATGTAAAACCGAATCAAAATGTGATTCTTCTAGACCCAAAATGAAATGTTTAAGCTTAATACATTATGGTCCACGTAATAAAACAATGAAGCCCATCCCAACCCAACCCATTTATGATTGAGCTAGTTTGGAAAAAGAAGATGATGTGTGACATATGGGCCACACACTTGCTAGCCACAGTTTTACGTTTGCATGGACATTAAGATAGGAGGTCTTTGGGACTTAAGATAGAGGTCTAAGATTGTGGGATAGGAAATTGCAGTAGAGAAAATATTAATTTGTTTACATAACAAATAAGACGCAACCCAAATGTGCAAGTATTTCTTTAGATGTAGTGATCACAATTTCAGACATGTCATGACCGAATAATCTCATATCATATAAAAATAATATTATGATTGTGTATATAAAAAACTATAGAACCCAATATAACTTATTATTGCTAACGGATCAAGACGGCCAGATAATTGGTGATCTCAGATTATGTGTGTGATTAGATTCACAAAAAATCTCAAAATCTAAACCGTTATTATTGGTTGCGGATCAGATTGTTATTATAAAAAGGTGAAATATTTCTCCATTCTTCGGGTGGTAGCACAACTAAAATATCATAACTATATCATTGACATCAGAAAACAAAAGGAAAAATTCAGCACGGTCCACATTTAAATGGGGAAAGATGCTTAATTGTGTAGCCTAATAAAAAAAAAAAAAAGGTCAGTAAGGGAGACAAACTTAACACTATTATATTAATGAAAGCATCTCCACTAATGTTAAATACATGATATTAGGTCAACAACACTACATTACTATACTGTGTAAACCAAGTTGCTGTATGTACATAATCTGCCTAAACCCGATTATCTTCAAAACTGCTTCTAGGATCGATCACCTGATTGCCGATAAAGGCCTTCTGGTTCCATATAAGAATAGCAGATAAGAATGAGAAAATAAAAACAAACAAAACAAAAAGCGGCGTCGAAGCCATTTTCGAAGTACATGTAATGTACAAGTGAATCAAAGAAGGCAGGCTTTTTCTTCAGTAGAAAGCTCATCGGCAATCAAGCAGCAAGCACCAGAACTTTAATGGTCCCCTGGCTGTTAGCAGTTAACATAGTAGGGCTATCACTTTTCCAGCAGACAGCACTGATGAAGTATGATCCGGCATCGTCATCCGCGTCGTCTAAATCGGACGATACAAACCTATGCCACGCTGCAGGCTTAGAGACGGCCTACAAGCATTGCAAGTTAGTTTGAAATGAGAAGTTTACCTCTTTTCGCAAAATACGGAGGAGAGAGGAGAGTTTTCGAAAACTAGTAACAAAAATGATTGAGCCAACTGAGGGAGGCATCAAGAAGCAGATTAACAAGTTTGTTTGACTAACCTTATGGTAAACAAAAACTTCGTTTGTTTCACTCCCACAAGCAATATATTCACCATTTACCGTAAGACCCACAAAATTCTTCTCATTCGTGTGGCCTTTGAATGTGCGTACCTGAGAGAAAAAGTTGTGATATCAGCCCTTTTTTCCCTAAATCTGAATAAAATTGAAAGCCAGAAAACCAAGAAATACTAGAAATTACAATAACTTGCACAAGGGTACAGAAGCTAGAGGATCTAAAATCATTTAAGGATGGATAGAGGTACCAATCTATGAAAGAGTGGTTTACAAGAACAAGAAAGACAAATGTGGATAGCATGCAGCGACAAGATTCAGCATCAAATTTCCATCTTGCGATATTGACTAGTCAGAAGTAAATACACTTCAACCTAAATCGAACTTCCAGAAGTTACTCCACTAACCATATATTGGTGTGTTAATGTAGAAAATTTCTTCGTATCTCACATGTGAGTTCATGGGAGAAATATAGGAAATTTGTGTTAGTCCATACGATGTGAGCCATGTACTTTATTTTGTTCTGCCTGGAAATGGTAATAACCGAAAGAAGCTGCTGATAAGTTGGCAAACAAAAATAACTTTGCAAAATAAAGATTGCCATATAAAATTAACTACAAAGATAAAAGGATAATTTCAAAAGTACATACTGGAGAATTATCATTTACATCCCACAAGCGCAGTGTACTATCTGTCGATGCAGATGCAAGCTCACTCGTGGATAAGAACTTCACATAGGAAACTGCTTTTCTGTGCCCTCTAAAAACATGGACCGGAGAACTCGTGTTTCTCAAATCAAAATAGTGAATGTGATGATCAGCAGAGCCAACCTGAAAAATGATGTTATCGGTACCGGTGCCTTTATTAAGTATTAACAGAAAAAGGCATAACAAGTAACAGCATATAGTTACATACAGCAACATAAATGCTTGATCCAGGATTATATTTTACAGAGCAGATATTTGCTTTCATATCAATATTAACCACACTGGCTTCTTCCTTTGTGCACCAAACTTTGACCTGTTTGTCAGGGGAGTAAGAATGCAGTCAAATAAAAATCAGATAAGATGTACTACATAAGAAAATGGCTCAGTTTTAACAAGTCAGGTCTCGTCAGTTTTAATAGTTTAACATGTCAAGAGGAATAGGAAGACGTAATAGTAGTAGTATTATATAGATACCATTTGCAGTATTGGATTACCTTGCAATCATCACTACCCGATACTAGCATTGACGGATCTGTGAGCGAAAAATCAACACTCCATGCTCTTTTTTCATGCTCTTCATATTCCATCATGCTCTAAATATACAAAGTAATGAACATTTCTTACCCACCACATTTGTAGCAATTAGTGAAACTAAAAATGGGATTAGATGTAATTGAAAAAGAAAGGCTATTGGAAACAAACATAGATACCTGGCGAGTATTTACATCCCAAACAGTCACTATCCCTTCGTAGTCACTGCTTGCAATAATGTTTTTTGAGTACTTGTTCCAACTTAGGCAACTGAGTTTGGACCGGGTGGACATCTCTACAACAGGACAGTGTACATCTGATGGTTCATTTACAACCTGAAACACAAGATAAAGAGGTTAATATCTTTGGGTGAAACTAGTACTTACAACATAAGCACATAGAAAAGCTTACTGTGGAGAATTCGAAGACTTTAATACGTTTTGAAACTCCGGCAGTAGCAAACAGCTCATCATCACGATCAAACTCTATGCTGCATCTTAAAAAGTATCATAAAATTGCTCTTGACTTCAGCTATTAAGCAGGAAAGAAACTAAAAAAATGTAAAACAACAGTAAGGTAACAGGCTGCAATTAATGTGGATAGTAACTATCAAATGATTTTGACATCGATGACCTTGTCCAAAACCAAGGATTGCCTGTGCCGGTGACACGGGCCTGTACCGCCCGTGCCGTATGGCATGCCGGCACATGGCACAGGCCTATGTCGCCCGGCACCCATAAATGCTTGGTGTGCCACCATGTCTCTCAGTGTGCCGCCATGTATCACCCCATGCCAGCTTTGGGGGTCAAAAGAGACGTTTCAATGGTCAAAAGATATGTGTATAGGCAACAAAGACCACTTTTGGTCCTTTTTGACTTATTCATAGCTTTAATATTTTAGAGAGAGAGAAATCTCCTCTTTCTTTCTCTCTTATTCCACCAAGAGAGTTATTCCCGCTATTCCGCCAAACTATGTAAAAAAATGGCAAGAATAGCCATTCCGGTCAAACCGGGTTATTCTAACTAATCCTAGAATAACCCGGGAATAACTATTCCACCATTTTAGAAGAATACGGTTATTCTCATGTAATGGTTAGTTTATTAAAAATAATTAAAGTAATATAAAAGTATGGTTATATTATATATTTAATTTTATAATATTCTAAAAATATTTATTCCTTCAAACATTATTCCGTTACTAAACGCACCCTTAAGAAACAAGAGGATTTGGGCATCTGAAGAAGTTTCAAGTAAAACTTCTAACATTGAGCTTGTTCTTGATATAGATCTACTGTCTTTTGAGCCTTTTTTTTTGCCCTTTTTTATCATGTAACTTGAGAATTTGTAGATCAAGGATTTTTAAGGTTTCTTCATGGATGTTAATGAAAAAACTTTTAATTCTGTGTTACTTTTTTTAGAAAAGTTTTTTTTTTACTTTTTTTATTATTCCTTTTTATTATTACATTCTGAAAATTAGAATAATACATAAAACGATTTGAAATGCCGAGATACTAAATGATCTCTTAAATCTACTATCATTTGAACTTAGAAGCTAATAATACGTTTTATTACATAATGTTTTATTAAAATTTAGTTTACTTTATTATTATATTATTATTATTTTAATTTTTGAAAATTAAAGTAATAATAATAAAAAAAAAGGAATGTTGAGATAGTAGTAGATCTCATAGATCTACTAACATTTGAAGCCAATAATGTGTTTAATTTCATAAACCATAGTGTGTTTTTTTTCAAATTTTTACTTTTTTATTTTTTTTCATTGTCTCTTTTTTAATTCAAAAAATTAAAATAAGTAAAGACAGAAATGTTGATATACTTGTCCACTAGGAGAACTATTAGATCTACTAACATTTGAAGCCAAGAATGTGTTCTATTTCATTATGTATTTTTTTTCAAACTCTTTTTTTCCATTGTTCTTTTTATTTTTAAATTCAAAAAATTAAAATAATAAAAAAATGCAAGAAATGTTGTGTTCTATTTCACAATGTATTTTTTTTTTTCAAACTTTCTTATTCTTTTCATTGCTTTTTTATTTTGAAATTCATGAAATTAAAATAATAAAAAAATGTTAGAAAAGTTGTGTTCTATTTGACAACGTATTTTATTTTATTTCAAGCTTTCTTCTTTTCTTTTTATTTTTAAATTGATAAAAATAAAATAATAATAAGGATGTTAGAAGTGTTCATATACTTTAGACCTACTAAAATTTGAATTCAATAATGTGCTCTATTTCATGAGTTGTGTATAACTATTTCAGCTTGGATTGGATGAGAGATACAATTTCAATCAAGTTTATATACATTACAAACCTTAAAACATCTTAACAAGCTAACATTACCTGAAAAAAAATCCAAAGAAAAAAAAAAAAACGTGCCAAACCAGTGCCAGTGGTGTGCCATTGGCAGGGGGGGGGGGGGGGGGGGGGGGGGGGGCTGTGCCGACACTAGCACGGCAATCCTTGTCCAAATTCCACAACAATTTTGCCAGTTAAAAAATGAGTTGGCAATTTTACCAGAGTAGAAATTTTTATGATGTTTCCAGATTTATTTCCAAGATAGTATGCTGACAACAGAAATACATTAGGAGAAAATTTTCTAATAGTTAAGACATTATATCAGGCTCCACTTTGTATACTTTTTCAATTTCATGTTACCCACAGATTGATTTAATAACAAGCGGCGACACTAACTATATTGCTTGTAACTGAAATAAGTGTGATGGATGACTAGTTCATGAATATATTCTTCGCCTGATATAAAGGCACTAGCTCCAAGTACTTGTAATCTGTTCAAATATTCAAAGATATCAACCCAATTGGATCCTCTGAACTAATGATGGAAGCCCATTGCCAGGTGAAAAGTTTCTGAAAGCTTTTAAAAAGCAACAAAGCTTTTAAAAGTTACAAGGCTCTAAACTAATCTACATATGAGAGGAACATGGACGGGTTGTTTTAACTTGTAAAATAATCGCCACATATGCCAATTCTAACATCAAGATTTGTAAAATGAGCAGCAAGCCTATTGCAAAACCAGCAAAGCTAGTCAAAGAACAACATACTAAAACAGTAACAAAAAAAAAAAGAAGAAATATGCAGAAATTCAAAGTATTCTTTCCACCATTTACTCACCTCGATACAATATTTGCCGAGTGAAAGAGATCTCCATGTCTAAGTTCCGCGATGACACGCAAGCGACTGAAATATACAAAAGCGAACAAGAATGAAAAAGAAAATAGTGAGAAATAAATCACCACAAGAACTTAGAAAAATTGATAAACGCAAAAAAATAGTACAATGATCTTTTTATCAACCGAATGCAAAAAAACATCAAAATTCAAAACCTGACTAAGAACTCGATTAATTGCCGGACCTGTATCGAGTAAATGTTGTCAGCACAGACTGAAAGTCCTCAAGACCTGCATGATAGCCTTCTTTGCTTATGCCATTAATCTCTCTTTCTTCTCGTCTACTTTGTTGATTTGCACCAAGACGCCGTTTTTGCAAATAATATTCTTGGAGTTCACTAAACTGCAAAATTAGAAAAGAATAAATTAAGATCAATTTAGAGGAAAAACGAATAACAAAGATTACTTTTAAGAAATTACGTTACTGAAAAGGTATATAATAATATAGAAGTTTGGAAGAACTATATTAGTTAGATAACAAAATATGATGTGCAAGAATTAGAAAATATTTTTAAAAAGGACACATAATAAAATGCACTTTAAACTTAAGTAATGACAAGAGATACTACAAAGTGTATCGCCAATAAAAAGTATGATAGACTTAAACCTGTGCATGGATTCGCCTCTTTCTAGCTATGACAACTCCTGATTGAATAAGAGGATTTGCTGGCTCTGAACCAGTAAAACCATCTCTTCTTTGGAAGCCTTGATTGTTCTTTTGGGCCTTCACATCAACCTTCTTACCCTGTAAATTTCCAGAACAAACCCCAGCAAGAGAGTTGCGAGCATTGGAGAGAAAGAGATTGCTATTCTTGTTAGCTGTGGAAGGCCACATCTTCGGTGCAACAGGATCATCCAAAAGCATGCGCAATTTCATGGAGTATCTCTCTTTGGCGCGGTGTAATTCTATTCTGTGCCTCTCCACAGCACTTATATCTTCTTTGATGTACTGTAGATCAGTTTGCACCTGCAGAACCAAAGGAATATGAACTTGCACTCCAGTATAATACGCTAGCCTCACTATATAGATTAGAAGCAGATCTAACTGGCTTACAAAGAAGCATTAAGAAAAGATGACAAAAAGTTTTAAAATAATACCAGTGATATATAGGGGATCTTACAAATATATCTTGACAAAATTATTATCTATTACAACATATAGCACCGTAAAATCTAAATTTCTTCTACAAGTAGAAGGGTATATAGTTGAGAAATTAAGTTTTTTAAGTGAATATATGAAAATTCAGAATTTAAGATAGACATAGAAGATGGAAATACAGAAGGCCTACAAAAGAAACACAATCAAATTTACAAAAGCAAACCTCATTCAACTCATCCAGTTTTTGCTTTCTGAGGCAGTGCAAGAAATCAAGCAGTATTTGCATGTTTGTCTCGGCCTCTTGTTGTTCCATTTTCCTCTTTTTCTCAGCAAGAAGTCTTAACAGGCCATCTAGCTCCTTAACTGACATTTCACATCCCTGTCTACAAGAAATAGAGTCATCTAAGTCTGCAAAAGATGACCCACGATTTTTAAGATGACTAATATTCTACTTGACTACAATAGTGATAACTGTAGAATTTCAGTTGATGAAACACATGCAGTTCCTCTGCATGAGCACTACTGATAAAAAGTTACTGAAGCTAAGGTCTTTTTGGATAAAATTGCAGATACTCAGCAGCAGAGCAATATGATTTCACGAAAAGGTTGACCAGATTGATATAACATTGAATGGACTAGTTTTCCTATAATTAGCTCGGCAAGCTACCAACCGACCAGCCAATGCTCGAAATTTTTTTTGCTTATATAGTAATTTCTAAGCACGCAATCTGGCACCTGGAATGACACTCCAACTTAAAATAATTCATTTACGTAGAAATTCTACATAGGATGGAAGTTGACATGCTCAGTTGCACACAACACTAGAAACATTAACAAGAAAAATTAGAGAACAGTTTCTTCCAGATAACACAAAGTGAGCAGGCTTCCATTCGGATAAAGAACACAGATATTCTAAGCATTATGAGATACGCTGGGTCAGAGGGTCTATACCACAAAATGCATGGTCTTATCACAACTTTGAGGATAGCCTTAAGACCATTTTGGATTGACCAAAGAGGCATTACTAGAAAAAAAAAAAAAAAGGCTTTTGTCTCCATACAGTATGATAAACATGAAAAGGACTATAAATGTGACGCCCCACTTCCCAGGGGGTCACCCATCCTAGAACTACTCTAGCTCTAGCACGCTTAACTCTCATGTTCCTCTTGGATCTTGCTACCATCCAAAATGCTATAGCCGGATTAGAGATTTAGTCCTATTATATCATTTATATAGAGGACTAATCCAAATTCCGGGGGTGTCACATTCTTCCCCCCTTTAAGCCCTGACGTCCACGTCAGGCTCAAGCACACTCATAAGCACCAGGCGATGTGAGACTCGTCTCGCTAGCCTTAGCCGACCTTGTGAGGAGCTGCACTCCACTCACAACGGTCATTAGCTGGGGAGTCTCGCTCTACCCGCTATATAACCCTGGCTCAGCCGAGACTCATCTCACATTTCCGGCTGGTGAATGGCTCTGATACCAATTGTGACGCCCCACTTCCCAGGGGGTCACCCATCCTAGAACTACTCTAGCTCTAGCACGCTTAACTCTCATGTTCCTCTTGGATCTTGCTACCATCCAAAATGCTATAGCCGGGTTAGAGATTTAGTCCTATTATATCATTTATATAGAGGACTAATCCAAATTCCGGGGATGTCACAATAAACCTAGTTGATGGAAGCTGAGAAGCTAGTAGAAAGTCCTGTACATATGGACCGTCACATGAGTGATGAATATGTTCACTAATTTCAGTAGAATAATTATAAAATAAATAAATAGACAATCTATCAGAGAGTATATTAAACAAAAGTAATACCAGGATAGAGAGAGATGCAAACATAGAGAAGAGATGCAAACATCGCCAAAAGTTGAAGGATGACGATTTAACTAAGGTATACATCGTATAATGTTCTACATGCCATGCAGCTGAATGATGTTAGTCTCTCACTTCATTTGCTCAAAGGCTGTAAATAAAGCAAGAAAACTTATGATAGAAGACTCTTCTAAAATCCTATCATTATAAAAAATAGGCATCGAAAAGTGTACATTTTAGCCATACTCAAACATCTGAACATATTAACCATCATATATGAAGCCATGGGCAAGAATTTCAGCACAAAGCAATATAGCAAAAACTCCCTTCTACCTCCTGATATGTGCCAAAACATAATAAATCCCTGTTTAGTTTACGAAGCAGAAGTTTCACAGCAACACCTCCAACATTGTGCAGGGCAGAACCCATGTATCAATGTGAAGTAACCACTGACCTGTTGCAGTGCTAGACGAAGATGCTCCACAGGTGATGCAGTTTTTGCAATTTGCTGGGCTGAGGTCTTTTTCAGGACCTACAAGAAATTACGGCTTTAAGCACCAATCTATCATACATGACATTGAAACTTTAAACAAGTCAAATGAACACTTTAATTGAGATCTCTTTCCTCCTTCAATACTTATAAAACATTCTCTGAGGAATTCTAATAGTGTATGCCTACTTACATTCAATTCTCAGAATTACATACCAATCTGACCAAGTAGGCAAAATGTTCATCCTTGTCTCTGATTATTCAACAATTCAATCTATAGTGCATAAGAAATTAATCAAATTGGTAGGAAATTCTTAGCCTCTATTTGTTCATCAGCAATTAGTTCGCTTGTATAGATATAAGCCCACAATTAGGGTGAAAAAAAAAAATGGATTCACCAAGTGCACCACAGACCAAATCAGAGAAAAAGGGAGACGAGTTCTAAAAGCCTATACGATCAAGAAAGATGCGATCTTTACAAAAATTTCAACCGCACATCACTCAAAAATCCCAATTTGAATTCAAAAACAAATTGCCGGGACAAGTTCAAACCTTATCGAGGAGGAAATTAGGGAAGAGGTGGTTCTTGGTGAGGTAGTGAGAACAACAAGGGCAATCGCTCTTGTTGTTGAGGTGGGTGACGATGCACATGTAGCAGAAGCTGTGGCCGCACGCGGTCAAGAACGCGTCCTTGATCATCCCCATGCATATGGGGCAAAGCAGGTCCTTGTCGAGCTCCGCCGCCGCATCCACCGCCATGGCCTGGCGCCTCTCCTCCTCCTCCTCCTCCACCGCCGCCGCCGCCGCCGCCGCCGCGGCTCCCCCTGCGGCGTCCGTGGTCTCCGACAAGGACGGCGCCGGGGCGGATGCGGAGGTCGCGGGAGCCGCCGCCGCCGCCGTCGCCTCCGCCTTCACCACGGAGGGGACGAGGGCGCCTACCGACGAGTCCCCCATCGATCGATTCCTCCTCCTCCCCCAGCCCCCCTGGACGCTCTTGGGGGCGGGGTTGTGTGCGTGCGTGTGTGTGTGGACGAGGAAGATGGAGACGAGTGGTGGTGAAAGAGGCGAGAGAGAGAGAGAGAGAGAGAGCTGGGGGAGGGTGGGGGGGGGGCTAAAGGGTGTTGATGTTATATGTAGTTATGTATGGGTAGAAACGGACCACGTCGGGTGGAGAGCGGTGGTTGGAGAGTGGAGACCTTAACAAGTGGGGAGGGGGGAGCCGAGTGGAGACGCCGATCCTTTTTTATGTCAAAGCGGAGTGGGAAGATGATGTTTTGGCCGACTTGCATAAAAAACTTAAACAATTTTCTGCTTTTATAAAAATAAATTACTATTTTAAATTTTATACATTCCATTAGAATTAATCAAGAGAGAGAGAGAGAGAGTGAGAGTGTGTGTGTGTGTAACGATCCGGCCCACTAGCAATAATAATTCGTTACGTCCAAATCACAGCCCAAAATATTTAAGCCCAGCTATTATTACTAGTGTCTATGTCTCATATAAACTCGGATTATTGGGGGCGTCACATACTCCCCCCGTTTAGGCTTGACGTCCTCGTCAGCCCAAACACGTCAACCCAAACACACACACAGCAGTCCAAGAGAGACTCGTCTCGCTAGCCCTGTCATCTAGACCCAGACTCGGTCGAGACTCGCCGCACACTTCCGGCTGGTTATTGACTCTGATACCAAATGTAACGATCCGGTCCACTAGCAATAATAACTCGTTTGGCCTAAATCACAGCCCAAAATGCTTAAGCACGGCTATTATTACTAGTGTCCATGTTTCATATAAACTCAATTACAATTCCATCCACATCCGATGTGGAACTAGTGGGAGCGTCACGGAGAGAGAGTTCGGCGGAATACTATCGATAGTACCAAGTCATTAGTGCTATTAATTTTTTAGCTATTAGATTAAGAAATGTGCGGTTACGATGATAGTGATCCCTAGGGTTTAGTGGGTGGTTGGTTGAATATTAAAAATCTTATGGGACCACTATAATTCCAACCGCACATCCTTTCATCCAACGGCTGAAAACTTGATAGCACCAATTGTTTGGTACTATCGATAGTATTTCAGCCGGATATATATATATATATATATATATATATATATATATATATATATATATATATATATATATATATATATATATATATATATATATATATATATATATATATATATATATATAGTCCGGTTACTATACTATTAATAGTACCAAGTTATTGGTACTATCAAGTTTTCTACCCTTAGATCAACCACTTTGATCATTTTCATCCTTTAGATTTTACTATTTCTCCAACCACCTATTAAACCCAAGAGGTCAACTATCATCTCAACTACACATCTTTTAATTTAAGGGTTAAAAATTTAATAGCACCAATGACTTACTATTAATAGTATTCCCGCCTAACTCTCTCTCTCTTTCTCTCTCTCTCTTTCTCTCTCTCTCTCTATATATATATAAACCTCCTTCTTCTCCACCACTCCAATATCAACACCACACTCCACTCTTGCAATGAAATGTATGACCACAAATGATAACGAAAAGAATACCAAAGAATTTAAAGACGACGGGACAAGAAAGTGCCGAGGGTAAGGGAAAGAGTTATAGTAAAAAAAATATAGAGTGTGAAAAAAAAAAGTAAAAATAAAAATAAAAAATAATTCTTTTTCTTGTGAAAATCATTATGCCTAGTTGTTGTTACAACTTACAAGAAATAACAATGACCATAGAAGAAACAAGAAAATGATGAATTTGCACTATTAAAATGAAGTTGTACTGTTTGAGACAAAAGTTATACTTTTTGAGATAAAAATTAATTTTTTTGAGGCAAAAGTTATACTTTTTGAACGAAAGTTGAATTGTTTGAACAAAAATTATAATCTTTGAGTAAATATTGTACTGTTTGAGATAAAAATTATACTTTTTAAGCAAAAGTTGCTTTCATTGTTGTTGTTGATGGTGTTCTTATCATCAGAGAGGGCGGCAGCCTCCGGGCGAAGGCTGATGAGCTCCTGATCCGTAGCACTTACCATGAGAGATGCAGACAAACGCGTTCTTGCGGTGCTCCTTGTCGCGAGCCGACACCAAGAAGTTCTTAACCACAATGTCACGGACGTTGGCGGAGGCAGCGTTGTATTCGCTTGATTCGTCGTCAAGGGCGGCATAGCGGGCGCCAACGACGACGGAGAGGGAGTTGCGATTGTCGCGGAGGGCCTCGTAGCAGGCAGCCTCCGCGGCGTGGGCGGCCACGAGATCGCACTTCTCGCGCTTTCGGATCTCCCTGCCAGACGGCACAACGGAATTAAGGTCGACGCGAGGAAGGTTGTTTGGTCCGCAAATATGGCGGAGAATGAAAGAATTTTGGGTTCAGGATTGACGATAAGAAATAGTGCAATTTTTATTTCAAAAAAATATAATTTTCGTCTCAAATTATACAAATTTTACTTTAATAGTATAATTTTCGTCTCAAATAATACATTTGCGCTCAAATAGTATAATTTGAGCCTCAAACAATATAACTTTCGTCTCAAAGAGTGCACATTTCGTCTCAAATACTGCAATTTCATCTTAATAATGTAACCTCATCATCTTCTTCTTTCTTCTCTAGTTTTGATCTTTTCTACAGTAACAACGATATATAATAGTCTTCACAGGAAAAAAAAAAAAAAAAAAAAAAAGATATTTTTTTAACTCTTTTATTTTTTTTCCCACCCTTTCCGTCTTTTTTTCGCTAATGTGTTCTCTCCCTCGCACTTTGTTATAGCCACCACCCCCACCCCCGACCCCACTTGTCACGCCCCGAGTTTTAAAATCCAGTCTAAATCTTTTTTTTTTTATTTTTTTTATAAATCAGAGTTCGCAAACTGGGCGTAACAAACCGCCACACATATAGAAAATCCTCTATCCAGATGGACGGAGTCTTCCCTATACATGCACGGCTAGGCAAGTACGATGTTCATCAATCAGAGATCAAATAATATCTTAACTAAACCAACAACATAATCAACTTAAATAATCCAAAATGAAGCATACTAAAGTAACACTCTAACATCAGTTTAAATGTCAAAATAAAATAAGAACTGAAATACTACGATATGATAATCAACTACTAATCATCGAAATCTCAATCACAGATATATCATCAGGGGGACAGCTCTATCGTGACGGCCTCACTCGAACGTCCCGACATCCCTCCACCCGACGGACCTGGAAAATGGTCACCCAGGGGGTGTGAGATACACTGTACATGTATCCCAGTGGGCACGACGAGCCGAGAAATAGCTAATCGTACCTACTGGATACTAAAATCTGCGGATAGTAATAAGTCGATGGGTAAAGCTGAAATAAGCAGATAGTGTCTACTGATAATCAATAAGTCAATAGGAAATGCTGACATAAGCAAATAATCAAGCATAAGGGAACTGCAGATAATAAATGCTGACAATCATGATCTAACTGTAATAATCAAGCATAAGGGAACTGCAGATAATAAATGCTGATAATCAATATATGACTGAAATAATCAAGCAAGAAGCTGAGCGGATATGGTACAAGGTAAATAGTTACAAATGACAGAGTATGCTAAGAGTTATGCGTCAAGAACAGAAACCCAAGTACCCAATCATATGCCACTATTGGTCTCACAGAACCTCAAACAAAACCACTGATCCGCACCCCATCTGCTGACATAACCCTGCACTCACAGATGCAATCGGGGCTCACGGGTCCTATCTCTAGACCACTTTACCGGTAAAGAACACAACGACGGTGGCCAAACCGTCAGTGTACGTGAAGTACAGCAGTGCGTGGCAATCATCATGCTATACTCAAGCTCACGGTCTAGTGACCGGGTAGTCGGCAATAAGCCGAGATCCCAACAGGGAATCTACTATCTGTATATATCGATCAGGGTCTATCATGCATATCTGAATATAAAGCAAGTATCACAAGTGCCAGGAAACAGCAGGTATAACCAGACCATGACATCTATGTACTAAGATATAAAAGCTGACGAGCAGGTGTACATGATATGTCTAAGGAGATCAATGTCTATCAGGAAAGATAATATGGCGTATAGATAAAATCATCAGGACTAATCAAAAACAGGTGTCCGATTGGACTAAAGCAACCAGAGGACCGAAAAGATAAAGCCCGGACCGAAGATAACCCACCTGAATGTAGGCAGATCCCCGAACTCCCTCTCGGCTACTGGGAGGCTGGTGCTGAACAACTGGGCCCTGAATAGAAACTGTAGTCAGTAACAGACTCACACATACCCATCCCGACAACACTACAGTAACGCAACGCTAACACGGGACAATAAAGCCGATTTACGGAACAAGATCCGATTCCCGCTCAACGAGAGCCCACGGAACTCTAACAAGATGCCAAGTAGGTATGAAAATACTGTCTAAAGACAGCCAATGAGTCCCAATTACATTTAGGTCTATAGTACATCTTAACTTTGCATAAAAACACTAAGTTGATTACTTGTTTCGACCCGTTCTCGCAATCCGGGAAACCAAAGACAGCACTGTAAGTTCTATCGCGTCCGTTTCGACGAGCCGAAGCTCGTGCTCACAGGCTTGGGCCAGCACGAGGCCCATTTACAAGGTTGGCTCATAACTATTTCGGCTCAAAAATGCAACTACGCGTTATCTTAACATATGTTTGATCATTTTGGAAACTCACAGGAGCATAGCACTGAGTGATGACAGAGGACAGTGATGCTCACCTGTGGCGCGTTGGAGGGTGGCCGGAGAAGTCGCCGGAGCAACACCACACCAACACAAGGCTCGATTTGGCCGAGTCTGGATCGGCTCGGAATCCAAGTGCAGTCTGAGGCAAGTAGCAGTGGGAGGTTGGCCCCAGATGACTCTCAATCTTGACCCGACCCGACGCCGGCGGCTTCGGGCGGCGGCTGGCCGGGAAGAAACACCTCGGTCACCCTAACAGCAAGGATGACAGCATCGGTAAGAAGGGCAACCCGGCTACATATAAGGGCATAAATGGGAAGCCCTCGACTAGAAAATGTTAACTGGGTGGTCGGACGGCGACCGGGAGCGGCGGCAACGGCCGGGGCTCGAGCTCGATGGCAACAATGGTGCAACTACAGCAATGAAAATCCTTACGTCAAAAACTGCATGCAACCCTATGTAACACGTCGAAATGCTCAAATGGGCTTACCTGGGTCACAGCGCGATGGCTGGGTGCGGCGGCGATCGCCGGCGGCCGACCCCACAGAGCTCGGGCGAATTTGGAGGTGCTCTAATGGTGGATTTCGACCGGCAACTCCCGAGCCCCTCCAACTTGGACCAGAAAGCTCCTCTTGGTTCCGTGAGGCTTACCAGAGGTATGCCCGGCGGCGTCGGGCAGCGGCGGCGCCGGGCGGTGAGGTTCGGCCAAGGTAGAAGAAGACCAGGACTAGGGCTGGCTCGTGCGGCTTGGATCCTCAGGAGATCTCCTCCAAACTTGATGGAACCCTTTCAGTCATAAAGAAGAAAGAATCCAACGGCTCTGATCTAAGTCCCGACGGTTGGATGAAGCCGCGCCCGAGATTGGCCGAGAACGCGGTTTTCCGGCGAGATATTGCTCCCGCCGGCAACAGGGTGGACGGCGGCGACACGGGCTGTACCAAGATGGTCCCCTCGGTGTTAGGAACACAATGGTCGGGTCCATGGGCCAATTCAAAACAAAGGTTTCCATAACTCACCTCGCCGGAAAAATGAAAGAAGAAGAGATGCTCCCGCGGCGGCGCACGGCGGCGGCTGGCGTCGGCGCCACTCGGGCTCGGTCTCTCAGTCACAGAGGAGTCCTCAGCTGAAGCTCGGAGCCACCCTGGGTCTCTGGGAGAGATCTCCACCCTCACAACCGAGATGAAAAAGGTTTCTTGCTGCTCCTCCTTCTCCGGCGACGAGGCGGCGGCGGCCGGTGCGCTACCTCCGTGGAGTGCGGCAGAGGGAGTGGAGTCGTTGGAGCTGACGGCTGCTGGGCTCAGGGCTGCGGGGTTAAGGGTTTAAGAAACCCTAATCCGAGTAGTCTTTAAATAGTGTATTAGGCATAATTGCACTTTAGTCCCTCAAACCCCACTATTTTAAGCCCAGTCCTTCACAGCACACTTGTTTCGCAATCTAGTCCCTCTCCATAGACCAGCACGCAAAACGGAGCATAAAATATAGGGTATATTGTGCAAAACGTCATATTTTCCACTGTATTTCATACTTTTCGAGACATTTTAGTCGTCGAATCAAAAAATGGACTTCGCCACGACGTCCAGCTCGACGAAACCTATCAGGTAGCGATTTTTATTTTTCGAGAAAATGCCCGAATAAATTCTCGGTCCATAAATACTGTATCAAAATACAGTTTATCGCGCTTTTCAAGACTCTAGGGTCGTCAAACGAAAATTCCGTCAGCGCCATTGCGTTCAGAACGACGAAACCGATCAAATCGACTACCTGGATTGCTGTGATCGAAGTCCAGACAGCGAATTAACTAACGTTGGCACTAAGGATATTTGAAAATAGGGGTTACTATTCATCCACTGTTCACAACACTATTCACTTAAGTCGCGGGTCCCGCCCGCTTCTTTGCTGATTTCGGGAAGATCCGACCGTTGGATCTGAATTTGATCAATATCATTTTTGATCAGTTCGACGAGACGGTCGCACTGGTGATCTCGGATTTTCGAGATTAGGCTCGGATTGAAAGGCGATATATCTGCCTCGTAGACTGTGCAATTTACACAGTAGCAAAAGGTCAACTGCGCTAATTGTGCCATTTGTATTTCAAAATCAACCTGACTTTCATTCTTTTCTTTTATTTATTTACAACAAAAATTTAGATTCTTACACCACTGGACACGCTCTTCCGTCTCATCGTCCTTAAATCCCTTGGTACCCCCATTGTCGTCGTCGTCACCATCTGTGGCTATGTGCTACGCTGTTAGCTTACCTCTGTGATCTATATCATATTGGAGTCAACGTCTATGAATGTGTTGGCGAAGTAAGAGAGTAGGACGTAATGTCAATATTAGTCAATATTAGAGCGGTAGAGAAGAAGTAGGCGACGCGACGGCAAGGTCGAGCATCGCCTTGACCACCACGACCTCATTGTCTCCGTCCGCTCCGCCCTTGCCCATGCCCGCTCTAGGTCCTCTTCCTCCTCCAGCGTCGGTGCTAGCGAAGGCGCTACCGCCTTCGTCATCGTCACCGAGGACCGTGGAGGTAGTGGAAAAGACGATGAGAGCCAGAAAGAAAAAATCAAACGAAAGAAAGAACACAAAAGAAAAAAATGAATAAATAATATTTTGATTAGTTTATTAAAAAATTCTAACTAAATTTGAAAATTTTAAAATAATGTGCCGTTTTTACGGAAACACAAAATTGATAATTTTTTTTTATGCAAAAAGGCATGATATTTATATCGTAATATTACTTTCAGTCAAAATTTAGTTTTTTTAAAAAAAATTTATAGTTGTCCCAAATTCATTCAAAAAAAAAAAAAAAAGTCAATTAAGAAAAAAAATGTACAGAATTTTTTAAAAAAATGTATAGCCACCCTTAAATTTTAGCTGAATTTGAAATTGACTCTTGAATTTTTTTTTTATTTGATTTATATACACTTTGTCTACTTAGTAATTTTCCAATTTATTATTTTACTTGATTATTTTTTGATAAGCAGATAAATAAATATAATATTTTAGAAGAGCGAAGGGTCATATTATAAAATGTAATTTTTGCTTAAATTCTAATATATTCTAATATTATTTAGCTTTCTAACTTATAATCTACTATTTTATTGGCATTAAATTTATTTATATATTTATATATTTATTATAATTAAAAGATACTGATCAATATTAAGCTGTAAATATATTTTTTTGCTTTGTATTTTACTTGTTTTTTTTTATTTTAACAGAATTTCTAAAATTGTCACGAAAAGAGCTTAAATTAATAAGTAGCTGAGGTGTAAATCAAATAAAAAAAAGTTCATAAATTAACTTTTGGAGATGTCTACATATTTTAACGTAAAAAATAATAAATATTAACCCATCTCTATAAATAATTATTTATAAAATATTTTATTTCTACAAACAAACAATAAATTTGAAGTAAATCTGAAAAACAAACAAAAAATTAGAGATTTGCACTCCATGCATTTCATGCTTTTATGTTTTTATTAGGGTGAAAATTATTCTAAAATTCGGCTCAATTAAAAGGACCATTAATAAATTTTAATTTAAAGGTCTAATAATAATATTATTATACTACATGTATTTATTAAATAAAAATTTAATGGAGTACTTAAAACCCCCTTATAATTCACGGATAAGAGAAGATAATTTTTACATTGATTACAACATTTATCCTTAAAATCCAGGCTCCATTAGATTTTGGAATAAACCGATGATAACAAAAAAAAAATAAAAATAAGGGGGTTTTAAAAACCCCCTTATATGTCCAGTTAAACTGAATTATTCTAAATAATTTTAAAATAATTGACAATAACTATTTCATCATTTTAATGAAATAGAATTATTCCCATTTTATAGTTAGCTTATTAAATATAATTAAAATAATATAAAAATATAGTTATATAATATATTATTTTATAATATATTTAAATATCTTATAATAATAATAATAATTATTATTAGAATAATACAATAATTATTATATTATATGATATTTTATTATTTTTATTACTTTTATAAATTTATATTTATTATTTATGAAGTATTTTATATATTATTATTGAAGTATATTATATAATAATATTGAAGTATTTTATATAATACTATTATACATAACATTTAATTATTTTATATTTTATAAAATAGATTATTTTTTATATACATTATTGTTGAGGTCAAAAATATCGCCACTTTAGGGAGCGAATGTGACACACACTATCGACTAAGGACACCAGCCGATAGGAGAAGCCAGCGAAGAAGGATTTGCGTTTTAAGACCGACCTTGGCCGAAGGCGAATCGACAGACCGGCCCAGTCGAACAACAAAGAGAGGCGAAACCAGGATCAACTTTCGGTTGCTCTAGCCGCAAAAGGAAGGATCCTAGAAGGAAAAGGCACAAGATCTAAGGCGCAAATCACGTAACTGATTCCGAATGGTGCCCCGCATCGAAAAGTGCCGAGGATCGCTCCTCGGCACGCCAATTTTGCGGATGAATATAGACGGAAAAGAACTACTATCCAACTAAAAAAAATCAACTCAAAAGGACGTAGTTGAGAGAGACTCCATATTTCTCCTTAAATTACGCCGATTATTCTAAAACGGTGATCATATATCTGGTTCAAACTAGTATAAATAATCGAACCATCGAAGAAAAAGAGGTACTGTAACCTCGTAAGCCAGTGATCATCCCCCTACTTTTCAATATCTTTCATGCCTGCATTTATTGCATTACTCTAAGTTTATCGCTTTCCTTACTGCATTTACAACTTTCCTTACAGTTTTCCTAAAAGTAGTCTTATTTGTAATTGGTCTCTTGTAACCCTTTCCTGAGCAACACAATTTTCAAATCGGCTATTCAGGCCGTGTTAATCCATATTTCCAAATTCCAGTTTGGCTCATATAGGCCGAATTCTGTTGAGAGTTTGATTGAGAAAAATTCGGCCGAACGGATCCCTCCTTAGCCTAATTGCTTGATACTTTGAAACGCAACGCATCACACATAGAAGGTCAACTCGGAGGCCGATCGCGGACCGCACCCGATCAACGATAGGCGGCAAAATAATATGCCATAAAATAACTACGTAGAAAAATATACATATATAAACGACGAAATCTAAAAAAAATAAAAGAAGATGCCGCAAATAAAAATTAAATTTCACATTTTTTTATTTATTAAATATTTATATATTATTTTATATTTTTTCTATATTTTCAAATTATCTCAAATAAAAAATAAATCGTAACAAATTAAATTTTAAAAATAAATTATTAATAAAAAAAAATCGAAACAAATCAAATTAAAAATTAAAAACAAATCAACAATCAATTGAATTAGAAAATAAATTAATTAAAAAATAGACACATAAAACTAATAACTAATTAAACCAACAATCAATTGAATTAAAAAAAATTGAAACAAATAAAATAAATTAAACAATCAAATTTAAATTTAATTTCAAAATATTCTTTTCTATAGAAACTAAATTTTACATTTCTATTTTTAATTTTTTTTTATTAAATATTTATATATTATTTTACTTTTTTTTTATATATTTTCAGATTATCACAAACTATAAATAAATCAAATTTTAAAAATAAATTATAAATCAAAATAAATTAAAACAAATCAAATTTAAAAAATAAATTAATTAAAAAATAGACTAATGCCACTAATAACTATCTAAACTAACAATCAAATTTGAATTAATACAAATCAAAATAAATAGAATAAATTATGCAATCAAATCTAAATTTAATTTTAAAATATTATTTTTCATACTATTAAAAACGAATAGAAGTTGGTAATTAAAAACGAAATTAAACAAATCAAAATTAAAAAATAAATTACTTAGGAAATAAACTCGTGCCACTAATAATTATTTGAACCACCAATCAAGTTTGAATTTAATTTCAAAATATTTTTTCTTTTTAAATTAAACTCATGCCACTAATATTTTTAAATTAATACAAAAGAGGTTAGAATTAAAAACTATAAACAAATTAAATCAAATCAAATTTTAAAACTAAATTATAAATAAAAAAAAAACAAAATAATTCAAATTTAGAATTAAAAATGAATCGAAACAAATCAAAATTTCAAAATAAATAAAATAGTCAATTTTGAATTTAATTTCAAAATATTTTTTTTATAAATAAATATTTTTATTTTTTTGGCGGAAAAAAAAATTTGGCGGAAAAAAAAATATTTTTATCACTTTAGTGAATTTTTTTTTTTTTTCTTACGCAAGAAAAATAATATAACTAAATAAGTTTTGAACTCTCTTAGCTTGCGTTTGGATTAGGTACAAAGGGGATATTCCCCATTGTACCCAAACACATTTGGGATGGAGAGGGGAGAAATGAGATATCCCTCTTTGTACCCAAACACATTTGGTATGGAGGGGAGGAAAAGAATATTTTACATTATACCTAATTTATACCTAACTTTATATTTATCCCTGGTACTACTAATTCTGTCTTATCCACGAACCAAACGAAGTCTTACCGAATAACTTTTTTTATTATTATTATTTATTAAATTTATATATAAAAGAAAGTAAAAGAACAAATTTATGAATTCCCAAAGAACAGATCTTATATCAATTCAAGCTTCGGAATCCAATTTCGAGTTTTCCTTTCACTAATTGACAATGTTCATACTTTTAAAATTATTGTAAAAGCAGATACTTACTTCTTCGCTGTTTCCAGTAATAAAACATTCATAAAACATTCATATGAACAATCAGGACCATAAAACATATTTATGTAGCTTATTTAAGCTTTGTAAATTTAAAATTTTATAATTTTTCGATCCTATTTGCTTATATTTTTAATGGACTACTTAATCACCGTACAAATAATATTAAAAAATTATGAAATTCGAAACTTATGATTATCAAATAGCATAAATCATACATAACATGCAATCAACATACCGATCGTTGATTCAGATGTCCCATCAACATACTTTCAAAAAAATTCTACCTTTACTCATGAAGTTCCCTTAGATAAAAAAATGACAGTAAGATTAATTATGTAAAATGAAGGCATTCTAATGTTGAGAGGTTGAGATATCAGAAATGATGGCTTAACTTTGCTAATATCATGATTAATAAATATACAGAAAACCTAACTGTGAAAGAAACCCATTTCACAAGATACAAAGACCATGATACAGACTCCACATTTAAGCAATCCTTTAAATACTAGAAAACTTGAAACAATTTTTTTTTTTATGGCCAAATTGCTTCCTATCAAATTTAAACTGTTTCCTAGAAATTTGAGAGAGCATAATTGGACTGAGCAAAAACTCTATGATGACAAGATAACAGGGTATACCTATTCATTGATCCAAACATATTTTAGGCACCTGCACTCTCAGTACCAGTTAAATTAGTTCAAAGACCAGAAGAAACCTAGAGCAAGAAATAAAGAGTACACAAAAACAGTAAAAGCTTAAAGATTCATAACAACAACAGTGAACTACAATAAAATAATGCAGCAGAAGGAAAAACAAAAAAGAAAAAACAAAAAATGGCCACAACTACAACTGTAATACCTTAATCCCACAGTACAGTACACTGGAACAAAAATGTATGTCCCTTTTAATTTTAGATTATATAATAAGACCTTTTATCTAGTAAAGATATACAAGATCTTCAGATTACTTCACACTTGTCAAACTGGCATAAAGCCTAAATATTGCAAGAGAAAAAAAAAAAAAAAAAAAAAAACATATACTATTTGATAGCCATTTGGATATTAACAAATCAAGATGGAATTGAATTGATTTGTAAATTTCTTTTGTTTGGAATGAATGGTGTTGGATTGAATTCCATGTTCTAAACATACTAAAAAAAGAAACATAAAACATATCAAGATTGAAACCATCAGATTTACATATACTAAATGAAATCATTCTAAATCATCACAAATCAAATTGAAATAGCACCCACTAAAATAAATACTAATTTGTGCAAATTAGCGATCCGAACAAGATGTAAATTCATGACAATACTTGTGATCAGGAACAGAAGTAAACCAAATACTTCACCAACAAATCGCTGCTTCCTAAAACAGTACCTGAGTGAAGATCCACACAATGAGACGCATCTTACTATATGCAACAAGAACTATAATATGCGCGATGCAAAAACAGAGACTTTTTAGGCAGAAAATCCCATCAACCTACAAAACACTTAGGATTCATTCCATCAAGCACAAAGATAGAGAGAAAGGAGGAGGAAAATGTTCTAACTTGGCCATCAATCAGATTTTGTGAGTGCTTCGAGCATCATCTTCACGGTCTCCTTCATCAGATCCATCCGCCGCAAATGCTGCTTGATCTCGTCCATTCTAAGCTTCTTGAGCTTCTCTTCCATCCCCTTTGCCTTGGGTTCATCGACGAAATCGAAAGCCCTTTTGAAGGCGGCCCCGCAAGGGTGCTCCTTGGCGAGCTCGTCGACCGCCTCCTTCAGGTACGGGAGCGGAAGCTTCCCCCTTTCGTGCTCCGCTTTCCCGTTGGCCACGGCCGCCACGGCCGCAACCCGCATCTTGCTGCTGCTGTTGTTGTTATTGTTCTCCTCCTTGACGTTCTGCTCGCTGCCCGCCTCGTCGTCGCTCTCGTCGCTCTTTTCCTCCTCGGTGTCGGCATCCGCTGCATTCGCGGAGGGGGAGCTCTTGCTCGCCGCGCCCCATATCTTCTTGGAGATCTCGAAGGCGGCGCGCTCGTGGTCCTTGGTGAATTTGGGGTCGGCGCCGCTCCTGCCGCGGGCGGTGTTCGTGGTGAACTTCTTCTTGAGGCGGCGGATCTTGTCGGAGAGCTGCTGGTTGGTGACCTCGAGCTGGAGGGCGCCGCGGATGTGGCCGCGGAGCGCGTCCAAGTCCTGGGACGAGGACGGGAGCGAGCCCTTCTTGGATCGGTACTCGGCGAGGCCGCGGAGGACGGCGATCTCGTCGTCGGGGCCCCAGAGGCGCTGGAAGAGCTGGCGCTTCTGCTCCGAAGGGGGGGCGTCCGAGGAGGAGTTCTTGGGCTTCTTGGAAGGGGGCTCGGCGGCGGAGGAGGAGGGTTTCTTGGGCTTGGGGGAGGCGTCCATGGGGCGGGAGCTGATGGGCTTGATCGAGGGGTCGACGCCGCGGGACGGGCGCTGGGCCGGGGGGGGCTCGTCGTCGTCTTCCTCGGAGGAGGAGCCATCGTCGTCCTCAGAGGATCCGGAATCGGGTTTCGGAGGGGGTTGGTGGGGTTTGAGCTGGGGTTGGGGTTGGGGTTGGGGTTGGGGTTGGGATTGGGATTGGGATTGGGATTGGGATTGGGGAGGCGGCTTCTTCTTGCTCTTGTCGGCGTCGTCGTCGGAGTCGTCGGAGCCGGAGCCGTCGTCGTCGTCGTCGTCGTCCTCGTCGTCGCCGGTGGTGCTAGGTTTACGAGGGGGCTTCGAGGAGGGTTTCTCGGGCTTCTTGGAGGGGGGCTTCCTGGGGGAAGGGGATGAGAGGTTCACATCCTCTTCCTCCTCTTGCTCGTCTTCTTCGGACGAGGATGATTCGGGGTCCGCAGCGGCGGGGCGTTTCGGGGCCATCTCCACTACGGAGAGAGAGAGAGAGAAAGAGGAAGAGGAATTAGGGTTCGAGAGAGAGAGAGAGAGAGAGTGAGTGCGTGTTGTCGCGGGTGGCTGTGGGCTTATTTTTAGGGTTTTGGAGTGGTTTGGACGGTACAATCGACGGTGACGATAAGAGCATCTCGTTGGCTCTAAATCGCTTTTACAGTGTGTTCATGGGGCCACCGGTTTAATAGGCGGCCGCGTACAAAAGTCGGGGAAAATACGGTGCCGCAATCAAGGGAAACGCCGAATCCGCTCCAATCACCACATAGAAAGGGTACTCTACAGCTAGGGAAGAATATGTGTAAATTAGGCAATCTATTTAATAGAAGACTAATAAATGTACTGAACAATTAAAAAGTTCTACATCTATACCAACCTATCAACTATCTTTACGGGCAGCATGTTATATTTGTGGGTGGTGTTGCTAGCTTTTGCTACATCATACCTACATATATAATATAAGTCCAAAATCTACACCTCGCTGCCACCATTAAAAACATAAAATCACCATAAGAATTATAAGTTCATAATAACACTCATCATGCTGGATCTAAATTTTTGTTTCATTCTGCACCCCACAAAAGGGAATGTTCCTTCATCAATTGATACTAAAGATAAATATAGCTAAAAAAAACTCAAAAGAGTCTTTGGAGAGCTAAGTGTAAACTTGCTTGAACGATACAAATAATCCCCAAATTCGAGCAGCACACATCCTCACACATCCGTCCCTGCGGAAATGATTGTTTGCTACAACTCATCTTTGGTTGCAGTGTCATCTCCCATGAGCTCCTCGAGCGAAAACTCGTCCTCTTCAAGGATCTCACCGTCTTTGCCATCCCATGGTTCTGTTTGAACGACGGTGGGGTTCTTCTCTAGAGGGAGATTCCCCTTGCCGCCAAGCCCGGCTTGCTTCACAAATTCACTGGAGACAAAGTTTCGGTAAGTCCTTCTCTGCCGAGGGACGAATTTAACAACTTCTATAAACAAAGAAAGCAAAAGAATGCTTCGATAGGGGAGCTTACATTATTGGATCATTCTGGAAAGCACTTTTTAGTGGAGCATATGCACCTTTCTTAACATTCAGAGCTACCAAAGCTGGGTAACCGTAGCCGCCAACTCCAACCTGCTTCTCAAGGTCAGCCTGCTTTCCAGCTGCTGCCCACACAAAGCTGCAAAGCAACATTGCCTTAGTTTTATATAATAATTAGTATATATCATCATGAATTCGGGATTTAGAAGAAATAATGTTTTTTAATTGCCGAGCTTTTGTAGTTAAGTTCCAAAGGAAACATATAGTCGCCGCATATTGGCGCGCCAATTAGGTCGGGACGTGAAATGAGCTTCAAGACCCCAAATACAAAAGCTTCAATTTAAAACTACAGGTTCAGCTTCAGCAAGTTTTTTTTTTTTTTTCCCCTTCTTGTTCCAATTTGTATAAAATTTATGAGTTCCAAAGATGCAAACCAGTAACTATATAATTCATGAAGCAACAAAGTACTTTCTGAACAAGCACTTGCCTGTAGGGGCTCCGTTTGAATTTCTCCGCGGCAGATAATAGAAACTCAAGATATTTGTTTCTTCCCTCCGCCTTTGAGTCCAGGATGTCAGGGAGGAAGGCCACAAAACATATGGCAGCTGACGCACACTTCTCTTCCATCACATCCTACAGCAAAATGAGAGAGATTTTGCAGTAGCCATAGTTTAGTCTGTTCTTCAAATATAAGGCAATGATAGAAATTCATACTGGGCCAGTGAGCTCAGTCACTTCAGGTGGAGCCGCATTGGTTTCCAGCTGCTCCAGTGCAAATGACTCAATTGCTGCTGCGGCTCGGGCTCCCTCGTAGGCAAAAGGGCTGCTCTTGTCAGCACCAAATACCAAAATGGTAGGAAATCCTTGTACATTGAACCTGCTCATTAAGGACTGAGAAATTTGCATGTCAGCTTAAATACAAACGAAACTGTTTGTTTTAATAATAAGATGGTGATAAAGAACCATTGTGATTTTCCTTGCCTGATAACGCCTTGTGATATTTCCACAATAATCATCAATATCATAACCGCATAATCTAATGTAAGTAGTCACAAACCTCATCTGAAGATTAACATACCTTTTCAGAATCACAATCAACATGGCCCAGTTTCACCTTGCCCTTCAAGTTATTTGCAGCTTTTTTCCACTCTGGTGCCAATTTTTTGCAATGCCCACACCTGAAACAGAAAAAGCTAATCTTAGGACTGGAACAAATGGAATCAATTTAATTATATAAGCACATCAATTTAGAGGGCAGGCCTTGGAGCAATAGTTGGTTGACCCCTAGCAATCTAAGCATCATAAATTTTCACTCATGAAAAAAAGACCCTCTGAATAATAACATAGAGATGCGCACAAATTAACCCTTTCCAGATCCTAAAGTAGAAGCCATCTCATGCATCTGACTGCCCTAATCAAGAAATATAAGCTAAAAGCATGTCAATTGGCATGCAACAATATCATCTTCAACGTGTGACAGTATGTAGCAATTTAGGCGCAAATATCAACCTCACATGTTAGAATATAATGTTCTCCAAAACTAACTGTTTGAGATTATGATTTTGGTTAATAGTTCGGAAAGCAAAAGATAAGATAAAACAAACAGAAGAAAAGCATAACTACCAGGAGAAAACTTAAAATCCTGAAAATAGTTAAGAGAAAAAAAAAGGGGGCAAAACAACCAAAAGCTATATTCGAAATCCTTATGACAGATTGACCGTCCCTAGCGCAAGTGGCAAAGGGCTTGGTGGTTGACACCCGAGACCCGAGTTCAAAGCCTTAGTTGCTTCACATTTCCAGCTAAGTTTATTTCAAAAATAAACGAGGCGGGTAGCATGTTACCTTTCTCTCAAAAAAAAAAGAAATCCTTATGACAGAAAAACGGCATCAAAGTTTCTAACATAAAGCACTTTTCATGCTCAAGGAATGGAGATTTTTTATTCCTCCATCATTGAAATTTAAAGTTTGACATTTCTTAGTTAAAGATGTTATGTACTTACATAAAGTTTGTTGATGTCTACAAATTGATTGAATAGCTTATTATTATACTCCACTCAATTAAAGCATTGCACTTCTTAAATTAGCAATTAGCTCGGAAGAACAAATATAGTTAACAGGCATACATAGAAAGGATATTAAGATAAGTAACATTACTGTTAACACAATAACTGTCGCATGTGTTTCAAAGCTGCATACCATGGTGCAAAGAACTCCACTACCCAGAGGTCCTTACTTTTAAGGACAAGCTCATCAAAGTTACGAGAAGTCAGTTCTATTGAAGCGCTTGTGTCAGATTTCTCACTTGAACCTCCTGAAGTCTTGCCCTCCAACCTTTCCTTCAGGAGTGCTTTAACCTGCGGATGAAATTAATTTCTTTTTATTTATACTCATGTGATAGAAGAAAAAGGCACTCTGACATACTAACATGGAAAGTCAACCAACCGAAAGAATCTTGGTTTGGCCTCAGATGAAACAAACAAAAAAAAATAATTATATGGTCGAACAATAACTATCACCAAAGTGTTACAAACCGGAGTTACTGGACCCACCTTAGTTAGGATTTACGATGAATTTTGCGATCAACAGGTAGTTTAACATAAGGTTTTCATATGGAATTAAACTAGCAGACTTACATAAACTAACTGACTTACATGGAGGATTCAATAAGTGCAAGTTACAATCAACTTTTCCTTGTGAACCTAATCTAAAGCTAACTACCCAAGGGCTGAAAGAAATATTATTACACAACTCCTACAAGAGATTTGTTAATAATTGAGAAAATAAAAAAAGCAGCTAAGCAACAAAATTGCTATGACACTTCCATTGACTCTTTGCACTTCCCATACATGTATGACTAAAGAATGCTGCCAGTAATTTCAAAATCAATGAATACCGAATAGCGATTTCCTCTAAAGCACAATGTTATTGAAATGATCTTTAGATTAAGTAAACAAAATATCAAAAAGTTTCGACAAGTTAAAAGGTTTTTCTGTCAATTGAATGGTAGCATGCCATACATCTAAATAGTGCTACTATCAATAATAATAATAATTAGCTTAAAGAGACATACAATAAGATGATTCTGGTGCAAGATACAAAGAGACCAAAAAATCAATGACTAATGCAACTTTTAGAAGAGAAGACCATATGGTGGATTCATTAAACATACAAAGCTGAAAGGATTTGTTCTGAGTTTCAAAACCTGTTTTAGAGCAAATTCTGCAATTGGCTTTACTTCCCTCGCTCCTTGATAATCCACTGGAGGCTTACCAGGTGAAAACACTTTGATTGCAGGGAATCCTTTAATTCCATATTCCTGCATAAATATCATGCATTGTCACTAACCATTCGATCAAATATAGAAAATGCCAAAATGGTATGGCAGAACGCAAAAGCTTTAATGTGATGCCAGAAGTGTATTTTTGACATTTTCTTTATTTATAGCTGCTCCAGCAATATAACCATGCAGAGGTATCATCAAAACAACACCAAATTATGTAGGAAAAACAATTGAATTTAAAATAAAGTTGAATAAAAAAGGTTGCAACAGAATTTATGTATGAATGAGGAACTGTAAATTTCTGAGATAGCTATCTTATGTAATCCAAGTGTACTGAAATTGCAGATTTGTCTTTTAAAAATTTAAGTATCAAATATATCCCTCTCAATGTTCAAAATTTGCAATTCCTCTTCCTCAGTTCGCCAGGTAAAGTCGGTTTTTCCTTGCCAAAATGGCCATTTCACCAGAATAAGTATCCACGTATATACCGTAGCCTCATTTTTCAATTCAGTTGTCTGTCTATTTGACCTCCTGTTCTATGCAAACCCTGAATCATAAACCCTTCAAGAATCCTAAAAGAAGTTAAAGAACAGAGTAGTCAACTCGCTGATGCCATTATATCAACTACAGTTTGACATACAAGGCATACTTTCCCCACTCATAACACTCAACTGAAGTCAAATTGCACCAGTTTCACAGAAATATATTTGCAGTTGCCCCTAAATTAATAGGATCAAATCTGCCCTGAGGGGATATTTGGCTGGAAGGAATCAAGGCTTGGAATGGAAATTGGAACGAGCCATTTCCATTGTTGGTGTTTGGTTTGAGGAATTAGCATTCCGATTCTCATTCCAGGAGGAGTTAAATCCCTCCAAAATGACTCCCATCATAGAGGTGGGAGTCAATTTTGATTTCAGAAAGGATTGAGAAAAATACTCTTTTTATTTCAATAATAATTATTTAAATTCAAATATACATATAAACTTAAATTTAGATTAAATTATAATTTTAAAATTAAATTTAACATATAAATTCAAAATTATTAACTTTTAAATTTTAATTTTAATTTTAATTTCAATATAAGTTTGATATTTAAATTTTAGATATAATTTTATATTTTGACTTTGAATTTAAATTTAAATTTAAGTTAGGACTCTCAATTTGAATTTAAATTTTGATTACAAATTTAGATAGTAGATTAAATTTGTCTTATTTAAATAATAATAATAAGTTGATTCTGATTTCTAATCCTATTGTGAATTTGTTTGATTCATCATTCTATTTTCCATTCCAGTCCATTCCGATTCTTATTCCTATTCCGATTTCCATTCCCATTTTGAACCAAACATGCCCTAAATGTTCAGTAACAAAGCAACCGCTCTGATCAAGCAACTCGCCGATACTAAATCTATCGACTACAATTTGACATGCGACGCACAATTTGACATGTTTTCATATTAATCCACCACAATCACATTTAAGCACAAACACGACGATGATTCCACACCTGAGCGAGCGATTGGTGAGCGTCGGCGTCGAGGGCGGCGACGGTGGCGACGCCCTTGAGGACTGTGGCGGCGCGCTCCCACGCGGGAGATAGTGCTTGGCAATGGCCACACCAGGGCGCGAAGAACTCGACCAAGACGACCCCATTGGATCCCAAAACCTAGCACCAAAACCCTCGATTCAGCACTCAAATCGAAAGGAGTTGGAAGAAGAAGAGATCGAAAGCCAGAGCGGGATCGGGGGATCACCTTGGATTTGAAGTTGGAAGGGGTGAGCTGGAGCACGGGGGAGGAAGGGGAGTAGAGCGATGCGGCGAGTGAAGCGGAGGAGAGGAGGAGGAGGAAGAGGAAGAGGAAGGAGGAGGAGGAGTCGACGAACATTTCGCAGCTCTTATTTCGCTCTCTTTTTTTTTCCCTTTTGCTTTTTTAGATCGTAGTAGGAAGAAGGGACGAAGATCTTCGAAGCGCGAGCTCGGTTTTGGAGTCTCGGGAAAACGCAAAAACGAAAGACGCGTGTGCGAACCAATTAGGGTGTTCCACGTGGACGTAGCCACGTAAGCTCGTGATGTTGGATTGTTGGGCCATGGCCCATGGCCCATTGCACAGCACTCTCAAGTCTCAAATATAATTGCAATCGATAAGTTTTGTTAGCTGTTTCTCTTGTAAGTATAAAGGTTAAGCCCAACATAGGCCAACACGAAATCGGTTCTAAACGTTCATTTGGTCAGGCTCGAATGGCCGATTTTACTTTCTTTTTTTTTCCCTTTTTTTTTTTTACTTTTCACTGGGATGGTAATCTAATGACTCGTTGTTCGCGAGTCTATTTGTATTCTACTCGAACTGGCCTCGAGATCGATCAATTTGTTCAATAAACGAGTCAAAAATAAATTAAATTTTTTAACTCGAAATTTAGATGAGCCAAATATAAATTGAAATCAGCTTACTTATATATGGCTCGATATAGCTCCATACGCATTGAATCTTTTTTTTTTTAACTTTTTACTAATAGTAAGACTGAAAATATAATTTGTTATTCGCAAATCAATATATATATATATATATATATTTAATTTATTAATAAATAAGCTGAACACGTATATAATAATTTTTTAACTCGATATTTTAACAAACTGACTCTCAAATTTAAAATTTATTTATTATACATTTTTTTTTGTTAAAACTTGTTTATTGTACATTTTTAGTTAAGCAAGTATTTGCTATCTTTCACTCTCTCGAAAAAAAAAAAGAAAAAAAAAAAAAAAACTTTTCAATCTACAAAATTGGGTAATAAACAAGTTCAAGTATTCTTAAAAAAAAAAAAAAAAAAAAAAAAAAAAAAAAAAAAAAAAAAAAAAAAAACACAGTAAATCCAAATTAAAACATACGAAATATATATTACTTAATCAAATCTTTTGATGATGATGATGATGCTGCTGCAGCAGCCACCAACTCACGTAATTTGTTTTCACAATCTTAAACAAAACCTTCCGCATTTTATTTTTCTCCTTCAGTAGTTATTCCTTCTCCAGAGCCACAAACATTCCATCTTACAAATCAATCACAACCGCACACTCCAAATCCAATCACCTTTTTTGCACGCATCCTAAACAATCTCTAACCCTCTCGATCTACCTGCGCTCGCAATGTAAAGAATCCCGGACGCATCAACTTCCACTGCAAAGCCATAGCTAAATTTTACACCCATGCACCTTGGAAACGTAGACCACGCGACGCGCGTGCCCTGTGAAATTGTGGCACGTGCGTGTCCAGCATCGGCAGCAGCGGAGCCCGTCGCGTAGGCCGGCGACACCTGCCGGAACTCGTCATGCAGTGCGGTGTAGGCGAGCCTCAGGAGCCGCGCGATCACCGTCGGCGTGTCATGGTTGAAAACAAGAACCAAAGTATGTACACCTAAATTCATCATTGTGATGATCAGATCGATAACGCTTAAAATTTGACGGGACTTAAATTCAAAATACGAACTGAAGTTGGTCGGACAGCGTTGCTTAATTCTCAAAAAGCATCACGAATTGAAGTGATCAGATTGAGAAGGAATCGACTCAACTAGATTCTTTTCACAATCACACACACCAGATTAAGAATGAATGAGATTCGGCTTAAAGAGCCGAATCGAGAAAATAATTGATTATAAGATTCGAACTATTCCTAGGAATGTTCTGAAAATTATTCTAGAAAGCTCTTAAACTCTTAACTAAACTATTAAAACTAGAGAGTAAAAAATACTGGAATTGAAGGAGTTGAAAATTAGTTCCACCCCTTTGTTGGGACAAGGTTGGGTTTTCCAACCTTGTCCCCAACAGGTTTTTTTTTTTCTTTTTTTTTTTTTTTTTCTTTTTTTTTTTTAATTAAATTTTTTAAATTTTAAGATATTTAAGTTTATAAATTTTAAAATTATTTAAAAAATTTTAAATTTATAAAATTTTAAATTTTAAAATTTTTTAATATTTTTTTTTAATATACAGTAAAATATAAATTTTAATAATTTTTTTAATAAATAATTTAAATTAAAATATTTAAAATCATACAAAATAAAATTTTTATTTTTTTAAAAAAAAATTATTATGGTTAAAAGCAATTTCGTCATTTTATACCATTACTATTTTTTATTCATTTTATTCCTCATTATCATACCAAACACTTTTTTACTAGTTTCGTACTTTATACTTATCCCTCGTATAGCAGAATGGTAATATTTTAATTATTAGATAATATTAATAATTATTTTGAATTAAAAAAATTAACACTAATTTTATATAGCATTTTAATTTATTAAATAATATATATTAAAATTGTTATATTAAAAAATTTATAATACATTTTTATTTATCAATTTTAATATCTAACTAAAAACAAGGATATTTTCGTCATTTAACACAAAAGTTAACTTGTACCTGGTACTAACCTAATACCCAATCAAACACAAATTCACATTATACCTAATTTGTTCCTAAATTTATACTTATTCCTGATACTACTAATTCTTTCTAATACACGAACCAAACGAAACCTTAGTCTTTTGCAACTTACGTTAGGGACGGTCGATCATGCCGGCTATTTCTTAAACAAGCAAATGGGCTGGTCCAACCTGAAAATCAATGCTAGTCCAGCCCAAAAAGAATCAGCCCCTGGATTGCATTTTACATATCCCCCTTTTCCTATCCAAACAACGAAGCCCAATTCATTTTTAGCAAGCGAAATAGAGTTCGAACAAAAATATATAAAAATATATTTTATTATTTTTTAGGAAAATGCTACTTGTACACTCCATTTGGGGGTGTACATCGCACATCCCGCTCATCCAATGGGTGGGGTGTGGTGAGAGGTCACTTCACAATTTGTGAAGTGACCCCCCCACCCTTAGATGGGTGGGTGTAAGATGTACACCCCTTTTGGGGGTGTACATGTAGCGTTGCTCTATTTTTTAATAGAGACTAAGAAAAAATAACTTATCACCATATACAGAACAGAACATTATACTACATGTAAAAACGAACCCTTTTTTTTTTTTTTTTTTTTTTTGTATAGTTTTTTTACTGTATATAATTCATTCTTCCTATAATCTCTAATGATGAAGAAGCCTAAGTCATAGTATATTTTTAGATTAAGAATGCAACACTCTCCTCTTTTTTTTTCCCATAGAATTGTTTCACCAAACAAAAAGCATACGTTTTTTTTTTTTTTTTTTTTTTTTTTTTTTTTTTTTTTTTTTTTTTTTGCTTTCTTAAATATACAGCCAAAAGTTTAGTAAAACCATGAACTTGGTAAAGCTCACAAAACTTGCCAAAACTAGAGACTATTTTGGTTTGATTATCCGATTTTTTTAAATTTTAATATTACTATCTAATCTTTCGATTTGTTTGATTTGAGTTGGTCAACACACTTTGACTTCAAAATTTAAGTTAATTACTTATTTTAATGAATCTATACTTGTGAGAACTGCACGAGATATATTAACTAATTAAACCTATAAAAATAAATATTGCGTTTAAATTTTAAAATCAAAATATTGTTGAAAGATTGGATAGCAAGGTTAAAATTTTAAGGGCATCGTTTGGTTGTGGTATAAAAAGGGGAATAAGGAATAATTTCTTATTCCCCCTTGTACCCAAACACAATTTTGGAAAAAGGAGAACAATAATTTTTTTTTTTTTTTTTTTTTTGTAGAATAAATTGATATAAGACTGAAACTGTTATTTCACTTTTTTTTTAAAAAAACAAGCCCGTCCCACCAAAGAACAAGTATAATTAAAATAAATATAATTTTAATTATTATATATTAACTTTTTAATTAATTTAGTATTTTAACAAATCTAATTATTTTATTAACTAATTAATTTAATAAATTACTTGTGGTTAATTAAATTACTAATTAATAATATACATTATTAATTATTTTATTTAATTAATATTTAAGTTTATCCGGCAGTATTCCTGATTAATTACTTAATTAAATAAGTTAAATTATTATTTAATTAATATTTGTATGTTAATTAATTAGATAAAATATTATTCTCGCTATTTCAATCTAACTATCTAAATAATTTTTTTTTATTCTCGAGAATAATCAAACTTTTATCTAAATACAAAATTAGTCTCGTTTCTACTTATCCCATGTGACACCCTAATAGTGACACATCAGATAGAAATGTAGATGTGTTTGGGCATATATATATAAGACATGTACACTAGTAATAATAGCTTAGCTTATGCATTTTGGGTTGAGGTTTGGACCTAACGAGTTATTATTGCTAGTGGGCTCGATCGTTATATTTGGTATCAGAGCCAACAATCAGCCGGAAGTGTGTGGCGAGTCTCGGCTGAGCTTGGGTCTAGATGACAGGGTTAGCGAGACAAGTCTCACATCGCCTAGTGATCTTGGGTTGATGATGACGTCAGGCCCTAATAGCCCCGCATCGGGAATGTGTACTGTACACTACGATGGCCCTAAAAGTCCGACATCGAATGAAAATGTGGACTGTACACTACGGGGGGAGCCTCTGACACTTACGCTAGTAATAATAACTGGACTTAAGCATTTTGAGTTGTGATTTGAGCTCAACGAGTTATTATTGCTAGTGGGCCGAATCATACATCCCAAAAGTTTACTTTCATATCCCAAAAAAGATGAACATCTTACATTCCATCTTAGGAATGTATTGGAAATATACATTTTATATTCCAACTTAATCTTACATTCTATCTATTCTAGATATAATCGAAGGTGTGTATCTTATATTTCTATTAGAAATAAAAATGGACTTCAGTAGTCATATCTATATGACTAGTAAAATTTTTTTCTTAACATAAATGAAGTGTACGTAAAATATATATTCTTTTAAAATTATACAAGTAGCATTTTTGTTTGCATATTTCTAAGTCAAATGTTACCAAAATATTTAATAATTGAATCAAAATTATTTATAATTTAAATAAACTTTGTTGTACCTACTAATATTTGCATTGGATACCTTTTAGCTTTGATAACATGCAACACGTACACTGAGATTTCTGCGGAGCAAGAGCAATCATTCTCACATGGCAGATCTTTTACCCATTATTTTATGTATGGTACATTCTCAATGTCTTATCCAAAACTACGTTTCCTTCATCAATTCGCTCGTACCATAGATATACATGGACATGGCCAATAACGCAACGTTACGCGCACAAACGATCTCTTTAGTAGGCCTCTGGGTAAACGTGGGATGATGGGGAGGTGCAAAGTATAGTTCAAAAAAAAAACCAAAAAAAAAAAAAAAAAAAAAAAAAAAAAAAAAAAAGTAAAAAAGAAGGGGCTGTGTAGCTATGTAATTTAGTGCCAATCAATCACTCTTTGGAGCTACTCCCATGTGAAAGTAACATACTATATGTGTTGATCAGGAACAGGCTCATTTTGGGTTAACTTAAAAGTACCACCCCCGTTTTGGATGTACATATATTTTCCCCCATCTTTTTTCCAATGCCCAAATATTAGACATAAAAAAGTTACCACATAAGGATATAAAAATATGCTTTTTTTTTTTTTTTTTTTTTTTTTTTTTTTTTTTTCTTGAGCAATACTACTAGTATATTTAATTTGTGGTGTAAGATATACATTTTATTTTATTCGTTATTTCGAAATGACGAGTGAAATTCACCCCACTCTAAAATCGGTGGGATGTACAATATACACACAGGTAGCATTTTCTTTTTTTCTTTCAGTAAAATATATAGTATAGTTAAACTATCGAGTCATACTTTTGTTACGACGAGCGCATAAATAAAAACAAAATATAGTGATTGTAAAACAAATAAGTCATAAAATATTCGAAAAAATAAAATTATTAAAATTTACGTGAACAAATTTTTTATAGAAAAAAAATTAAGAGCGTAGAAGGAGATATTTTATCATAGGAAAAAAATATTGAATACTGTAGAAATACAGCACAATGTATGCATTTAGAGCAAAAAGGAATTTTTTTTTTTTTTTTTTTTTTTTTTTTTTTTTTTTTTTTATGAATTTCTTCGATATCGGATTCGATCTGTATTGCAAGTGGGCTTCGAGACCTTCGCTTCTGCCTCTAGAGCAAAAAAAAGAGAAAAGATTTCTTAACAGTTTTTTTTTAATATTAGATTCGATCTGTACTGTAGAGACTTCGAGCCCTTCACTTCAATCACAAGCATCTATTTTTTTAAAAAAATTATTTTTAAAATTTATCGTATCGTAAAATTATTAGCAAATCATAATCGTAAAATCGAAAACGATAACTAAATTTTGAGACACATCTAGCCACTTCAATACACTACGTAAATTATGATCATTTATTTTTCTAAATAAGTGATTGAAGTATAATATGATTCTAGAAGTGATTATTGAGGAATAAATTTCAGTCACCTCCTACTTATTCAGAGAGTATTTTGGTCCAGGATGTTTTAGATCAAGAATTTAAATATCAATCGACATGGATCGTATCGTACTAATAAAATATCAACATCATACAACTCTCGTACCGATGGTACAGCTCAATTTTTTTTTTAATTACTAAATAATTTTCTCAATAAAATTTAAAATATTTAATAAAATTACATAATAAGTAATTAAAAAATTTTGTTGCTAAAAAAAAATAAATATTTCATGCTATTATGTGTCGGCGCATATGTATTTTTTATGACCGACACTCATTGGCACGGCTCAGCACGCATCATGCCGTACCGTGCCGGTAAATTTTCGGCACGGCCCGTACCACGACACTTAAATCCTTAGTTTAGACCCATAAAATCCATAGTTGCTCTTATCCAAAATGCAAATTTAATTTGAGAACACAATCAAATTCACTTTTTTAAAATATAAAATGGAAATTCAAACTAAAACTTTTAGTTCAAATTCAAAATAAAATTTTCAATTCAAATTCAAAATTTTAATTTAAATAAAAAATTTAAATTTGGTTTTAAAATTAAAAGTACAATTTAAATTCAAATTTAAAAGTTAAATTTAAATTTTGAAAACAAAACTGTACATTCCAATACCAAATTTAAATTCAATATCTTTATGAGTTGGATACTTTGGATACTTAACGGATCAGATGCTATCCAATTTAGTAAATAATAAATTAAATAAGAATTTAAAATTTATAGGGTACGTACTAATAGGTACTAATATGTCACAATATTTTTTTTCCAATATTCATTACTAATTCACGGTTAAATTTTAATGCCTATGATGATGTACTGAACCATTAATTTCTCCAAATTGTTTCTCAACCAAAGTAGTCTCATATGCAGGGACGGAACTATATGGAGACCCATAGTGATCACGACAGTCAATATTTTTAAAATTACATATTAATTTATTATTAAATTATTTTAAAAAATAAAAATAATATAAATTTTAAGGGTCAAAATAAATTTTTTTTTAAAAAAATTAATATTATCTTGTGAGCCACGAAATATAAATTTAATTGACTCAAACGTATCGTAATATTTGATTTGAAAATTATGAAAAATCTTAATACTTAATTTTTTAATATATCGTAATCCTTGATTTGCAAATTTTACTAAATTTTAATACTTAATTTTTTAAAATAATTTTTTTTTATAAATATCTAAAATATTATTATTTTAATGATAAAAACAACTATATTTTATTTTTTTTCTAAAAAAATATATATTAAAATTCGAAAGCTAATGAACAAAAAAAATTACTTATATAATTTTTAAAAATTAATATATTTTGTATAATATATTTTTGACCCTCCTAAAATTAAAATTTTGACTCAGTCCGGCTCACAGGGGCAACTTTTTGTTACCTATAAAAATGAACAAAATATTCTACGTACCCGCAATTGCATGTGCAGGCTTAGTCGCGGATTTCTCTGTTTACACAGTCAATTTTTTTTTATTTTCCCCGTCCAAGTTCATGAATGTATCCTTGCACTATCATGCATGTTGAGCATATGATCTTGGTCCCTACTTATTTTGAATCTTGATTTGGATCTTCCTTTATTCTTTTTGGAGGAAGTTGCATGGAAGATGTTAAAGTGGATTTGGATTTGGATGGTTAGTTGGATTGTATGTTTAGTGGCGGTTCTGTGCAGATGCATAAATATTTTATTCAACATATATATATATATATATATTTTTGTTCGTTAGACGGTTTCTAGGATTCCATTAGTAGATCGAGATGTTTGAGAGAAGTTGCAAGAACTGGAGCTCTTTCATTTAATCACCATATCAGTTTTAAATTTTTCTACACTCTGATCATATTCTGGAACTTTCATAGATCATTCCAAATAATTTTTCCTCAATTTATTTTACATTGTAATAGGAAAGGCCCAGGTGAGTTCCTATGCAGCATCCTTAATTAATACACATATATAGTTCCACTAAGTAACTATCAACCGGAGTCCGGCTACTGTGCTGGTATAAGCACCAAGTAATTGGTACTTGTAAGTTTTTTACCGTTAGATCTAACCATTTGATTAATTCTATCTCTTAGATCATACTATTCTACCAACCACCCACTAAATTCATAGGGCCCACCATCATCCTAATCGCTCATTTATACTTCTAAAGATAAAAAATTTACAAACACAAATAACTTGTACTTTTACAAGCATAGAAGCTCAATTCCTATCAACATCACATATATATATATATATATATATATATATATATATATATATATATATATATATATATATATATATATATATATATATATAGAGTAATGCTACATGTACACCCCAAAGGGGTGTACATCATACACCTCCACCAATTTAATGGTGGTGATATTTTTTACGGGTCACATCAAGTGACCCATCATCACACCCCCACCTTTAGATGGGTGGGGTGTATGATGTACACCCCGAAAGGGGTGTACACATAGCATTTTCCATATATATATATATATATATATATATATATATATATATATATATATATATATATATATATATATATATATATATATATATTCCACTTTGCCTTTGTTGGTCAAGTCCCATTCTAGCATTCCAAAAGGCAGCTAGGAAAAAAAAATATTAAAAAAAAAAAAAACTTGCCTCCCATTTGCAACAGAAGTTATTTGAAATGGTAAAATTGATTATATATATTCTTAATCTTTTTTAAATAATTTTTTGAGCTATTCATTTTTTTTAATATAGAAATGGGCCTCCAATTACTCCTAAGGTTTAGCACCTAATCATCGATCCTACTTATTGCAGTTGATTAAGAACTTAATAGTTGGTATCCAATGTTTCAAGTTCAAAGTCTCATTGTTTTGTATTTTTAGTTGAGTTTATTTTTTTAAATAATAAATAAAACAGATAGGTTACTATTTTGCTCTCTACAAAAAAAGAAAAAGAAAAAGAAAAAAAAAAAGCACCAAACCACTTGTTAATTACAGATTAATTGCATCTGGAATTCTCTTTTTCTCTTATGATTAATTGGTTTGTGAAACTTTCAAAAAAGTTAGGTTTGAAAAAAAATAGAAAGATGACCATATGTAGCCCTAACCAACTCAGTTTAGTCATTCAATCCAATATTATTGCTTGCTTTTAACTTTCTTAGAGGAAAATGGCCATACAAACACTAAGTAGACTCTGAAAATGACTTGGAAATCAACTAATTAAACCCTTTTTCTCCTTTGTAGAGTACTATTTATTTAATCATAATTTGACAAGCATGTTAAATGTGACCACGTGATTATTTTTTTAATTTCTTTTTTCTTTTTTATTTTTATAATCTCTATATTATCGAAGAATTTACAGAGCCCTCGTGCTAAAATTTCCTCTCTTTTTCTTTCGGAAATCAAATAATTAAACCCTTTCTCTTCTTGAACCGGCATGGTACTTTTTCTCCTTTGTAGTGTACTATTTATTTAATCATAATTTGACAAGCATGTTAAATGTGACCACGTGATTATTTTTTTAATTTCTTTTTTCTTTTTTATTTTTATAATCTCTATATTATCGAAGAATTTACAGAGCCCTCGTGCCAAAATTTCCTCTCTTTTTCTTTCTATTGGCGTGGTTTGAACAAAAGGTGGTGGAGTCGGAGCTGGTTGTGTTTTGGTAGATACTTGAGCTCGTTGATTGGCGATTTGTGGCTTGTGCAGGATTGGAGTAAGTTGTGGTGTGCGCGTGTGCGCACTGTTAGTGAGTTGTGACTGCGGGGGATTTGTGCTGTGAGCCACGCCGCGTCGATTTCTTCTGTGGTTGGATTAACTTTTTAGATGGGTTGAATTTTCATCAAAATTACTGGATTTTCTATTGTGTTTGCTTATTTAGATGTCTAGCATGGTAAATTAAATATTATAACATTCCAGAATTTAGAATAGTCCTATATATGAGATATGATCGGGCTAAACCTCTTAACCGGACTATAGCATTTTGGATAGTGGTTAGGCCCATGAGGTTAAGAGGATTAAGCGTGCTAGAACTAAAATAGTTCTAAGAATGGGTGACCCCTAGGAAGCGGGGTGTCACAGGCATGGTAATTGTATATTTACTTTCCAGCTTTTACTTTTCTATTATTTACCGGTAGATTTTACTTATACCTCTAATAAATCTAGTGGGTAGATCATCGGTTTTGGTTATGATACCTACTGAGGACTACTTCTTTTTGTAGTTCTTACACACACTATTGATATGTTTTTTGTAGAGACTTCTGCCCCTATTCCAGCACCAGCGGCCGCCATTGATCGATGTTAGGGAGTCGTAAGTTAGATCCTTACCCGAATACTTGGAGAGATAGAGTGGTACCCTCTTATTAGATTTTAAGAGGTATTGATCTTATACAGTCTAACTTATATAATTTATCTTTATATATTGTGAGAGGTGTTTCTGTATACAGGTGGTTGTATCAGATGTACAGTGGACCCTTTGATTATAGCTTTTAACGGTTTTATTTCAACTATGATTTTTGTACAGATAAACTTTTTATTTTTACAAATTAGATGCTTCGCTTGTGCAGGAGTTTCCATATAGATGACGAATCTGTTGGCTAGCCCGGGTTCCCACCTGACCTGGGGCGTGACACAAATGGTGCATTGACTCCAACACTACTGTACATATCTCAAATACCATATAGACCTTTCACAACCTAAAGATGCTGAAGCCGAATGAAAGGATTTTAATAAGTGAAAAAGAAAATAAATCTCAAATTAAAATGGTAGAAAATTTTATTTTAGAATTTAGCACTAGTTTCATACTTGAACTTGAGAATATCTTTTATGTTCTTAAATTTTCTAAAAATTTAGTTTTCATTTCTAAACTGTGAAATAAAAGTTTTAAGTATTTATTTGAAAATAAATTTTTTACTATCTTCTCTGATAATGTTATTGTTGGCAACAATTATTTGGTAGAATAATTTGTACAAGTTTAATTTGAATCAATTTTTTGAGAATAACTACTATTAATCATAGTATTAGTATTAAAAGGAATATTCTTATTTTATATGGACTCAAACAGATAAAAACAATCACCTTGTTTGAAGATTAAAAATCTATATACAGACTTAAACAGTCTTCTCGCCAATGGCATATTAAGTTTATAATGTAATTACTACATTCGGTTTTGTAGAAACTATCGTGGATTCGTGTATATACCTAAATGTCAGTTGGAGTAAGTATATTTTTTTCGTCCTGTCTGCGAATGACATTCCGCTTAAAAGTAGTGATTTAAGTTTGCTTAAGAAGATTAACAATTTTCTTTCCAAAAATTTTGAGATGAAGAATATGGGTGAAGCTTGCCGTGTTATCGACATAAAGAATCATAAAAATAGATCTCGCAGAATTTTGGACCTATCTTAGAAAGCCTATATCGAAATAATTTTAGAAAGATTCAATATGATATATTGTGTACCTACAGCTACGCATATTATGAAGGGTGACAAATTCAATCAGAAATAATGTCCACATAATGATTTAGAGTGATAGCATATAAAAAACATACCCTATGCCTCTGCAATTGGGAGCTTGATGTATGTGCAGGTTTGTAACAGGCCTGATATATCTCATGCAGTGAGGATGCTCGGCAGATACAAGAGCAACGCTGGGCCTTGGTTACTGAAAAGCTGTGAAGAAGGTCATAAGATATTTATTGAGAACAAATGACTATATTCTCACCTACATGCATTCTAACTATTTTAAGGTGGTTGATTATTCGGACTCTAGTTTTGCTAAATAGGTGGATTCTAGAAAGTCCACTTTCGGATATATTCTTTCTTACTTATGGTGTTTATATTGGAGAAGCACCAAATAGAATACAGTTGCTACATTTATTATGGAAGCAAAGTTTATCTCTTGCTATAAGGCTTTGTCACAAACTTTATGACTGAAAAATTTTATCTTAGATTGAAGAGTTGTCGACTGTATAATAACGACAATTAAGATTTATTATGATAACACTACTGTAGTATATATTCTTTGCTAAGAATAATAGAATTACATATCGTAGTAAATTAATATGTTAATATAAAATATATTGTTGTGAAAGAATACGACAATAGGAAAATGGTGGATATTCAACATATTAGGATGAGACGATTATTACTGATCCTACGACAAAACCATATTGATCATATAGGTATCTTGAATCCATTGACAGTTTGAATTTTTTTCTTCTTATATAAAGAATTCAGTGAGTATTCTTATTTGAATAAGAACACACACTATAAGAAAATTAACATTCAAGAATATTATTTTTTATATTTAACGATACTTAAAATCATCCTAATATAGTTAAGCGTCATATTTGAAAACGTCAGTTAAAACGTCTGCAAATGAAGAGTCGTCACGTATATACCGACACTTGTGCCAAGCATTGACAAAACATATTTCAACGCTTTAAAGTATCAAGATTGTTTAAAATCCTGACACTTTAAAGTATCGAAAAATTAAAAAATATAGTAAAATTTATTATTTAATAAATTGATTTGATACAACAAATGGTTCATATGATGACGCTTTTTGAAGCGTCGGTAAGTGATATATTGTAGGTAACCTTCCCCCAAGTGTCATTTAAAAAGCATTCTCATATTGAAATTTTTTTTGTAGTGACGTTTTTTTGTTTTTGCACGAATACCAAAATATTATTGTGCATTAAAGTAGGACTTTGAGTTAAACTTATAATAAGTTTATATAGTTTGTAACTCATAAAGATACTTGATTAAGGAATATATACTTTTTGATACATGGAAAAAATGCTCATTCTTTTGAAACGTCACCGCTATGATCAACACATTATGATTTCTTGGTCAAGTGAGAGATTTTAACTATACAATTTAATGGGTACTTGATAATATTTTATACTGTCTATATAGTACGTAATGAATACATTACTAGACCAAATGAAAGAATGTTGGATATTGTTGGCTATTTATTTATCGGTTAAAAATAGGTCCAACTTTCTACTCAGTGAAAATTGGCTCAGGAGGCTAATAAGTTAAATTGGGTGGTTCGTAATAGACCTAACGACAAGAGGCTCAGGAGACTAATAAGTTGAGTTGAGTCAGCCCAATAAGTTCAGTGGGACTGCGATTCACAATTGACCTAACGACAAAAGGCCCAACAATAGATCTAACGTTCAGATGGGTTGAGTCCGGTCGAGACTCGTGAGCACTGCGTCTGTACGCTTTAAGTTAATTGGTTGCGTATTTTCGGGCTTTTGGAATTACCGGTTAGCGCCAACGATCCGGCAGATATGACCCATATAATTTATTCAAGACAATCTCTAAGAATACAGTGAATCCAAAGGTTATGATATATCTGGATACGTTCTTGATGGACTAACGTAATTAAAATATTCTTATGTTAGATAACATATACATTATGACGGCTCCATTCCCAAAGATAAGGGAATATTAGAAACATTGCATAGTTTTGCGAATAACAAAGAATCACAAGAAAGAACCGCCATCAATAATTCATCGTTGAGAATCGAATCAATGGCAGAAGATACTATTTTAATTTTCATTTAATTTAACAAAGCAAATATTGCGTCTTCTGAAAATTTTTCAAATTGCCAACAACTGCATTATCTTTTTCCAATCTATTTTAAGGATTTCTATGCAGTCGACAGACATCATGCATTGATTTAAAAGCTTAATTGGCTTTAGTTCTAGAAGAAACTCTCTATCCCAAAATAGAAAAAAAAAAAAAAAAAACTTTAGTCAAATAGGTAGGTACTGGATTAATGAAAATTCTAAATTAAGGTTTTCTAAGATGGCAAACTCAGATCGATGAGTTTTTAAGCCCTCAGAGCAGAATATCATGCTGTAGTTTTTCTTTCTTTTTTGGGGGAATAATGTACTGTAAATTAGTTGACGAAATTCTAATTGAAAGTCTTTCTAATGCTTTAATTGTTTGTTTCTTTCTTTTTTGGGACAAATAGATTCTCACATAAGCATAGCGTTTCCGTGATGTCAAAGACTAATACTCCTATTATCATTATCATATGCAAGATAACAAGAAAATTGTAAGCGAGAGAAAAAAATAAAACACTCATGGAATGTGAAAGTGAGAGAGAAAAAAAAAAAAAAAAAAAAACACGCATGGAATTTGAAAGATACCGATTTCTCAAAAACCCTAACCTTCTCGAATCGATTGAAAAAGAACTCATGAAAACATAAGCAAATAAATAAGACGTGAAAACCGGCTAGAATTAGTAAAACTTCGTACTTCCAAATATTATTCTTTTAGTTTCACTTTAAAAAAATTTAAGACAAATCTAACAATATCAATAATAATAATAATAATAATAAAAGTACCCCTCTAAAAGTTCACTCGGCTCTGGAACGTAAGAACTCTTCTAAAAGTTAAAATTTTTGGATGACTAGTTTTGAAGTGGAGGACACCTACGAAGGACAACTTGCTTAGGCGGGGGTGGACGGGAGAGACAGAGTGTGTATCTGTGGGGAGGAGCTCGAGACAGTCGAGTTTCTATCATGCCAAACTACTCGTGCCCTACTAATGGGCGTCTCCCTGAACAAACGGGTCTTGCGTTCGTTTAACTTAGTTGGGGGATTCTGGGAAGAGTGCTCCCTCAAAGGTGGTGCCCTAGGGTGAAGGGAGCTAGAGGCTATCGTTACTGTGTGGTGGGTTATCTACAGAGAGAGAAACGGTAGAATTTTTTAGAAGAAGAAAAGTCCAATCATTCAATTGTGGGCTGCTGTTCGTGCGTTCAGTACTTTTTGTTTTTTGTTGTTTTTTTTTTTTTCCGCTAAAGCCTAGTTGCTTCTCTCTCTTGCTAAGTTCAATTTCACTTGAATGAATCAGTAATATATATGCTATCTTTTCTCAAAAATAAAAAAATAAAAATAAAATAAACGAAAAGCTTTCCAACAATGTCTTAAATTTTATATTAAAAAATATTCAACGTAATAGCTGATCGGAAACTTTCCAAATGAAGTATTATTGGGAGCTCGATCACCACTAAAATATTATCCAGAAAAAATATCTTACTTATTCTCAAAACATCATCATATCACAACATGAATAACATGACTACACTTTGCCGACATTCTTATTTTGTAGATTATCATGCTTATTTCGTTTGTTCCCTTATAAAGCATTTGCTTTATTATCTTCACATGACCTCATTTATTTAACTATTTAACTGTAACACAATAAAGCAAGAAAAGATAGAATGCTGCGAAAGTAACCCACTTAAATTAAAAAGGATTAATTTCTTCATACTTGTAATTTTACGAATATTCCTTCAAATTTGAAATATCATTAGTGCCTTTAAAGAAAATCAAAGAATAAAAAAAATATACAGAATTTATCTGAACTATGAACCATTTTTAATTGACTATGCAATCTTTTAAAATTTTAATTTTACTATTCAACCTTTCAATTTGTTCGATTTGAATCAGTCGATAATATTTTGACTTCAATAATTGAATGTGTCGTTTATCTTTACAGGTTTAGTTAATATATTTCATACAATTCTAGTAACTATAAATTATTTAAAACAAGTAATTAGTTTAAATTTTGAAGTCAAACTATTTGTTGGGACTATGATACTCATCCTGATACCAGATTTTGTGAATCCGTAACCCACTCTGGTACTGGTTGTTGGGATTCCACAACGGAAACGTCAAATCGAATTTTCACCATAAATTTGTTCCCTCAACAAAAACTGAAACCGACACAACCACGAAGAGGAGAAAAAATCAAAAGAAGAAGAATGTGAGTGAAATAAAATTAATTAACCAATAGAAGAATTACACCAACTCCTCTTCTAAAATAGAGATCAACTTCCTTTCATAGTACCCTACCTCCCGGGGAAGTCGAATCCCTACTGCCTCCTTGAAAGAGAGATGTCCTGACCCACTAGACGATCTGAATCTCTTTCATACTTCTCTCATTTTCTATACACCCAAAAGAAGACTTTTCTTATGTGTGCACTCGTGCACTAGGTGCATACAGATTATATCCAACTTTTTCTCAAATTCCGTCACATGGGTTTAAGACTCTGCATAAAAGCTCTCTACATTGGAGCTATATATAAAGCTTTACCAAAATGTACCCAAATCTACTTAAATTAAGATTAAACTCTAATTAATATTTAAATCCAAATTACTTTATCTCTAACCGATTTAAATATTAACCTTTGCGAACTTTTGGAACCCAAATTGACTTTACTTCGGTTCTGACTGTACTCCCGTTCGCAACATACAAGTTCCCGTGCTTGTTCACCACGCAAACGACCCGATCTTATTTTTGGACCCTCGTAGCTTCACCTGAAGATGAAATTTTGCAACCTTTAGACTCCAACTTACCTAACGAGATCAAATTCCGCTTCAAACTAGAAACGTGTCGTACACCTGTCAGCATCTTCACGACCCCATCGTGCATCCGAATCTTCACCGTTCCAACTCCTAAAACTTTGCACGCCGTCCCGTTCCCCATAAAAGCTTTTCCATCTTTTATCGCCTTATAAGTAGCAAAAGACTTTTTTCCCGGGCAGACGTGAAAGGAACATGCCGAATCGAGCACCCATACATCATCCGAAATTAATTTTAGTATTACTGATCGCCGCATATAGCACATCAGAATCGATCATCTCCTATTCTGCCGCCTGCGCCATCGCTGACGTCTCTTTGTCTTGATTTGCGACAATTTTTCCCTTATGTCGCTTTAGCTCCTGCAGATCATCTTTAAGCTTATGACAGTTGCGCTTAATGTGACCTTTCCTGTGACAGTAGAAGTACTCCATCCCGGATAGCGGCTTTTTTTGCCTACTTTCGGTCGCCAATGTTTTTGCTTCTTTTTGTGCTTTTACCATCAAGTTGTATCATGACTCTGCATGCCGAACTCCTCAGTCATCTTTCGCATCTCTTTCGAGAGAAGCGCCGTCGTGACCACCTCTACGTTTATGGTCTTCTTACCATAAAGCAACGTGGTCACCAGATACTCATATGCCGCCGGTAACGAAGAAAGTAAAACAAGCACCTTATCCTCATCATCCAAATTGACCCCGATACTGGTCAACTGGGTCACCACTTTGTTGAACTCGTTCATATACTCATGTAGGCTAGCCGCTTCTTACATACGCAGCGTGAACAGTCGCTGCTTCAGATACAATCTGTTCGTTAGGAATTTGGTCATGTACAGATCTTCCAATTTCTTCTACAACTTTGCCAGTGTCGACTCGTTGGCTATATTGTATAGAACATCATCTGCTAATAATAGATGAAGCGTACTCAATGCTTTCTGCTCGATCTTCTCTTATGCCGCATCCGTGATCTACACCGGCTTTGCCTTTTTCCCATTCAACGTATAGTCCAAATCCTGCTATACCAAAACAGCTCAAACTTTAATTTTCCACAAGACGAAATTATTTTTGTTGTCGAATTTCTTAATTTCAAACTTCGTAGCCATCTCCGTCGATCTCTCATAAAGATTGATAACCTTTAGCTCTGATACCAATTGCTGGGATCTAGTACTCCTTCCGTATCAGATTTTGTGAATCCGCAACCCGCTCCGGTACTGATTGTTGTAATTTCACAACAAAAATATCAAATCAAATTTTTACTATAAATCCGTCCCCTCAATAGGAACTGGAACTGACACAACCACAAAGAGGAGAAAAAACCAAAAGCAAAAAAATACGGGTGAAATAAGATTCATTAATCGTGACACCCCAATAGTCCCACATTGGATGGGAATGAGATTGTGACTAGATATATAAGAGAGATGGACACTAATAGAATAACTGAGCTTAAGCATTTTGGGCCGGTGGTTTAGGCCCAACGAATTATTATTGCTAGTAGGCTAGGTCGTTACATTAGCCATGAGAAGAATTACACCAACTTCTCACCAACTTCTCTTCTAGAATAAAGTAACTTCAACTCGAACCCTCTTTCTGAATCACTCTCACCCTTCTCTCGTCTTCTATAAACCCAAAAGAAAACTTCTCTTGTGTGTGCACCTGTGCGCTAGGTGCATACAATCATATCCAGCTTTTTCTCAAGTATGATCACATGGGCTTAAGACGTACTCTACATAAAAGCTAAATTACACCAACTCCTCTTCTAGAATAGAGTAGCTTCAACCCGAGCCCTCTTTCTGAATCACTCTCACCCTTTTCTCGTCTTCTATAAACCCAAAATAAGACTTCTCTTGTGTGTGCACCTGTGCACTAGATGCATACAATCATATCCAACTTTTTCTCAAGTATGATCACATGGGCTTAAGGCGTACTATCTGCATAAAAGCTCTCTACATTAGAGCTATATATAAAATTGTACTCAAGATATACCCAAATCTATTTAAATTAGAATTATACTCTAATTAATATTTAAATTTAAATTTGGTGAGTTTATTTCTAACAGATTTAAATATTAACCTTAATCTAAATATTAACCTTAACTCTAATCAAATCCTAACTCTATTATTGACCAACTCAAATTGAACAAATTAAAAGTTTGGATCATAATTTTAAAAGATTGGATAGCCAAATCCAAATGACCCGTAATTCAGATAATTTATGTACGTTTATACTTTGGGTATAGAATTTAAAGAGACATTTGTGATAGAATTATATGTTTAGAGGGATATGAGTGATAGATTTATATATTTAGAAGGATATGAACAATACTTTAGATTTTGAAGAGATATGTATGATAATTTAAAGTTTTATAAGGTTATGTTTGAAATTGCCCCAATTTTTTTTTGAAAAATGCTTTTGATACATCCAAAAGTGAGTATATGATATATATCTCATCTATTCAGAAATAGAATAAATTTTACCGATCACTTCGAAATGATTGATGGCTAACTTTTTATCTCTGGATAGGTGGAATGTATATCGTACAGAGTGGAATGTATATATCGTACATCCATTTTTAGGTGTACGAATAGCATTATTATTATTATTATTATTATTTTTTTTAAAAAAATAAAATCTAAAAGAGAGTACTCCACCCACTTGTTACATGGCATCTACCACTATATATAGGGCTAAGTAGGGGTTTGGGCCTATCCATGTATTGGATCCACTCAAACCAAGCTGGCAAGCTCCATGTGACTGGTCATGCCCTGCAAAAGCAGGTCAAAGAGGAGGAAAAAAGACAAGCTATATGCACCAAACAAAACCCAGGTTGAGCCCACAGGTTACCTGATTTACACTACTACTGTGTACTTAGATTATAAAGTTATAGGAAATATTAGCAAAGTTGTGAATTACACAACTCCACATAAATTTTCAACTAGTAAAATAATTATAATACTATATTATGGTTCCGAAGGTTTTGCCATTTTCATACTGAGTGAGGATCCATTAACAAAAATACATATACATAAATAATTTTGATAGAATCAATTTGGTTACTATATCATTGAATGAATATGACCAAATGGAGTCCAATATATATGTCCTTATCAAAATTATATCAATTTTCTTAAACCAAAAAAGTTAAGTCAAATCTATACTTTATATTCAACTTTGTTTTTTATTTATTGATCAAAGAGAAAACGTTCTTCTTTTCCTTTTTTTTTCGCCGCGAAGAAATGTGAAATAAGTAATAACAGGAAAAAAAGAAAGGAAAAAAAATTCTCTTCTCCTCCACAAATAATCCTCTAGTATTAATTGATTGAGAGTTTCCAATTGGAATAGGATCCTAACATTTGACCAACTAATTAATAATGTTTCTTTCTCTTTTTTTTCCTCCCTTTGATCCTCAAAAGTACACATTAAAGTCCATGTAGTAGGAGCATTAGGACAAATCTCTAGTGAAAATCAATCACAAAAATTTTGAACCCAAGGCATTTTCATTTGGAATGACAACTTGACATTAGTAATTAACAGGAAAATTTGTTGATTGCGCGACGAACATGCGCAAATTGATCAGAGATTTCCGGGTTTTTTTCTTGCAAGTTGATGAGAAAAAGAGAATGAATGAAAAGGACGCAAGTTAATTAGCGGTGCATGTGGATTTAGTTAATTAAAGTTGGTTTAAATTTGTCTTAATTAGGATGCTATTAAGAGGAGAGATTAATTAAGGTTGGTACTAACTAAGTTTAGGATGCAAAGTGAAGTGGTCAAAAGTTGTTGAAGAGAGTAGGACAATTGTTTCATTCCTTCCTATCAATTTTGACCAGCAATCATTGAAGAACTTCTTCTGTTTTTTCGTTTATTTTTTTTAGAAATAAATTTAGTTAAAAATATAAAACAATCAAAATTCAAACTCGGAATATGGAGGTACCAACTATTAAGAGTAAAATCGATTATTTTCAGTGCAAGTGACGTAAAGTTTAATAATTGGTATCTGAAGTTTTAAATTCAAAATCTTGTTGTTTTATATTTTCAGCTAAATTTAATTTTATAGAAATGAACAAAGAAATAATATGCTACTATTAATTCTTTCGGAAAATAAATTAAAGATATTAAAAAGTAATATTTTGCTTTCAACATTAACAAAATTAACAATACAGTGATTCTTGTTTTGTTAAAATTGTGAGTTATTTAGTTCCCATGAAAATCTGAAAAAGCCATGTTAAGTATAGTTGTTTTGAAACGCAATTTTTCTTATTAAAATATCCTTAAAAGTTAAAAACTGTTGGTAGAGCATGAAAAAAAAAGAGCTTCTTATAGCTTGTTGGAGCTTTTTATTTTAAAAAGTTAATTTTATTTAACTCTATATAAATATGTGGAATAATAAATATATCTCTATAAAATTTAACTTTTTATATTTATTTCATCAAAAATTTTAAATTATTTATATATAAGTCATTCTAGTTTGTTACCGTTAACTTATTATTTATTTATTAGCAGAATAAAAGTGAAATGCCAATTTTGTTCTTGCAAAGATGTTTTTTCAAAAATTTCAACGGTTAAAAAAATGCTATGACTTAGTATAATATCTGAAGGGATAAAAAAATAAATTTACCTCACTCACTAACCAAGGTTAAGTATTTAACATGTGATTAACTATAGTTTTCTAACGGATATTACGGTAGAAACATATATAAACAAGTTATAACTTTTGAAAGAATAAAATAAAAAATTAAACTTTATAAGACTATATGTTATTCGATATATTTACAGAAGCGGTATAAAATTAACCTTATTTTAAAACTTAGAAACTCTTTTTTTTTTCCTTCTATTAAAAGAATGGGGAGCTTTTTCCAACTTTATCTTGCTAGATGCTTTATCATTAGAGTACCAATGTGACAAAAACTCTTAAATTTTTAACACGACAAAATTTCTAAACCTTTCATTACAATAAAATTAAATTATAAAAATATATTTTTGTGACATTTTTTTACAAGTGTTTTATTTATATTTCATCTATATTCAAAATTAGGTTATAGGAACATATTTTTGGGACACATTACAGTAATGTGTCGCTATACTGTACACCCTAACGACCGCACATATACCAACACTAATAACAAATGTCGGTATTTTTTTCAGTAATATTTTTTTTAGATTTTAGAAATATTTAAAAACGTCGCTATAGTATAATTTTATTGATCACTAGCAAAATTAATTGCAATAACCACGAAATAGATGGAGCATTAAACCTTATCCGCCTGTTTGATCTATCCCTATCGATCTTGTTTGAGGAGATCAATTGATATATTTAAAACTGAGAAAAAAAAATTTCTTTATCTACCTTTTTTTTCTCAGTCAGTTTTTCTATTCTTCTAGAATTATTACTAATGTTTTCAAGTTTTAGAACAGGAATATAGAAGAGAATCCTGATCGTTCTTTTAACATTCGAGATGAGACGCGTGGGATGAAATAATGCTGATCGTTCTTTTAACATTCAAGATGAGACGCGTGGGATGAAATAATGCTCGTGGAAGATCTAGAAGTATTAAAGGTAGAGACAATCTAATAAGACTTGTAAAATAACAACCCGATTCAATTTTTAAATTCGTTGACTATTCAGTTTGTAAGTATCCGCTGCTTATTTATTCTAAAAAAACTAATTTTGTCAAGATTTTAAAACGTGAACAAAAAAAAAAAAAAAATTGATGTGACGCGTAGGAGAAAGCAACTGGTGGAAGATACAGAAATATCAAAAATAAGAACAATCAAATAAAACTTGTAAAAAAACAATCATTACAATTTCTAAATTCGTTAGCTATTCAATTTGTAAGTTTCTGCTACTTACTACTTCTAACAAAACTAAACTCGTCAATATGAAAGCTCATTAAGCGCACATATATATATATATATATAAATCAACTTATATTATTTTCTGATACGACTCTAATTCTCACATGTGGTTGCCAATTCAACATTGAATCTGTAAATTCTAAATATATCAAAAACCCTAAATTTAGCCCACCACTAAGAAAGTGAGCATCAAATGTGGGACACATCCCTACCAAACCCTAGATGAACCCACTTGGCCGACTATGGGATGACTAGATTCCCTTTTAAGCCGCATTAATTTTTGCATGGCTTGTTCTCCACAGTTACTTCATGAGGCAGCCTACAGTGACCTTCACTTGCAAAACTTTAACAGCTGGATGCATTCACAAATTGCCATATCTATTCGCAAAAGGAGTGTTATGACAAAAGCCGAAAATTTCGAATTTGTTAGGCAGGATCGATCGATGCAACAGAGAGAATAATGTAATGCATGACGTTTCTATCGACGAAGAGCACAAAATTTCACTATATTATTTGATATATATATATTCGATCTCCTCATTTCATAAACTCACCAAAACACTTTAAAAATACATAAGTTGTTGATTGACCTTAACGGATCCAACAGTTTGAGACATATCTAACTGTGACCGTTCTCACGAAAATTAATGATAGTCAAATAATCGAGCAATTCAAGCGCAATTAGGTGAGAGTTGTTTTTTGTGAGCTGTATATTTGGAGATACTAAAATTTTTTCTCCAATTCTATTTTTGTTTACATGTCATGAAAATTTGTGAAGGATCTGAATTGCCCACAAACAGGGATTACGAATTGTCTTTTTCCGGAGACAAACTACGTATAAGGCAGGCTAGCTATGTAGAGATTCTCTTGTACACTTTAATTTTTTTAATACATGGTGTATATTTTCATATGTAGGTCAATCCAAAAAAATACAAATTGTGTAGATAAGGAAGAGTTGGACCTCAATGGCAATAAGAAATTTCCGATTATAGTATGTTTTTTTTTTAGATATTCATCACATGATAAATAAGCAAATATAGATCAAGATAATAGAATTGCCAATGCATATTAGTCACATAATTTGAGCTACATGAAGACAATCTACATATGTTGAACATAGTAAAAAACCTAGATATGAGTATAAGTTATTCAGTGAAGATTTGTATTTTATGAGGACTTTTATTTGTGAGTGCAACTTAGTAGTTTGATTTTAGCTCCTTTCATAATTTTGGCTTTCATGATTCATCAAAATAGCGTAGGAGCATAAATTAGGTGCCGATTATATTATATATTTTTTTTAGATATTTGATCATATTTTTCATTCATTAAATATTATCGAAAAATATTACTTGTACATTCCAAATGAAATGTATAAAAATGGAATGTATATCTTACACCCTATTTATTTTGGGATGGGATAAATTTTGTTGGCTATTTATTTATGGGTTAAAAATAAGTTTAACTTTCTGTTCCGTGACAATAGACCCAGAAGACTAATAAGTTGAATTGGATGAATCCAATAAGTTGGGTGGGATTGCGATCCACAATAAATCTAACGGCAAGAAGCCTATTTAGGTACCTGTGGGCGTTGTGTCTGTACGTTTTAAGTAAATTGGTTGCGTATTTATAATAGTTCGAACTTTTGGGATTAATGATTAGTACCAACGATCCGGCAAGTGGTATTAGAGACAGTAACACGGATTCGATTTCTGCACGGTGTTGGGAGGATTGTTGGTTATTTATTTATGGGTTAAAAATAAAATAGGTCCAATTTCCTGCCCCGTAACAATAGGCCCATGAGACTAATAAGTTGAGTTGGATAAGCTCAATAAGTTGGGTGGGACTGTGATCCACAATAGACCTAATGGCAAGAGGCCCAACAATAAATTTAACATACAGATAAATTAAGTCCAGTCGAGACTCATGGGCGCTGAGACTAATAAATTAAGTTGGGTGTGCCCAATAAGTTGAGTGAGACTGCGGTCTACAATAGACCTAACGACAAGAGGCCTAATAATAGACCTAACGTTCATGTGGATTAAATCCTGTCGAGACCCGTGGGCGCTGTGTCTATATACTTTAAGTGAATTAGTTGTATATTCCTAACAGCTCGAACTTTTTGAATTCATAATTAGCGTCAACGATCCCACAAATTTCACTAGTTAGTTATTTTTGATGTGACTAATAAAAAAAGCTATACCTTTGGATGAATAGAATATACATCGTATATTTCATTTGGGATATATAGATAGCATTGCCCAATATTATAAGTTTCTATAGTAAATTGAAAATAAATATATTGAATAAAATATTTATTCATTTTTTTTAAAAAAAAGAAGTCCTATAAATCGATAGATCTATCTTATTGAGATTAGAATTAATTAATGTAAAAATTTTAGTTGGATTAATTACACTATTGGTATCCAAACCTTCCACAAATTTTCAATTAGGTTCCTAATTAACCCTCTTTTTTTTATATTAATTGAGTCCTCACCTTTTGTAATTCATTTCAAATGGGTCCTTGTGAGAGAATTCAATATGTGAGCTTTTAATATCTTCATGAAGTAGAAGTAGAAGAAGAAGAGGAGGAGGCCGAAGGAGATGATGATAAAGAACAAGAAATAGACGAAGAAAATAGAAAGAAGAAGAAGAAGAGAGTAAGTAGATGATGAAGATGAAGTAGGACGAAGAAAAAAAAAGAAAGAGAAGAAGAAATGGAGAAAAAAAATAAAATAAAGAAGAAGAAGAAGAAGAATGAAGGATAATTAAAAAGAGAAAAGTGAAGCAAGAAAAAAAAAAAGAAAGAAGAAGAAAAAGAAGAAGAAGGTGATGGTGGAAAGAAGAAAATGGGGAAGAAGAGGTGATTTTCTCTCAAAAATTCAACCAAGCATGCCGCTACGTCAATTTCATTAAAGATAAAGGAGTCGTGGACGACAGGGATACGATTGAAATAAATTATGAAAAAAAAAAAAAAGTACGGATCAAACTGAAAAATAAAAAAAGGTTAGGGAACAATATAGCGTAAAGTTGCTACTCATGAGGTAGTGTTATGTACGTGCACACTCGCGGACTGCGGCCTTGTTAATTAAGGTATGTTGTAACCCTGCATGCTTAACATGCGAGAAGAAAAAAGATCATGGAAAACGAAAAAATGGTGTTGGGGTTCGATTACACTACAACAAAATTAGGCTATAGCGATATTTTTAAGTATTTTTAAAATCTAAAAAAAATATCGCTGACAAAAATACCGACACTTATTATAAGTGTTGCTATATGTGCCGTCGCTAGGGTGTATAGCGATATATTTTTGTAATGTGTCCCAAAAATGTATCCCTATAACTTAATTTTAGATATAGATGGAATATAAATAGAACACTTATACAAAAGTGTCACAAACATGTGTCCCTATAACCCAATTTTGTTGTAGTGAATAAATAGTGCCACTAGACCCAATCTGACATTGCTGCTCAAGCGGTGTCGGGAAAGTTCTTGTTTGGGATCACTCACGTTGAGCCACATCAATCACCTAAAGCAAAATGCACAATAATCACAAAGCTCGATCCAATCAAATAAAAGTCTAGAGGAAAATTATTTTTTCTCTGTGAGATTATATTGTTTACCGCTAACATAATTGTTCAGCAGGAAAAGAAACATCGTTTTCGATTACTCTTCAACTCTAGTCAAAGAGTTCACGTAACTCAATCTGCCGACTTTCGCTATAAATTACGTCTCTCGCATCTTATTTTCTAGGATCTGTCAAAAATATAGAATTTTTTAAGTCTACTGACATATTTTTATTCTCTGATACCACATTAATCTGTCACACTTCAGACCACGGCGGAAGCCTTCAAATATGCTAATAGATCCACCGCATGTACAATGATGCACCTTGCACACACGAAACATCTAAAATAACATGTTTCAATTAAGCAGTCATAGAAGTCCACAACTAAACAGTGATTCTACGAGGGTGCCACCAGACAATCATAGGTTTCAGTGTTTGTAAAAATTGTATAAATAAAACTACACTGTACATACATCAACCACAACTCAGACATCCCAAAATAATGCAAATCACAACCAAAATACCACTGGCCCAGCCAATTCTACAATGTACAGTGTGTATACCGTAACTTTAGCTCGAGTCCTCCTCTAGCTCAGGTACACAGGCAAGAGATGCTATCTAACTCGTTATCCTCTTACCTCGATCAGATGCAAGCGTTGAGGTATCTGAAATATAAAAAAAAAATAATAACAAAGGAGAGTATGAGGACTATGGAACAATAGTTCCCAGTGAATAACAACCGCCAACTATGACGACCTATAACACTAGACCTATTGGAGGCAAAAATAGTAAATAACAAAGCTGTATGAAAAGCAGGATATAAATAAATGAAAGATAAAGTACCACTATCATGTCTCTAAAAAAATACTAAAAGCTGTAAATCATGGTCATATATCATATGTATCAATTAGATACCACACGTAAAGTAATGTAGTATAACCCAATCATATCGACCGACTCATAGGTTCTGTCAAGCCTGCACCACCTCGCGTGTAAACACCACCACCCTCAGAGTTGAGACCCGCTATTTGTAGGCAACTATCCAACTGTTTGTCTGGCCTATACCAATCGCTCTGCCTAACCTCCGGAGTAGCACTCGTGGGGCGCTATCCCAAACGAGTATAGTATCATAGTGTATATTATATCACTGTCAATTTTAATATAGCATGCAGGCTATAATCAAATGTAATGATAAAAAAGATCATGGTAATACTGTCGCAGTGCCCCAAACACAATCATAATAGCTCACTCTCCACCACCATCTACCGGCCCCCAGGGCAATATCACATAATACTAATAATGGAAAATATGCGTATCTTATCATACTCAACAAGTAGGCATCAGATTACTTCTATCATCTCAATCATGTCAATAGATCATCTCATAGGCTAAATAATGCAATACAAAGATATAAGTTAGTCCACCAGTTTTGACAAATAGAAACCCACATGTAAGTGCTATCCCAAAAGAAAAGAAAGGAAGAAGAGATCACAACACTAACTCTAGCCAAAAAACTGCTACAGGACCAACTCCTCTATTATCATGTGGGGAAAAAGTCATGCGTGTATATCCTCGATCTCCTCTAAAGATTGCCCTCTCTACCCTATCTCTCTCTTTCTCTCATCCTCTCTCTTTCTTTCTCTCTCTCTCTCTCTCTCTCTCTCTCTCTCTCTCTCTCTCTCTCTCTCTGTGGCTATGGAAGTGGCAAAAAAATGAAAACGAGAAAGAGAAATAGCCCTCAGCCACTAAATAAATACACCTAAGCTAAAACGCCAACTTTTGGGCACCCGAATCTCATATTTGGGCGTCTGAAATTCTACAATCGTACAAATTCGGATGTGTAGTGTTCTCGTATGTTATGGTTGTGCGGACGCATTAGACATTAGCTGTCACGCCCTGGGTCAGTAGGAACATAGGCTCGTCAATAGATCCACCACCTGTATAGAAAAATCCTGCACAGGCAAAACGTGTAACCTGCAAAAGATAGTATCTACCAATACTAAACATATATCATAGTTATGAATAAACTACTAAAATAATAAAGTCCACTACACATCTGATACAACATCCAAAAATATATAGCCATCTCTCACAACATAAAGTAAATGTAATTACTAATCAGACTATACAAAACCACAACTCCCAAAACCTGATAAAGGGGGGTACAACTATATCTCTCCAAGTATATGGGTAGGGATCTAGCTCGCGACTCCCTAATCGCGATCAAGAGAAGCAGTTGGTGCCGAAGCAGAGGCAGAAGTCTCTATAAAAAGGGCACCAACAGCGGGTATGAGAACTATAAAGAAGAAAGCAGTTCTCAATGGATATTGTCACCAATGCCGACGATCTACCCACTAGGTCAACTAGAGGCAAAAGCAAAATCTACTGCTAAACAATAGGAAGGTGAAAAACTGAAAATAAAATCTACAACTATTATGTCTCTATCTACAACGCTCAAAAAGTAATGGGAATATGAAAATGCATCTACTCTTACAAGATACTCAAGATCTACCCAATCTCACTGACGACCACATCCGGTCTAGTCAAACCTGGGCATGCCTACTACCATTGCATCCACGAAGGACTGAAACTATCTAAGTCGCCCCACATGGACTGCATTGACGTCACACAAAAGAAAGGCCTACTTCCAAAGTGGGACTCGAGCGCAACTCCACCGAGAAAAAACTACGCATCTCAGTCGAGCTCAAATATGGCTTTTGAAGGCTATAATCAAATCAAATGACCTACCAAGTAGTCTACACACACCCTACGTGCCCCCAACACAAACCGGAGTAAAACTCAACGGTTCGGGACTCATCGTCTACCCCGACAACTCTCAACTATAGCACTCAGTCTGAAGCTACTATACAATCCACTCGGCTCCCCGACACGAATCCAACCCATCCTACACTAGTTCGAATGCCCAACCTCTCCAACCAGGGTAAAAGATAGATGAAAACATCTACTATCAATAAGAGTAAAAAATAGCAACATTGGTCGGTACAGTGTGGGTCAATTCATGCAAAGTTCAAGTTTAGTTGTTCAAGATTTTCTATCACATACTAGTAAATAAGTAGAGTATTCTCTACACTCATAACATACAATCAACATGATTTTCCAGTAAACTATCAAATATGGTACATGATGACAAAACTAGACATAAGAGGGAACTCATCAAAATTGGTCAGCATTAACCCACCTATAATGCTGATCCAACCACGAAAAGAAGTCGGTGCCGCGTGAACCGGCAACCTCGGTCTTGGCTCTCGACTCTCAACTCTGTCCCTCACTTGGCTTAACTCCACAGTGAATGCACCTCAGCTCGGCTCGGCTTTCGACTCCGGACCAACAGCACAGGTTTCGACTCGCTGGTCGATTCGGCTCAACAGGCAACACCACTAAGTCCTCCAGAAAATGCTGCTCCTTTTTTAGCTCGACTCAACCGCGATTATCAGCTGTTGGCTCAACCGCACCACATCCAAACCCTCTAAAAACTCCAGATCTTCCACACATTACCAGAGAAAGAAAATCCATAAGTAAATCCCCAAGAATCAGATCAACTGGTTGGGGAGAAACCACTCAAAGCCCAAGCAAAACACCAAAATAAAGCTTTACCAAACTCGGATTGAAGAAAGAAGGTCCAAGTCCAAGTCCAAGTCCTCTTCCCTGGCCACACCGCCAGTAGAATCTCCACCCTAGTTGCAAGGAGAAAGAAAAAGAGAAAGAAAGTGGAAAGTTCAAGAGCTTTTCAGGTGAAGGAAAAAGGGTAAATCTCAGGTGATGGGGTGCTATTTGTAGAGAAAACACTAGGAGCAAAAGTCAATGAAACAGTCGACTTCCTCAACTACCCCTTGACACCAGTCAGCCTCCGAAACAATTTTTCAAGAACTCACCTACATCCAACGGGCTGCCACAATAACTCCTCCGCTGTGATGGCTATAGTACCCTCTCAGTTGATCACCACTACGCTTCTTGGCTAAGTTTCTCGGCTAACCATCCGAAGTTGTCCCACTCTTGGCTACCCAAGCTACGGTAATCACTCGGCTTAGTTGAACACTCAAATCCAATCTTCATTGATAGAACATCACTGCTGAACATTCGGCTCATCATCAAGGCAGCCGAATCCAGGACCCGAAACAAGCGTGCTCTCGGCTATCGAAGCCGCAGCTCTACTCGGTTGTCAAAGCTGCAAAACTACTAGGTTGTCCAACTCAAGCATTCGACTCTAGGGTTTGAAACCTAACCAGCCGGCCCATGGCTGAGCTCCTCTACTTTACATATCGATTGATCCCCTCGGTTGAGTATCTGAACACTACATTAGCTGGCCGATACATCTGGAGATGGTCGGGTCGAGCAGGAACCATTTAGCGCAAAATTGATGCAAAAAATGAACTCAGGATAGCAAATATGTGGGAAACTGGAGTTTCCAGGATTTTGGGTGCCCGAATCAAGAGTTCAGACGCTCGGATTAGTATTTCAGATAGCCCATATTCTTACTCCAAGAAATACTAAGCACGGACTCTTTTGGACGTCGTTTTAGGCACATATTCCAATTAAGCGCCCAAATGAGGGAATATGCTCTCGAAAGTGTCTTTTCCTGAGAGTATCCAAATTATTTTTGTGGCTGTTCTGCAGGCCCATTGTACCAGAGACTATTTTTCTTTAAAATGGGGTGATCTCATAGATTTTTCTACACTTGTCCCCTTTGCTTTGGTGCCTTAGATCTCTTCTTCTACCTCCATTTCCTTCCTAGCGACCATAGTGCAGGAGCAACAATAGCAAGGACCTTGCAACTTGGATGCTTATACCTTAGGAGCCCACAATAGACTTGCAGAAGCTTCAGATTCCAGAGGAGTTAATCGCATGAAGTGCGCGAATTGAGGTAGGGTTGAATTTTATTTTGGAGTTTGAATTTTAGATGACTTTGGATTGGCTTTTTGTGATTTTTGTGCTCTCCACCATCAATGGATTTACAGAGCCCTCGTGACAAAATTTTCTTCTTTCTCTATTAAGGCGTGGGTATTGCAAAAGCTGGTGGTGTTGGCTTTGGAGTGGTTTTGGTAGTGAGCTGAGGTTGTGAGGTGTGGATTTTGTGGAGAGGTTACTAGCTGATATGGAGTGTGTCTGGGTATTTTGTGTTCTTCGTGTGGCATGTGGAGTCCGAGTAGAGATTGAGGCTGAGGACGCGTGTGGTGTCTCGGACCTACCGTGCGGCTTGACTGGGTGGTCGGTGGTGAGAAAACACCTATTATTGGTGTACCGAGCCCGTTGTGCGTCAAACGGACGTCAAAAACGGACTCAGCGTGCGAAAACGGTAAAAATTAGCTCTTTGGGCCAAATGGGCTCAATTCGTTGCAGGCCGGTCCACGGGTCCAGGGGGCGTGCACCGGGCGCAGCCAACACAGCCGAAGCCACGTGGCGGTCTCCGATTCGCCCGCAATCAGCGCCGTGTCGGGCGCGGATTGGCGAGTGCGTACGGCGGCATGCGGGCGGCCGCTCGCGTCAACGAACGCGGGCGCCACGCGGTGTCTCGCGAGTGGGCGGGCGCTAGCCACCCCGTACGCAGGGGCGGGACACGCGGCACCCCGCGAGCGGGCCTCCTCCGCTGTGGCGTGGAACAGGACACGCGGCATCCCGCGATTGGCGGGCACCGCTGTTCCCTGTTCGGCTTGATCCCGTGTGGAGCCCAAATGTGGTTTTAGCCAAATGACTCACTCAGTTTTTTTAAACCACTTCCCTCTCCCCATTTTCAAACTTTGGAAATCCTTTAGAGCTCCTCCTTTGGCAGAGTTGTTCTTCCCTTTGTCCTCCATCTTTTGTAGGAGTTTGGGAATTTTTGGAGTTCGCGACATCAATGTTTTTCCCGTTTCAGCGCGCTTCGACGTTTCCTTTTTCGTTGGTTTTCTATGTCGCAGTTTCGTCCGCGGGTTCCCCTGGAGTGACTCAAAGGAAATTTTAGCCGATTTCTACAGCAGTATTTCCGTGAGAGGTAGATATTCGATTTTCATATTTACTATTTCTGTGAGAGGTGAAATTTCACTGTTTCGTGGACTGATGCGCGACGACGATGTCGTTTTACTTATTTTATATTTACCGTAATGATTGGCTCATATTTCGGTGACCGGGAGGGCTTTTTGAGTGATTTTTGGTGCGTTGGAATCATGGGAATCTGAGAATCGCGCTCGTCGAGTTTCGGCTTATCTAGACTCCTGACCAACATGCTCATCCAGGTAGGTTGGATTTTTCTCCAAGTCTGCGGACTTCTTTCTAATTCTAGTATGATAGAACTCAGCATGCTAGTATAGGTGCTATTATTGATGTATCTTGTTATTGTTGGAATTATGGAACATGATTAGCACCCCGCCATTTATTGCATGATGTTGACCAGACTTGTAAAAAAACCTCACTTGGGCTAGTTGTTGTATTTTGACATCTTTACACACTTTTATTGCTTTTCTAGTCATAGTGTTTCTCCTCGCCCGGACAGTGGGCCAAGTGGTCGGGATAGTGTAGGATGCATGTTACGCTCGTGCCAGGGGGCCGAGAGGAGTCTGGTAGCTGAGGTCAAATCTGTATTAGAGTTAGGGAGCCATGGGTAGACGGTGATCCCGAGCCGTGGAGTTTCAGGCTGATGTTGTTAGTGATTGATTGTGGTTATTATCGATCTGATTGATCGTGGATTGGACTATAGCCTGCATGAGCCGTATGGAGCTCGACAGTGATAGCGGATACTTCCTCGGTGGGGTCGTTCCCCTCGAGTGCCACTCCGAAGCTGGGCCTGTTACTTTGCTATCACGACTTGTCGACGCAGTCTGAGTAGGACCACCTACGTAAATTCCGTCCCTATGGAGAGGTGTGGTAGTAGGTTGGCGCAGGCTTGACTAGACCCTATGTGGCAGTCAGTATGATTGGGTTGACTGAGCATATTGAGTAGATGCATTTTATCATCGGTATCATTCCTTAAGCATGATAGATAGAGGCATGATAGCTGTAGAGTTATTTCCAGTTATTTATCATCTTTACTGCATTGTTATCTTATGCCTCTAGTAGACTTAGTGGGCAAACCTTAGTCTTGGAGACGGTACCTACTAAGAACTACTATTTGATGTAGTTCTCACAGCCGCTACGGTGTTGTTGCAGAGGCATCTACTCCCGTTCCTACCTTTGTTGTTGCCGCTTTTTCTGATCGAGGTAAGGGCGTAGCCGAGTAGCTTCCTTCCCTGCACTTGGAGAGTTATAGTGGTACCCGGGTAGACTGATTTACTATATTGGACAGTCTGGGTCTTATTGTATATTTATTTTGGGAGTTGGACTTTGTTTATTATTACTTCTGAGAGCTGTATTTTGGAGAGACTCTTGTATTGTGAGGATCAGATTTGCACTATTTCGGAGTTGTACCCCTTTTTATTCTGTAGTTTACTTTCCGCTCTGATATCTGTATAGTGATTAGTATTATCTTTTGCAGGTTAGTCACTTCGTCTATACGGGGCATCCCGTATGGGCGTCGGATCTGTTGGCAGGCCCGGATCGCAGTTTCGACCTCGGGGCGTGACAACGCTTGTCGCATCGACTTCATCCCGTTGTTGGATTAGCTTCTCAGGTGGGTTAGATTTTACCAAAATCGATGAATTCTCTATTATGTCTGCATTTTGGGATGTCCAGCATGCTAAATTAAATATTATGATTTATTGATAAAATTTGGTACTACATCTGAATCTAAATTAAATATTACAGGTGAACCTTTGACATTTTTAATATGAAATAGAAAATATTTGACACTAAAAAGTTGATTAATATTGTACTTTAACCTACACTTTGATGCTCGAATAATTAGTTGTATTATTCATAGATAGTTATTTTTACCTATATTCTCACCCTGCTTAGAGGGTTTAGAGTGTCGGACTAGTGTAGGATATACTTATGCTCATGCCAAGGGGCCGAGTGAATTTTTGCAGCAATCGGTAGGCTGAGTTCCAGTGTTGGGTGTCGTTTGGGTTAATGGTGATCCCAGACCATCGAGTTTACTCTGGTTGGTGTTGTGAGCATGTAAAGAGTGTGTTGGTCGATTTGGTTAATCGTTTTATTTGATTATAACCTACATGAGCCATATTGAGCTCGATAGTGATCCGTTCTCCTTGGCATAGGTTGCACCCCCCTCCCCTCTCCCCCAAGTGCCGCTATGGAGTTTGGTCATTTGCATGATGTCGATGTAACCCGGTTGGGCGACCTAAGTAATTTTAGTCCCCCTCTAGCTTGAGGCAGATCTGATGGTTGTAGGCAACTGCAGGTTTGACTAGATCCGATGTGGCAGTCAGTGAGATTAAGTAGACCTTGAGTATCCTGTGAGAGTAGATGCATTTATATATCTCCACTATTTCTTGAGTATTGTAGATAGAGGAATAGTACTCGTAGTTTTTTTTTCGACTCTTACTTTTCTGTTGTTATAACAGTAGATCGTCAGTATTGGTGATGGTACCCACTAAAGACTACTCCTTATTTGTAGTTCTCACACCCGCTGTAGTGCTCTTTTTGTAGAGACTTCAGCTCCTACTCCAGCACCCGCAACTGCACTTGATCGAGATAAGGGAGTCGCGAGCTAAATCCCTATCCAAGTATTGATGGATTAGAGTAATTCTCTCGTGGCTGACTTTTGGATAGTGGTCCTGTATAGTTTGACATATGTATTTTTTTTTCAGCTTTGGGAGGTAATTTTGTAGACAGGTGAATATTTCAGATGTATAGTGAATTTTAGTATTTTAATTCAGCTCTGATGTTTATATAGATACAGTAGATGCTTTATTTTTGTAGATTTGACGTTTCGCTTGTGTGAGATTTTCCGTATAGACGGCAGATCTGTTGAGGAGTCCGGATTCCTACTTGACCCGAGGTATGACAGAATGTGCCCATTATACGTACTCGACAGTCCAAAAGCCTCATAAACCGCTAGAAAATTTTCGTGCGATTGAATCATGCATCCGAAACTACTATGCTGAGTCACATGTATTAGCTGTATATCCTAAAAGCCTATTAGGCTAACACATTTTATTTTCCTATGGGACATATTTATACTTGATCTTTATTATTTATATATTTAGGCTTTTCATTCCTTTCATGTTTAATGCGTCCATGAAACGTCCATTGAATTAATAAGGTGATAATGTGTATTCTCAAGAGTTAAGAATTTGAGACACATATTTTTTTTTTTCAGAGAAAGATAGCATGCTACCCGCTTCATTTTTTTTTTTGAAATAAACTTACCTGAAAAGTGAAGCAACTAGGCTTCGAACTCGGATCTCAGGTATCAACCACCAAGCCCTTTGCGACTTGCGCTTGAGACGGTTGATAATTTGAGACACATATTGCTGGTGATTAATTCTTAAAAGCTCTCAATCAGTGGATCGTCATGCGGACAATGATTGATCCGGTAAGATTGGTATGTATGTCGCTTTCCTTATTAAGTTATCAGTGTGGGGACACTAAAGCGAACATGCAGATAGTCATCAGTATGTATGCCACTTTCCTTATTGAGTCATCAGTGTGGGGACTCTAAAGCGAACATGCAGATAGTTGTTAGAGAACAATAGTACTGAGCGCGACCAACTACAAACAGTTACATGGATGTCCACGCACCCGCCAATAACTGGTTCAATGTTGCTGTGGTACGATTGATCCTTAGACCTATGACATCACGACTATTCAATATAAGGTTACTGTAGTTTGACTATGCAACAAACCTTGATCCTAACCATGGGTCTTAGTAGTATATGTTGGTTACAATGGGTTCATATCAGCAATGGGTGTGTGTTTATAGGGAATCTATCACTTTTGGTAGAGAAATAATTAGTTATATACTGTTCGCAAGGCAAAACTGAAAAATTTTTGGCCGGAGTAATATGGTGTATGGAAAGAGGTTTTCAAGAGTAACCATAGAGCTTATGTCCTATCAAATTTGTCATATGGCGGGTGATGTGGTTTGACAAGTATTCCACAACCTCCACTCAGTCAAGATTATGCGATGAAATGATTATATTGTATGGTAACTGCACCTAGATATTCAGTCCAATATTCATTTCTGACTGGATTGCCACAACATACTGCTAGACGTCGTTGGTGAATTGTGAAACTAATAAGAATAATTATAGATGATTAATTATTAGATAAGAGTGGAATCAAAAAAAAAATTTGAGCCATCAAAAAGAGTTTCGGTGATAATGTAGATGGAGGTCGAATTATATCTCACTAAATAGAATTGAATCTATTATGTCACACACATAAGAAATCACACATAAACGATATTAATGAGATGATAAAAGAAGTTTATTCGGTGGTTTAATTACAATTATAATATTGTTAGATGCTAAAGTTTACTAATTTATTCATAAAAGGACTAATTTGTAATTATTATAAATTAGAAATATTTAAGTGCAAAAGTTGCATGGTGTATTTACTAATCGTTAGTAAATAATATGACAACTTATGTGTAAATGTTACACATGAATCGGATTATGATTCGGATTTGATTTAAATTAAAATCAACTTGAGGAACTAATAGATAATCCAATCGGACTAGTATTTTGATTAGGATTAGGCTTGGAATTTTATCATTATAAATATATGTTATAAAATATAATAATAATTATGAATTACAAGAAAAATAGAAAACTCTGACGGTTATCTCTCTCTCTTTCTCAAGTCCTCTACAATTAATCTATCGGTTTCGATATATATTCAGAAGGTTACTGACACATTCAGAAGATTGATTCATCTCCCTCGAAATGACGTAAGTAACACTGTGATCGGGCCGTAGATTGAAAATGTCGATCAGTTCGATCGCAAACGTGATTTCGTATGGATGCGAGTGTTTGATTTAATTTTCCATATGTGGGCCACCATATAAATTTATAATTATATTATGAACTATCCAATTTAATAGAATCATTAAGTGATCTAATATGGACTTTAAAAATATTTATTAGGTAAGTGCTGTTAATATGTAGAATTCTACAGTACAGGTCTAATTAGAATTTATGGGACTCTAATTAGACTTAGTATATAAGGAACACAATAGAATTGTGATCCCTGAGTCAGATTCCTGCCGTTATTTGTCTTATCCCATTTTCAGAGCAAATTAATTAGGCAATAAATTCAGACTTGAAAGCACTCAATTCTAGACAATTCTAGCATCAGTATTTGATAGATGTCAAAATTTAAGAATGTGTACATGTTTCATCATGCATGATTCCTGATAAGTGTTTATAATATTTTAAAATATATTAACGATTATCTAGCAATTTTTATGTGATTATTGGGTTATTTGCATGAAGATCTAACAGCGAGTTGAGGTCGGGCGCGCTCTCGCTTAGCGAGGATGAATAGTTTTTACCAATGATTGTCAACTTTGTAGTGTTCTCGACCGATGCAAGGTTAAAAACTAAATACTATCTGATTAGACTAGTTAGATCAATTGTTTAACATCTAAAATGGAACACAATGTGATTTTTGAATTAAAAAATTTTAATTATTGTATATGTATTCTCTGACGCTATATACATATAATTTTTTTATAATGATAGTTACTCTCGTCGTTGATTTTAGATCTAATATTTTTTTGATGTTCATTGAATTTTTCGGACAGATCGAAATTAAAAATAATAAAAATTGATTTTTCAAACAATACTTAATTGTTTCGAAGCATTGATAAAATCGTAAGTAAAATATAATAATAAATTAAAATTATATTCGTCGACATTATTGTTTTTATCGGTAGTTGCAACGATGCACGCGCAACACACAGCGGACACATTTGCATCTGCGTGTGATGTGCGCGTGATGTGCGCGTAGCGCATGCATCATGCAGGCATGGCATGGCCGCGTATGCTTGACTCGCGACGCGCTGCTTGACCGTATTGCATTCATGGCTTCATGTGCATGAACTCGCTTCTTAATGCTTGTTAATGCTAATTAAGGCTTCATGACGTGCTAGGATGGCATGAGATATTAATAAAGCTTTCATGACCATATGCTACATATAATTTATCTTTGAGTATGACCATGGTAATTAATTGGCCTCTACGCTGTACATGATGAGCGCAGCATGCCGAGTGGAACGACCAATTAAGTAATTTTTTTTAAATTCAATTAATTAGAATTCTAATTAGAAAATTTTATGTTATACAGATGTGATGTATATAAGGTGATAATCATAGATAGCAATTCTGTGATGAGTATGTATTATGTGATAATGTGAATTTGTGTAATTTAAAAAAAATCATGTGTTAGATTTTTTTTTGTATGCTCTTGTGTGCCAATTAAATCATGTAATTTGGTAACCTACATGTCTCATTAATTTTATGGGTTGTAAAATTATAGTTGCAAAATAAAAAGGGTAGCTTGGGTTTCCTAGAAATTTGTTACATTCAAGAGTTGAGTTGATGCGGATCAAATTTGTGTAATATCCTTTGACTTGACTCTGGCCTAGTGGCTTAATCAAGATAAAATTCATGATCATCACGGATAGTTATTTTTATATGCAATATATGTATGTGTGTGATGCTGGTTTGCATGAGATGTAAGTTGATAATAAATTAAAAATTGATGAGATATTTAATCTTTCTAAATAAAATATTAAATTAATGGTGTTATAAATTCATTAGTGGTCTTCCACTATTGTAGGGTGTGGATGTTTTTGTAGTGTTGATTGATACACCCGGATACGAGGGTCAGTTGCGTTAAGGGGCTGCAGCCATTCTATTGGCATGAGATGTTGTGCAGTAAGAAAAGGATTGAATCTAAGAATCTAGCTATCAGGATGAGGGTTCAATGACATTCTTATTTGCACGATGAACGATGGATCTAACTTAATCAGAAAGTAAACCCAAGAATATGTCAGAATAAGGCCTATATCTTATGGAGATCGAAGGTTAATTGCAATTTTCGTGAGAAATATTGGATAAGAATTGTTTACTCACTTGTTAATTGCCAAGAATCTGTTAGCATTAGGTGGTGTGAAGTTTTGTCTTTTTCCAGCCTGAACTATTTGGCAGTAATTTTTGGCCGGTCTTCGCTCTTATCTCTTCTCTCTCTCTTTTCTAAGCCTCTATATTCTTTCCCTCGGTCTTATCCTTTTTCTCTCTAACTCTCTCCCTCGCCTCCTCCGATGAGGAATTTTTTTTCACATTCCTCGAGTCTGCGGCCACTGAGTGGGCAAGCGAGGAGACATGCGTGAACATAGATAGGGGCGGGTGTCACGCCCCGGGGTCGAAACTGCGATCCGAACTTGCCAACAGATCCGCCATCTGTACGAAAAACTCCGCACAGACGAAGCGTCTAACCTGCAAATTAGACCTATAGCTAAACATGTATCAGATCCGAAAAAAATAAAATAAAGTAACTGCAGAATCCCAACACTGAACATCTGAAGAAACAAATCCAAAATACATAGTCATCTCCCAAAGTAAAATAAAATATATCATATCTCTCAGTCTGTCCAGTACAAAATAAAATCTCTTATATAGGGTACATCTATCTCTGATCCTCAAAATAAAACTGGTAAGGAGCTACTCGGCCACGCCCTTACCTCGATCTGCTGTGTCACGCCCCGGCGTCGAAACTGCGACCCGGGCTCGCCAACAGATCCGCCGCCCATACGGGAAGCCCCGTATAGACGAAGCGACTAACCTGCAAAAGATCAACTATGCTATACAGATATCAGAGCTGAAAGAAAACTGCTAGAAATAAAACTATATACAAACCAAGACCTCACCAAAATACAAAAGTCTCTCGAGCAGTAGAAAATAAATACAACTCTATACCTCACTACAAGTTCTCTCAACATGAACTCTCAAAAGTAATAAGGGTACATCTACTCTCTGGACGATGACTGGTAGGAAACTATCTCGCGACTCCCTTACCTCGATCAGAAGAAGCAGCAACAGGAGCAGCAGGAACAGGAGTAGAAGTCCCTGTGGGGAAAACACCACGACGGGTGTGAGAACTACGTCCCAAGTAGTTCTCAGTGGGTGCCGCCAACAAGCCCGACGTTCTGCCCACTAAGTCTACTAGAGGCATAAAGTAACAATATAATACTGAAATGAAAGGGCTGGAAAAGTAACTCTACAGCTACTATGCCTCTATCTAGATGCTCAAGAAAAAGAAACAGATGGAACATGATGCATCTACTAACATACACAGTAAACTCACCAAATCTAAACTGACTGCCTCAAAGGGTCCAGTCAAACCTGCGCCCACCTACTGCCGCACATCCTCAACAGGACGGGTCTACCGTAGGGTGTCCGTGACGGCCACTAACTGGCCCAGTCAGAGGGACGGCGTCGACAAGTCGCGATAGCAAGTAACAGGCCTAACTCCGGAGTGGCTCTCGAGGGGAGCGACCCCACCGAGGAAAGTATCCGCGTATCTCTGTCGAGCTCAAATATGACTCATGCAGGCTATAGTCCAAACCACGATCAACAAGATCGACCAACAACACCAACTCTCAACCACAGGCTGGAAAACCACACAGCTGGGGCCATCGTCCACCAGACGGCTCCCACAACAGAACACTAGACTCACAGGAAAGACCGACACCATAAGGGTTCGGAAACCCGATAGACCGGTGCTAAGAACCCTATCAAACAAGAACAGACTCTAGGCTCCGCCTATCGAAGTTCCTGATCCCCTTATAGTTCGGGAAAGCAAAACCTCGGTACGACACGCAGAAAACACCAACAGGGCCCGAAAGTCCCGGGAGACCTACACCTACAACCCTATCAAACAAGAACAGGTTCCAGGCTCGACCCCCGTGGCTTTCGTCCCGACAAAGGAACGGCCCCTAGAACCCAGATCACTAGAATCCTTTCGAGTGGGGAGATTTACAAGAAAAATGTGACATTTGTTATTGAAAATCATTTGATCTAGAAGAAATCCATATTTAATGATTTTAGTTCTCTTTAGAAAAACAGTTAGAAAAATAAGTGTTTTACCCAAGCCCCGAAGGGCTGATGCCTTTGTCCAATCAAACAAGAACAGACTCCAGCGACCCTTCGATGCTTGGAAGAAAATATTGGTAGACTAAAAATCATGTGTATGTCGAAAAGGGTTCAGGGTTCAAGGTCCGGCTATCACTAGAAAACTACCGCCACTAACACAGTGGCGACAACCCAAACAGGGGAAAACCAGATCTCCCGGGTCCACCGTTTACCCCAAACGGTTCCCGGTACAGACAAGCGAACCACTGCATCTACCAGACTCCACTCTGCTCCCAAGCACGAGTGCAAATGCATCCCACACTAAAAGAAGTCCCGACCGCTCGGCCCACTACCCGGGCGAGGATAACACTAAGTCCAGGAATGAAACAAAAAGTGTGGATGTCTAAACATAAATAACCCTAGCCCAAGTGAGGGTTTTCTACTGGTCTGGTTACACATGCAACATATGACGGGGGTGCTAGGTCAGGTTCCAACATAACAAATATTTAACATGATAGTAGGAAGCAAGAGATCACAAGATCGACAGATAAAACAAGGAACAACAATTCCTACACTCTAGCATGCTACCCAAGTCCAATCACTATCATGCATGATTCTATATCAATAGAATTAGAGCACAGTCCGTAGATCTTGAAAGCAAGCCACCCACCTGAAAACGCTAACTGTCCGGAGTCGTACAGCTGAGAAAACCAGGAAAATAACAACTCTATGTCCAATAGGTCCAGCACAGTCCACAATCCCTCCTGGGTACAACATAAGGCTACAGTTACACTGAAATCCCAAAATCTGCCAAGAAACACAACACTAAAATTTCAGCCGCAAAGATGCGATTATTCCACCTGCTGAATATGCTCGAAAAATTCCAAATAAAATATCCCTGCGATCCTCGTGTCGATAGCTTCGAAACAAGTACCTGCACGCCCAATTCCGAGCACCGTAGGCCAAGTTACAAATTCCATAGTATCGGTGCGCAAAAATCCCAAAACCAATTAACTGTAAACTCTTGTACAGATAAAAGGAAAAGTGTATACCTCTGGGAAGGTCTCCAAAAATTCCAAGAAAAAACCACGATGATCCTTGCGTCGAGTAGATGAAAAAAGTCTATAAGAGCGTCTCAATCCGATGCCCGGTTGCGGAGATAAAATTCCATCAATCTGCTGCCCTCAAAAATCCACACAGCAAACAAGGTCCTCAGAGAGCAAGGTAGAACTCCTCGAAAAACGTGAAACCAGAAAATGTGCGAGAAACCAAAATCGTAGCCTTACCTGTCACGAATCCAACGGCGAAGAAATCGCTCGAAAAGATGGTCGGAGTAGGCCGGGGAAGCTCGCGCACCGAAACGCAACGAAGGGGAACACCAAAGAACGAGCGTCGCGCCGCGCCGTAAAAATGGAAACCTCGAAGTGCGCGCCACCAAAAATCCTAGGAATCCTCCAGAGGATGCAGAACACGAAGGGGAACAATTTGCTGAAGAGCTTGAGGTGAGGAGAAGCTTGGAAATACGGAAAAAGGGGAGAAGAAGGAGGCTCGGATCCTTTAAATAGGCTGCTCAAACAAATCAGGAAATGACGGATGTGTCCCAATTTCCGGGCGCTGGGAGATTCGGGCTGCTACAGTGTTGGGCCCGGCCCAACACTGTGCGCGCCCGAATTCCTCACGGGCCTCCACGTAGCCCGCCAAACAGCGCACAGCCAAATCCGCCACCACCCAAGCGCCACGTGGCCCACCGCACACGCCGACGCGTGGCGCACCCGAGCGCGGGAAACCAGTCAACGCGCGCCCACGTGCGCCTGCACCGCCGCCTGCACCCTCTGCACGCACGCGCCCCGAGGCCTGGCGCACCCACTCCGTGGACCGAGCGTGCTACACCGCACCTACCATACGCTGCCACGTGTCACCATCCGGTCCACCGTACACCCGTGCTTCTCCCGTGGATCGCGCCCGCTGCGCCGGCCAACCGGGAGCCGCCACGTGGCCCGTGCTCGGTGCACGCCTCCGCGGTGGACCGCGCACCTGCCCGCGCACCCCCGCGCCTGCCCGCGGCCGCGCCACCGCGCTCCGCCGCTGCCCGCCGCCGCCGCCACTGCCCGCCGGTCGCCGGAACAGTACCATTTGCCTCGAAAAACGTGCGCGTCATCCGGGCTCCGAAAAAATACAAGTGAATAGTCCATTTTCATCTTTTTCGCACGCTGAATCCAAATCCGATGTCCATTTTGCCAAATTCCAACCCTAAAAATTGCCGAAGGCATCCGGAGAGGTGATCTTTTATCCAAACTTCGCCCTGAGTCCAATTTTGACATCCGTATCGCGCGAAACCACTTCTAAACACTCGACGGGTCCACCAATTACCCACGTGATCCCTTTTTAAGCCCGAAGTCCACCACTTGTGTCCAAATTGCGTACAAACACCCCCAAAGGCCACTAATCCATCAGTAGTCTCTTATGTGGGGATTCGGGTCCTCACATGCTGCCTCCGCTCGAACCAGAGCCGGAATAGCTACCTCTGAAAATAATACACCACAACGGTGTGAGAACTACACCAACACGTAGTTCTCAGTAGGTACCGTCACCAACATACACGATATGCCCACTAAGTCTACTGAAGGCAATAAAATAAGTAATCTGTAATAATAATAGCTGAAATAAAAGTTACAACTACTATGCCTCAAGTATCATGCTCAAAGAAAAAATACTCAACTATGAACATGCTATCCATCCACTCGCTCACAAGGTGCTCACATCAACCCAATCTCTCTGACTGTCAAATCTGGTCCAGTCAAACCTGCGCCCCCTAGTGTATTAACATAGGGTGTCCAATCGGACTAACACAATATCACGCAAAGCAGCCTCATCAGGCGCATCATCATCATCGCATCCAGAGCGGCAGCTCGAGGGGAGCGACCCCATCGAGGAACAAGCGTGTCACATCTGGCACAATAAGCGGCACATACAGGTTATAATCCATGATCAAATAGATCGAAAACTCGAATGCCAACTAACCCATAATCAGGTCGGAGAACCCTCCACGACTCAATCTGATAATGCACTCAAACCCCCAAGATACTAGAAAACTTATCCACTGAGCTATAAAAAATCCATTCGGCCCCCAATTAAGCACAAATATACACGCATCCTAAACCTATCCAACCGCTCAGGGTGATCTCAAGTGTAAAAACCCATTTTTAAAAGCTATTTTTGCTAAAACGGGTACAATAATTTTTAAAATTGTTCGATGCATTTCTAATGTCAACTAATCATGCAGTCTGGCGTCAAATAGTCTCAAGATTATGCTAAGAATATTTGGGGTTCAGGTCTATTATTCTGTAATTTTCTAGACAACTATCAGATTTTACCTACTATAAAAACAGCTAAATTAGGCATGCTAAACATGCTTTCAACATAATTAGAAGGCATTCCATAAAGTTTAGAAGAATTCCAACCCACTTGGATGCGCGCGTTGGTCCAGAGTCCAAAAGAGTCGAAATTAGACGGGCGCGATCCTCAAGTTCCCACGGTTCTAACGAACCAAAAATCACCTGAAAACACCTCCCGGTCACTGAGATATAAGCAAAACACCGCGGTAAGTCCAAATCACCTAAAATAGTAACACCGCCGCAAGTCTGTCCAGAAAACTGCAAAATACCTCCTGCGAGATGCCCTCCAAAAATTCCAAGAAAATACGGCTGGGATCCTCGCGAAGTGTAGATAGAAATCGAGTCCTTAAACACTAAATTCCGCCACCCGCAGGCCAAAAAATTGCAAGATTACTCCTCTCCACTGTCCAGAAAAGTGTCGCAGAAAATGGGGGTCTAAAGGTGCTGCAAGAACTCCCATAAAAACTCAAAACGGAGAAGAGCAATGAATACCAAAATCGAAGGCCTACCTATCACAGAAACGCTGCAGTAAAAATCGACGAAAAACTCTAAGAATTCAGCTCGGGAGAGCTCGCGGACAAAGAGTCGACGAAAAAGATTGGTGTCGAAACAGCGTCGAAGCTCGCGATGTCGGGAACGAAAAATATAAAATGACGTCTAAAAATTCTCCGGGATGCCAAGACGCAAATAAGACTCGATGAAGAAGATCTCTGTTGAAAATGGCTCAAAAATCAAATCTGAAAAACCCTCAAAAGAAGCTCACAATGGGCTATTTATAGCTGAAAAACAAAGGGGACTTACTATTCAGGTCAAGGCCTATTTCGGGTGCCCGAATCCGGCCCGCACAGCGCCCGGACGCGTGGTGCTCATCCGCGCAGCCTCCCATCAGCGTCCGAAACTCCCAGATTATGCCACGTGTCCCCTCCCCTGTGCTCCGTGTGCCCGGCGCACGCGCGGCGGCTGGCGCCCTCCAATGACCGCGCGCCATGTGGCCGGTCACGGTCCACGCACCGGTCTACCCGCCGGGTCTTTCTGAAGCTGTCGGTCAATCACGCGCCGCCGCGGTGATTGCGGCGTGATGAACGCGGCCTGCCCAATCACAAGCTGCCACGTGGCGGTGCCCCGCATTCGCTGGTCCCGGTGCACGCGCCATGGGCCGTGGACCGGCCTGCCCACGCCCCGCGCCTGCCCACGCTGCCCACGGCCACGCCGCCGCGCTCCCGCGCCTGCCCGCGGCCGCCGGCTCTGCCCGAGCTATAGTAACCTGCCCGTAGTCCATTTTAGGGCGTCTGGATCTCGAAAAATTCATCCAAATAGCCGTTTTTCATCGTTTTCGCACGCTAAATTCAAATCCGATGTCCGTTTTGCAGGAATCCACTTCTAAATTTTGCCGAAGGCATCCAGATAGGCAAACTTGATCCAATTTTCGCGTCGGGTCCACTCCTGATGTAATAGCCGCTAGTTTAAAATATTTTAAGGGTCTACTTTTGGTTCGTTATTTCCGCTTTTCGTTTCGGGGGGATTGGGGGATGATCGAATAATTCCTTGTTTCCGGACAGACCGTCGGGGCCCGCGGGTATTTTTAGTTAATAGGGCTCGCGAAACGGAGAGTGGCGGCGAAAACGGTTTTGAATTCCGACGCCGGAATCTCCCGGAATAAATTCCGGAAGGTAACTAACGGTTCAGGTGGATAACGCGGTTTTTCAGACAGACCGGACTCTAGTTCGCACCTGATTTGGACCCGTTTTAACTTGAACTGGGTTGATTCCCCATTCCCTAATTTAACCGCTCCCGCCACCTTAATCACTCCCGTTATTTTTCCCCGTCGTACAACTTCCCATAACTACCCACAACTCCCCTAACTACCCGCAACTTCCCATAACTACCCACAACTCCCCTAACTACCCGCAACTTCCCATAACTACCCACAACTCCCCTAACTACCCGCAACTTCCCGTAACTACCCACAACTTCCCTAACTACCCGCAACTTCCCATAACTACCCACTCCCCATAACTACCCACTCCCCATAACTAACCACTTCCCTTAACTACCCACAACTCCCCTAACTACCCGCAACTTCCCATAACTACCCACTCCCCATAACTACCCACTCCCCATAACTAACCACTTCCCTTAACTACCCGCAACTCCCCACAAGCCCCTACGTACGAGACCCCACTTCCCCAACCTTTCTGTTTCCCAAAACGAACCCCTTCTGCTTCCTCACCGATTGCGCGGAGGATCCAAGAGGCGAGACCAAGGAAGGAGAAGGAGACGTCCCCACATTCCTTGTAGCCGAACTCGCAGGATCGGATCGCCTTTCCCTCCGACAACCGAGGTGAGCACGCTAGGGTTTTGCTTTCTCGCCCCGTTCTTGGTTGGAGCGGACGAGGAGGGGGGGGGGGAAGAAGGGGCATGGGCATCGCCGGAATCCGGCGCGCACGGCGGCTCCGCATGCGGACTGCCGCATGCGGGCGCCGCCACTTGCGGGCGGCACCGCATGCGGACTGCCGCATGCGGGCGCCGCCGCTTGCGGGCGGCGCCGCATGCGGGCTGCCGCATGCGGGCTGCCGCTTGCGGGCGGCACCGCATGCGGGCTGCCGCATGCGCGCCGCCACTTGCGGGCGGCACCGCATGCGGGCGCCGCCGCTTGCGGGCTGCCGCATGCGGGCGCCCCCGCATGCGGGCGCGCCGCTTGCGGGCGCCTCCGCATGCGGGCACGGCCGCTTGCGGGCTGCCGCATGTGGGCGCCGCCGCTTGTGCGCCGCCGCATGCGGGCGCCGCCGCTTGCGGGCACCGCCGCATGCGGGCGCCGCCGCTTGCGGGCACCTCCGCATGCGGGCGCCGCCGTTTGCGGGCGTTACCGCATGCGGACGGCCGCACGCTGTTAGTACACCGCCCAGCCGTGCGGGGCCAGGCGCGTACCTGTGCGTATTATACGCAAGGTGAGAAGGCGCCGGGCGCTCTAATCATTAGTCTGACAAAGCCTTAAGTTGCTGACTCCTATATGACAGATTCATGTAGGTCCGGGCGGGCACCCGAGACGCGAGAGAACCTTACATCAGTCAGGAGCGCGACAACAAGGTGGGTTTACGGTCGAGGCTGAGTATTGTGTTGGTAATCCGAAAGGGACTTTTTATTATCAATCGGTACTAACGCTGATGGTTTCTATGATGTACTACCTTACCCCGTGACATGGTGACATGGTTACTTGGTTACTTGGTTACTTGGTTACTTATGCTCGAGTTGCGACACGCGCACCCGCGGTTTGGCCACCGCAAAGGGTGCTCTTTTCCGGAAAGGCGGTCTTTGACCCGTGTTACCCCACGAGGTGACGTAGTGGGGGGCCCCTGACCGCTGGGGGGTCTGAGGCAGCGAGGTGCGAGCTGTGGGACTGCCGGGATTGGATCCCGATGTAGTCAGGTGTGGGACTGCCGGGATTGGATCCCGATGTAGTCAGGTGTGGGACTGCCGGGATTGGATCCCGATGTAGTCAGGTGTGGGACTGCCGGGATTGGATCCCGATGTAGTCAGGTGTGGGACTGCCGGGATTGGATCCCGATGTAGTCAGGTGTGAGACCGCCGGGATTGGATCCCGACGCGGTCAGGTGTTACAGGTGTTACCGGGGTTACAGGTGCTACAGGTGGTACAGGTGGTTGCGAGTTACCATTACGAGTAGAGCGGTTGTTCCGGCTAGCCTTACTTTGTGGCTTGGTATTACTTTACTGCTTTAGTACTATTTTGATGATAGTGTCGCTGACTACCCACTCTGTGACAGGTACCTCCAGGGGGTAGAGGTAGGCGACGGTGAGGCCGAGTTGGTAGCAGTCGGTCTGAGGGAGCCCTAGTATGCTGTTTTATTTACCTCCTCTGCATTTCATTCAGTATTGTAGGTTACTGTGTGGTTCTCGATACCCTTGTGGGGTCGTGTGGATGTTGAGTTCTTTCTTTCTACTTATGCACTACTATTTCCGTTATTGTTCCCGTTTGGCCGCTTTCAAAGCAACATGACTAGAAAAGAAAAGAACTTCGAAAACTATCTTTTAAAAATCTGGGTCGTGTGGACCTGTTTTCCAACACCTGTGGATTTATGGCATCTTTTCAAACTGTCTTCAAAACCTTGGGTCGTGTGGACCTGCTTTCAAAACTGTGAGTTTATCCTTTCAACTTGATTGGCCACGGGTATTGTTTAGTCTTCATGCACCGTACTACTTCGAACTGTTGTGATTAAATGGGAAAATGATTGCTCATAATCGGCTATTGTAGCAGCCGCGACGCCGTGCATATACAGAGGAGACTCTGCCCGATTTTCGAGTGAATCTGTATATGTGGCGGGTCTGGGCACGCGCCGGGGAAGGAGGTTTCTAAACAAAAAAATTCGTACGCATTTTACGCGTACTTTGAAGTATCGTTTCCGCTAAAATAAAACCCCCGGGGCGTGACAGATTAAGATGGTATCAGAGACTTTGCTTTAATCACAACAGTGACAACCCAACATCCACCCAGATATCACACTTAACTACGAATAAATGAAATGTGTGAGACGTAAGGTTGTAGGACGTGAGTGAACGTGGGGGAAAGGGGAATCTGTGTGATTTATTTACGCACGGTTTTCGTGGGACGCTGGAGGCGACTAATTTGGTAGCCACTTGCCCGATTAAGCTAGGGCGGCTATTTTGCCCTTGGGATTAATAGTGATTCCCTTGAAGGAGTACGACGTTATTCTGGGCATGGACTGGCTCTCAAGGTACCAAGCGCTTATCGACTGCGATAAGCGGATGGTACAACTACAAGAACCAAGTTTCCCTAAGAATGCGTACCTAGCGTGCAAAAGCACCTCCTTCCCGGCAGTCATCTCAGCGACTCGAGCCAGGAGTCTGATAGAGGGTGGGTGTGTGGCCTTTTTGGCATCGGTAGATCTGGTTACTCGACCCTCGACGACACCTTCAGACATCCCGGTGGTGAGGGACTTTCCCGATGTCTTTCCGACGGAGCTGCCTGGGATACCCCCTGAAAGGGAGGTGGTGTTCCCTATTGAACTCTTGCCAGGTACTCAACCTATAACGAAGGCACCCTACCGAATGGCCTTCGCGGAGTTGAAGGAGTTAAAAGCGCAGCTGGAAGACCTCTTGGACAAAGGGTTTGTCAGGCCGAGTGTGTCACCCTGGGGCGCACCAGTGCTTTTCGTGCGGAAGAAGGATGGGAGCCTGCGACTCTGTATCGATTACAGAGGAATAAACAAGGTCACGGTGAAAAATAAGTACCCCTTGCCCAGAATCGACGACCTCTTCGACCAACTACGAGGAGCGACGGTCTTTTCAAAAATTGATCTACAGTCTGGCTACCACCAGCTCCGGGTTCGGAACGAGGACATTCCGAAGACCGCTTTCCGGACCCGGTATGGCCATTACGAGTTTACGGTCATGCCGTTCGGACTTACGAACGCCCCCGCAGTCTTTATGGACATGATGAACCGGGTCTTCAGACCATTCTTAGATCGGTTCGTGGTGGTCTTCATCGATGATATACTAATATACTCATCCACCGACGAGGAGCACGAGGATCACTTACGAACGATTCTCCAAACCCTCAGGGAGCAGGAGCTGTTCGCTAAGCTCAAAAAGTGTGAGTTCTGGCTACGCGAAGTAGGATTCCTGGGGCATGTGATCTCGGCAAAGGGAATCGCCGTAGACCCCAAGAAGGTGGAATCGGTGATAGACTGGCAGCCGCCCACAACGGTGACGGAGATCCGCAGTTTCTTGGGGCTGGCGGGGTATTATAGACGCTTTGTCGAGGGTTTCTCGAAGATTGCGACCCCTCTAAACCGGTTGACCAAGAAAGGAGAAAAGTTTGTATGGACGGCCAAATGCCAGGAAAGTTTTGAAGAACTCAAAAGAAGGCTAACCGAGGCACCGATTCTTGTACTACCAACACCCGGTGAGGACTATGAGGTGTACTGCGACGCTTCAAGAATCGGCCTTGGGGGTGTGTTAATGCAGCAGGGGAAGGTAATAGCCTATGCATCTAGGCAACTAAAGGACTACGAAAGAAACTACCCAACACACGACCTAGAGCTGGCTGCAGTGGTCTTCGTCCTGAAGTTATGGAGACACTATCTCTTTGGTGTCCATTGTAACATCTTCTCAGATCACCAAAGTCTTAAATACTTGTTCACACAAAAGGAACTAAACCTGCGGCAGAGACGGTGGCTTGAATTACTGAAGGATTACGACCTAACGATCCAATACCACCCCGGGAAAGCAAACGTGGTAGCAGACGCTCTGAGCAGGAAGGGGCGACTGGAGGGAGGATCGGTAGGTGCGATAACTGAGCAGAGCGACTTGATCGCAGAATTTTCTCGACTAGGGTTGGAAGTAGTGTCAGCGGGCACGGTTGCGCAACTTCTAACTCTGGTAGTCAAGCCAACACTGTTAGAAAAGATTCGAGAGGGACAGCAGGCGGACTCGCACTTACAGCTCGTAAGAGACAAGATCTCACCGGATCAGGAAGGGGACTTTTCATTAAAAAGCGATGATACCCTACGGTTCCGCGGGCGGATTTGCTTGCCGGATACCCCGGAATTAAAGAAGGAAATTCTGTCCGAGGCACACAGCGCCCCTTATACAGCGCATCCAGGAGGCACAAAGATGTACAGGGACCTCAAGCAGACCTTCTGGTGGCCCAAGATGAAGAGGGATGTAACCCAATTTGTAGCTCATTGCCTGGTGTGTCAACAAATAAAGGCGGAACATCAACGACCGGCGGGAAAATTTCAACCCTTACCGGTACCGGAGTGGAAGTGGGATCATATCACCATGGACTTTGTCACCGGGTTCCCACGTTCACCACAAGGACACGACACAATATGGGTTGTGGTAGACCGGCTAACTAAGTCAGCACACTTCCTGCCGATTCACACAACCTGGACCAGAGAACGGTTGGCTCAAGTCTATCTCAGCGAGATTGTGAGACTGCATGGGGTACCGACGTCGATCACATCAGACAGAGACACGCGTTTTGTCTCAAAGTTTTGGCAGAGTCTGCAACAAGCCCTGGGGACTAAATTGCACTTCAGCACAGCCTTCCACCCTCAGACAGACGGGCAGTCGGAGCGAGTGATACAGACGCTAGAGGACCTGCTTCGGGCCTGTGTACTCGATTGGGGAGTCGGTTGGGAGCGTTACCTACCACTTGTAGAATTCGCTTACAACAATAGCCACCAGGCCAGCATACTGATGGCACCCTACGAAGCTTTATACGGGAGACGCTGCCGATCCCCGATCTGTTGGGACGACTTGGGAGAACGAAAGCTCTTGGGACCCGACTTGGTGGAAGAAACAGAAGGGAAAGTGCGCCTCATCAGACAGCGCTTACTAACCGCCCAGAGTCGACAAAAGAGCTACGCGGATCGAAGACGCCGCGATTTAGAGTTCCCGGTGGGAGAACACGTGTTTTTGCGGGTCTCGCCGTCCAGGGGAATCAAGCGATTCGGGATAAAAGGCAAGCTAAACCCGCGGTTCGTGGGACCATTCGAGATCCGGGAACGGATCGGCCCAGTGGCTTACCGCCTTGCCCTACCACCGAACCTCAACCGGATTCATGACGTGTTCCACGTGTCGATGCTCAAGAAATACCTCCCCGACCCGTCGCATGTGCTGGACGTCTCGACACTCGAACTAAAGGAGGACCTAAGTTTCGAGGAAACCCCTGTGCGAATACTAGCAAGAGAAAGTAAGACGCTTCGAAACCGAGACATCCCCTATGTGAAGGTGCACTGGAGCAACCACGAGGAGCGGGAAGCGACGTGGGAACTAGAATCGAAGATGAGAGAGGGCTATCCTTATCTCTTTACCGCAAATCAGGATTGAGTTTCGAGGACGAAACTCGTTTTAAGAGGTGAGTGGTGTAATAGCCGCTAGTTTAAAATATTTTAAGGGTCTACTTTTGGTTCGTTATTTCCGCTTTTCGTTTCGGGGGGATTGGGGGATGATCGAATAATTCCTTGTTTCCGGACAGACCGTCGGGGCCCGCGGGTATTTTTAGTTAATAGGGCTCGCGAAACGGAGAGTGGCGGCGAAAACGGTTTTGAATTCCGACGCCGGAATCTCCCGGAATAAATTTCGGAAGGTAACTAACGGTTCAGGTGGATAACGCGGTTTTTCAGACAGACCGGACTCTAGTTCGCACCTGATTTGGACCCGTTTTAACTTGAACTGGGTTGATTCCCCATTCCCTAATTTAACCGCTCCCGCCACCTTAATCACTCCCGTTATTTTTCCCCGTCGTACAACTTCCCATAACTACCCACAACTCCCCTAACTACCCGCAACTTCCCATAACTACCCACAACTCCCCTAACTACCCGCAACTTCCCATAACTACCCACAACTCCCCTAACTACCCGTAACTTCCCGTAACTACCCACAACTCCCCTAACTACCCGCAACTTCCCATAACTACCCACTCCCCATAACTACCCACTCCCCATAACTAACCACTTCCCTTAACTACCCACAACTCCCCTAACTACCCGCAACTTCCCATAACTACCCACTCCCCATAACTACCCACTCCCCATAACTAACCACTTCCCTTAACTACCCGCAACTCCCCACAAGCCCCTACGTACGAGACCCCACTTTCCCAACCTTTCTGTTTCCCAAAACGAACCCCTTCTGCTTCCTCACCGATTGCGCGGAGGATCCAAGAGGCGAGACCAAGGAAGGAGAAGGAGACGTCCCCACATTCCTTGTAGCCGAACTCGCAGGATCGGATCGCCTTTCCCTCCGACAACCGAGGTGAGCACGCTAGGGTTTTGCTTTCTCGCCCCGTTCTTGGTTGGAGCGGACGAGGAGGGGGGGGGGGGGGGGGGGGGGGGGGGGGGGGGGGGGGAAAGAAGGGGCATGGGCATCGCCGGAATCCGGCGCGCACGGCGGCTCCGCATGCGGACTGCCGCATGCGGGCGCCGCCGCTTGCGGGCTGCCGCATGCGGGCTGCCGCTTGCGGGCGGCACCGCATGCGGGCTGCCGCATGCGCGCCGCCGCTTGCGGGCGGCACCGCATGCGGGCTGCCGCATGCGGGCGCCGCCGCTTGCGGGCTGCCGCATGCGGGCGCGCCGCTTGCGGGCTGCCGCATGCGGGCGCCCCCGCATGCGGGCGCCCCCGCATGCGGGCGCGCCGCTTGCGGGCGCCTCCGCATGCGGGCACGGCCGCTTGCGGGCTGCCGCATGTGGGCGCCGCCGCTTGTGCGCCGCCGCATGCGGGCGCCGCCGCTTGCGGGCACCGCCGCATGCGGGCGCCGCCGCTTGCGGGCGCCGCCGCTTGCGGGCGCCGCCGCTTGCGGGCACCTCCGCATGCGGGCGCCGCCGTTTGCGGGCGTTACCGCATGCGGACGGCCGCACGCTGTTAGTACACCGCCCAGCCGTGCGGGGCCAGGCGCGTACCTGTGCGTATTATACGCAAGGTGAGAGGGCGCCGGGCGCTCTAATCATTAGTCTGACAAAGCCTTAAGTTGCTGACTCCTATATGACAGATTCGTGTAGGTCCGGGCGGGCACCCGAGACGCGAGAGAACCTTACATCAGTCAGGAGCGCGACAACAAGGTGGGTTTACGGTCGAGGCTGAGTATTGTGTTGGTAATCCGAATGGGACTTTTTATTATCAATCGGTACTAACGCTGATGGTTTCTATGATGTACTACCTTACCCCGTGACATGGTGACATGGTTACTTGGTTACTTGGTTACTTGGTTACTTGGTTACTTGGTTACTTATGCTCGAGTTGCGACACGCGCACCCGCGGTTTGGCCACCGCAAAGGGTGCTCTTTTCCGGAAAGGCGGTCTTTGACCCGTGTTACCCCACGAGGTGACGTAGTGGGGGGCCCCTGACCGCTGGGGGGTCTGAGGCAGCGAGGTGCGAGCTGTGGGACTGCCGGGATTGGATCCCGATGTAGTCAGGTGTGGGACTGCCGGGATTGGATCCCGATGTAGTCAGGTGTGGGACTGCCGGGATTGGATCCCGATGTAGTCAGGTGTGGGACTGCCGGGATTGGATCCCGATGTAGTCAGGTGTGGGACTGCCGGGATTGGATCCCGATGTAGTCAGGTGTGGGACTGCCGGGATTGGATCCCGATGTAGTCAGGTGTGGGACTGCCGGGATTGGATCCCGATGTAGTCAGGTGTGAGACCGCCGGGATTGGATCCCGACGCGGTCAGGTGTTACAGGTGTTACCGGGGTTACAGGTGCTACAGGTGGTACAGGTGGTTGCGAGTTACCATTACGAGTAGAGCGGTTGTTCCGGCTAGCCTTACTTTGTGGCTTGGTATTACTTTACTGCTTTAGTACTATTTTGATGATAGTGTCGCTGACTACCCACTCTGTGACAGGTACCTCCAGGGGGTAGAGGTAGGCGACGGTGAGGCCGAGTTGGTAGCAGTCGGTCTGAGGGAGCCCTAGTATGCTGTTTTATTTACCTCCTCTGCATTTCATTCAGTATTGTAGGTTACTGTGTGGTTCTCGATACCCTTGTGGGGTCGTGTGGATGTGTGCCGCTTTCTTTCTACTTATGCACTACTATTTCCGTTATTGTTCCCGTGGCCGCTTTCAAAGCGCGCCGCTTGCGGGCTGCCGCATGCGGGCGCCCCCGCATGCGGGCGCCCCCGCATGCGGGCGCGCCGCTTGCGGGCGCCTCCGCATGCGGGCACGGCCGCTTGCGGGCTGCCGCATGTGGGCGCCGCCGCTTGTGCGCCGCCGCATGCGGGCGCCGCCGCTTGCGGGCACCGCCGCATGCGGGCGCCGCCGCTTGCGGGCGCCGCCGCTTGCGGGCGCCGCCGCTTGCGGGCACCTCCGCATGCGGGCGCCGCCGTTTGCGGGCGTTACCGCATGCGGACGGCCGCACGCTGTTAGTACACCGCCCAGCCGTGCGGGGCCAGGCGCGTACCTGTGCGTATTATACGCAAGGTGAGAGGGCGCCGGGCGCTCTAATCATTAGTCTGACAAAGCCTTAAGTTGCTGACTCCTATATGACAGATTCGTGTAGGTCCGGGCGGGCACCCGAGACGCGAGAGAACCTTACATCAGTCAGGAGCGCGACAACAAGGTGGGTTTACGGTCGAGGCTGAGTATTGTGTTGGTAATCCGAATGGGACTTTTTATTATCAATCGGTACTAACGCTGATGGTTTCTATGATGTACTACCTTACCCCGTGACATGGTGACATGGTTACTTGGTTACTTGGTTACTTGGTTACTTGGTTACTTGGTTACTTATGCTCGAGTTGCGACACGCGCACCCGCGGTTTGGCCACCGCAAAGGGTGCTCTTTTCCGGAAAGGCGGTCTTTGACCCGTGTTACCCCACGAGGTGACGTAGTGGGGGGCCCCTGACCGCTGGGGGGTCTGAGGCAGCGAGGTGCGAGCTGTGGGACTGCCGGGATTGGATCCCGATGTAGTCAGGTGTGGGACTGCCGGGATTGGATCCCGATGTAGTCAGGTGTGGGACTGCCGGGATTGGATCCCGATGTAGTCAGGTGTGGGACTGCCGGGATTGGATCCCGATGTAGTCAGGTGTGGGACTGCCGGGATTGGATCCCGATGTAGTCAGGTGTGGGACTGCCGGGATTGGATCCCGATGTAGTCAGGTGTGGGACTGCCGGGATTGGATCCCGATGTAGTCAGGTGTGAGACCGCCGGGATTGGATCCCGACGCGGTCAGGTGTTACAGGTGTTACCGGGGTTACAGGTGCTACAGGTGGTACAGGTGGTTGCGAGTTACCATTACGAGTAGAGCGGTTGTTCCGGCTAGCCTTACTTTGTGGCTTGGTATTACTTTACTGCTTTAGTACTATTTTGATGATAGTGTCGCTGACTACCCACTCTGTGACAGGTACCTCCAGGGGGTAGAGGTAGGCGACGGTGAGGCCGAGTTGGTAGCAGTCGGTCTGAGGGAGCCCTAGTATGCTGTTTTATTTACCTCCTCTGCATTTCATTCAGTATTGTAGGTTACTGTGTGGTTCTCGATACCCTTGTGGGGTCGTGTGGATGTTGAGTTCTTTCTTTCTACTTATGCACTACTATTTCCGTTATTGTTCCCGTTTGGCCGCTTTCAAAGCAACATGACTAGAAAAGAAAAGAACTTCGAAAACTATCTTTTAAAAATCTGGGTCGTGTGGACCTGTTTTCCAACACCTGTGGATTTATGGCATCTTTTCAAACTGTCTTCAAAACCTTGGGTCGTGTGGACCTGCTTTCAAAACTGTGAGTTTATCCTTTCAACTTGATTGGCCACGGGTATTGTTTAGTCTTCATGCACCGTACTACTTCGAACTGTTGTGATTAAATGGGAAAATGATTGCTCATAATCGGCTATTGTAGCAGCCGCGACGCCGTGCATATACAGAGGAGACTCTGCCCGATTTTCGAGTGAATCTGTATATGTGGCAGGTCTGGGCACGCGCCGGGGAAGGAGGTTTCTAAACAAAAAAATTCGTACGCACTTTACGCGTACTTTGAAGTATCGTTTCCGCTAAAATAAAACCCCCGGGGCGTGACACCTGAGGTCCGATTTGCACAGAACCATCCTCATCACACAAAATAGACCTTCAGAAATCGCTGATCACACTGTAAAAGCTCCGCGGAGATCCGGATCATCACAGCGGGGCCATAGGGACGCTAGTGGAGGAGATCGGTGCGGCAATCACGGACGCAATCTGACTTCGGCGGAGCGTACTGGGGAAGATGTTCGCAGCCATGAACGTGCCAAGGTGCGCTTTACCTCGAGTCGTTGGCCTAGTTCATGGGGGTACTCAAAGACCCCAACGTGCTTAGGGACTTTGACCAAACCAAGATCATGACCCTCTCGCCCCTTCCGTAATAAAGATTCTTCATTGATTCTTTGATCATTTAGTTTCTTCGTTGATTTCATAACTTTTCTTTCATATTTTTTTTAGTGAAAAAATTTCACAAATTTTATGTGATGGCATAATAATATGTACTGGTATAGTGATTCGCTCTTTGGGACATTTAAATTTAGTTATTTTAATTTATTTGTTGCATCCTATTATTCTATCGATTTACTCCGCTCCTTACGTCCTTCTTTTATATTTCTCACTTTCTTTCTTTCTATCTTTTTTGAAGACGATGACGATAGACATGAAAAAAAAGTGCATTGGAACTAGTAGGCTCCTTACTTCCTTATTTTATATTTTTCCCTCCATTCTTTTTTAAAACTTTTTTTGAGGACATGATAGATATGATAAAAAAAAAAAAAAAAAGAGCCCGATGTAGCAAGAGGTATGATAAATTATTTCGTATGAATTTAACTTTTAAATCTCAAATTTTATAGGTATGAAAAAAAATGGTCTAACAGTTTGTTAACTTTTATATTGCTTTATTTCAAAAAAATTAAAGATATTTGAATACAAATATTTATATAAATTAATCGCAATTTACTTAATCATAGAAAAATGCGGATTCTATACTAGTATTAAAGATGATAGAGATCCAAGGCAGAGAGAGATGTTTACAGTGTGGTGCACCGGCTTTCGCTAAAGTGACAAAGTGAGGCTAAGACACATTAAGTATATTTAAAATATGATAAAAAGAGTTTAGAATAAGTTTGGTTATGAACAAAAAACATTTGAACCAAAGTTGGGTCGAAAACGGAATTTGAGTGAAGTTCTGTATTGGATTTCGGCTTAAAAGAGATCCAGAGCAGTCAAATTGACTGTGGGTATGTTGGAAATAGATTTCAAGCATGTCTGAGTGATTAGATAGGAGTTAGAGTTTTGTAAAGCGTAAACACACTTTTCAAGGCAACAAGATTTTGGGCATATAATCTTCGGGGTCTGGACCTTGGGTCAAGGGTTCGAACCTTGGCAGCAAAATCCCTACTTTGGAGGAAAGGTCTAGACTTTTTTGTTGAGCACTGTGGACCCAACGTTCGGAATCCGGACTTTTTGGAAAAAAGTTCGGACCTTTATCGCGTACAGAAAAAAAAATCGACGTTCGTGGTCTAGACATCTTGGAAAAAGTCCAAACCTTCCGCCCCTAAAACACAGTAAAAATGGCAAGCTTGTAATAATGTGGTGGGGTTGGTTATAAATGGCAGGGACTTCACTCCTGACCCCTCAACCGTGCAAACCCCCTCTCCCTCACTCTCTCTCTTCTCTTTCCCTCTTTAGAGGTGGAGAAACCCTAGCTTGAAGAGAAGCTCTAGGAGGGTTTTGATCTCTTCCGAAGCGACGAAATGGAAAAGGATCGCAAGGAAAAGACTTTGGGAGGAAGAAAAACCCTTCTCACCTACGTTGGAGCAAGAAATCAAGAGTTGATTTTTTAGAATTTTTTAGCTATAATGGATTTTCGGAATTTTGAGTCTTAAAAGAGTTTCTAATGATTTTTTTTTAATTTCTAAACCTTATTTTAGAAATTTTTCTTTGGATTTGAGAGATCAAGCACCCCTCTTTTCACAAGAGACTGTAAGGTGGTAGATTTCACCGAAATAGATGATCTCAACTCTTTTTCATTTACTTTTCTTTGATTAAGAAGCATTAAGGGGGATTGATACATTTAGTGCATGTGTAGTTGAGAAAATTAGGGTTAGCCCTATGTGGAATGAAAGAGTAAGTATACAAGGTTTAGTCTTGCATAGAAGTGGTTGATAAACCTAGTTCTTGCATGAGTATGGACTTAGGAGAAAAACCTAGGTCAAGATGTGATAGTGTGGCATGAAATCTAAGAGAAAACTATATCAAAATGAGTGGCATTTAACTTAGGATAAACCTAAGATGGAAAAATGTAGAGTTTTCAATATAGAGTCATGAAACTCAAGATTAGAGTGATATGGTTAGTGTTTTGGTGTCCTTGGGTATCTCTTAACCCTAAAGTAAAGAACTTAGGGTTGAATGTGCAAAATGAGCAAATAAGAGAACTTTAATCTAAATTGATGTTCTTGGGGCATCCTATCTCTCCTAGAGTTATTAACCTTGGGTAAAAGAGAAAAGTAAACCAAGTAAAGCTTCAAGAAGCAAGCGAGAGAAAAGTGCCGACGGGAAGGGCGAGAATATTTCGACTCCCGGAGGAAGGGCGCAAATAAGACTCGACTTCTTATGTGAATGAGTGTCAAGGTTAAACTCATTCGAGACAAGTGGGAGAGTGAGCAAACAAGACTCGTCTCTTCGTGGAAAGATGGTTTTATAGGGGCCTAAGCAACCACCGAGTAGAGAAGGAGCGCGAATGAGACAACTATCTATAAGGCACAACTATAAAATTTAAATCATAATATGGTTAGAGTGACCGAGTGCGGTCGAGTTAGATGTGACCCTCGGATAGCGGCATAGTGGAATATGGTTTAGTAGCCTAGTATGGCATGGCATAGTAGCATTGTGGCATTGGGTATAGAATAGTAGTATAGTGATTTTCATATTAGTATACTAGTATAATATTTACAGCTCTCCATATATATATCCTGCTATTAATGCTTTTATTGGACCAAGAGGTGTAGAGCATATTTCTCGGTGGATAAACCCAGTAGGAACTATTCGTAGTTCTCACACCCCGTGGTTTGTATCTTTTTGCAGATTCATGGTGCTGCCGGAGAGGCACATGACAGGGGTAAAAGCCCGACAGAGTAGTGGACCTAGAGAGTCTAGCAGTCTATTTACTTTTGTATTTTAGAGTGAATATTGTATTTGGTGATGAAGAATAAAAGAAAAATTATAACTAATTATTATATGGTAAATGTTCATTTTAGCCTTACATTTCAGCTTTATTCAGTTACGTTCATATTTAAAGTTGAATGTTATATTTTTAGTAGCTTCACTCTGATATGGTATCTCATTGTACTCTTCGTATTGATTGAGATAGTTGTTTCGTTCTTTTCGGATATAGGAAAGGTCATACCCGATTGACGGGTCTATTGGCGTGTTCGAACCGACCAAATTGGCGGTCTTGAAACGTGACATACAGCATGACTATATGTCTATGAAGTTTAAATTTAAAAACTTAAATTTATTATGCTTAAACCCATTAATGTATATATTAATTTTTTATATTTTAAATTAATTATTCAATATAGTATTGTTTATCTATGAACTCGTAAACGCGAAATTATTATGTGCAGAGTGAAGCGATTTTCAGGCGTAAATGCCAATTTTATTGTTAGTTCAGCATAACCTTTTTTAGATCGAAACTCAAACTTTTTAGAAGTATTGTAATTGACTTCGGCTCAAGAATGAAGTCAATTATGAGATAAAAAAATAAGTAAAAAATAATAAAATATTAATCTATCTCTCAGGTATTCAATTTAATTTTATGTCATTTATTTTTACCAAACGAATAATAAAACTGGAGAAATTTCAGTCTTGCATCCATAGAAATAAATAACTTTGTGAATTGCAAACAGTAACAACTATTTCAAAAGTATGCTTTGAAAGGAATTAAAGATACATTCAATCCACTTAAGGGCGCAACTACATTATTCACGGTTTCGACCTAATTTAATTTATTTGGACATTAAGTTTATTATGGACCAAGTTATATTTAACTTATTGGGTTCACACAAATTTGTTGAATTGTTGACGCTAATCATTAATCCAAAAAATTCGAATGGTTAGAAATACGCAACAAATTTACTTAAAGCGTACAATCACAACGCCTATGAATTTTGATCGAACTCAACTCACCTGAATGTTGGGTTTATTATTAGGCCTCTTGTAGTTAGGATTATTATAGACCACAGCTCCACTCAATTTATTAGGCTCACCCGACTCAATTTATTAGTCTCTTGGGGCTATTATCACGGAACCGAAAGTTAGACATATTTTTAACTCATTGATAAATAGCCAACAAATTTAACTTATTACTCTTCTAGTCCCATTATCAGAGGTTAGAAAGTAGTATCGTTAATGGACCTTGTAGAAATTGAATCCAAATTACTAATTTGGAAACCACTTGTGAAACGTAAGTGTTAATCAACTAATTATTTCAAAAATACTGTGTTGATAGAAAAAACGCACATATCATACTTAAGGGCTCGACCGCTCATAAATTTTGATCTTAAAATTCTTACCGTTAAATCTATTATGCACCGCATTTCAGCTCAACTTATTTATCAGCTCAACCTATTAACCAATTTCATCTAAAATTCATTTTATTCTAAATTTACCTCACCTTTACCTTCCGCGAGGAATTTTCGGGTGTGAGCACGCGACATGCGCGACCAAAAGTTGCATGTGGGGCACCGGATATATCTAGAGAGAGAAATTGGTGCTCTTTCCCTCTTTATAATTGGAGATGAAATGCAATACGTCTCCGACGCGGATTCCGGGTTCCACCAACGTTACCTCTCGCCTATAAATAAGGGTGTGCTAGCTAGCTAGCTCTTCCCACCGCTCATTGTAGATTAGAGGCAATCGAAAAAGATAATTAAGTGTGTGGAAGAGTAGAGATCTAAAGAGGGAGAGAGTGTAGAGATGGAGAGTAAATTCCCAATCATCAACATGGAGAAGCTCGAAGGAGAGGAGAGGGCTCAAGCCATGGAGTTGCTTGGTGATGCGTGCGAGAACTGGGGTTTCTTTGAGGTGCATGCATGCACAGCTAAATACACATAAACACATATATACATACACCTTTCTTCTTTAATTTTTTATTAATTTTTTTTTCTTTCTTTTTGTATTTTAACCATAACACATTTTAAGTGGAGAGCATTATCATTTATCAACCAATACTGTAAATTTTAAAATAAAAAATTAAAAAAATTTATACGTACCAAATACCATACTTACTAAAGCTGCTGCTACTGCTGCTTACGGAATTGGATTTTTTTTGGGGGTGGGGGGATGCAGATCCTGAACCACGGGATCACGCGGGAGCTGATGGACGAGGTGGAGAAGTTGACGAAGGGTCACTACAGGAAATGCCGCGAGCAGCGGTTCAAGGAGTTTGCGAACAAAGCGCTCGAGGACGGCGGCAACGGAGTCAACATCTCCAGTGACATGGACTGGGAGAGCACCTTCTTCCTCCGCCACCTCCCTGTCTCCAACATCTCCGAAGTTTCCGATCTTGATGACCACTACAGGTATATTATTATTATTATTATTATTATTATTATTATTATTATTATTATTGTTTGACATTTATAGGTGTACTAGCTTTTTGTACTAACGGTTGGGCGGGCGTCCACTAAACTGTATGAATAGACGAAATTAATTAATATAGTAATACAGAGAATGAACTTTAGCATTATAAAAAAATAATAATAATAATAATAAAATAGTGAACCAACAGAGTAGACCAGCAAGCCTAGCTGAAGGAGTATTATACCTAACTTTTCCATAATTAGGTAGGGGTCAAAATGGTAATTAAACAATTAACGGTGACGTCAACTCAAGATTTTTAAAAAAAAAAAAAAATAATAAGTAATATAGACTTATTACTTGGATGGATGACGTGTGCATCATACATTCCATTTTGAAATGTATGGATAGCATTGCTTTTTTTTAAAAAAAATTTAATATTTAAAAATATTAACAAGATAAGAAAAGAATATGAACTCTTGGATTAAAAAAATACAAAATTTATATTTATATTTTAGTTTAGTAATAGTATTGATCAAAAATAAAATAAGTTATGATAAAAGTGAGATGTCTAATTTTATTCAATTCTTTAGCATAGATTCTCTTTTACATACCAAGTCAAATAGAGAAATGGACACTGCAAATGTCTTTTTTACTTAGTTGTGTTATTTGAGTAAAACTTATCGAAAAAATACTCTTTCGTAACTTAGGCACTTGATTTTTTGAAGCTTCTGCTTTACCAAGTGCTCTGGGATTCGATGCGTAAAGCGAGTTGCCTCTGTTGATTCTTACTGCAGGAAAGTGATGAAGGAATTTGCGGTGGAGCTGGAGAAGCTGGCGGAGCGGCTCCTCGACCTGCTGTGCGAGAATTTGGGGCTCGATAAGGGGTACCTAAAGAAGGCCTTCTGTGGGTCGAACGGCCCGACCTTCGGCACGAAGGTGAGTAGCTACCCACCGTGCCCGCGTCCCGACCTGATCAAGGGTCTCCGCGCTCACACCGACGCAGGCGGCCTCATCCTCCTCTTCCAGGACGACCGCGTCAGCGGTCTCCAACTCCTCAAGGACGACAAGTGGGTGGATGTGCCCCCGACCCCCTACTCTATCGTCATCAACATCGGAGACCAGCTCGAAGTGATCACCAACGGCAGGTACTATAAAAAAAAATAGCTGCATGTCACTAAAAACTTAAATTGTCAGAGAACGGTATTTATAAGAATTTATGTTCAACGTACAGGTACAAGAGCGTCATGCACCGCGTCGTGGCCCAGACCGACGGCAACCGGATGTCGATCGCGTCGTTCTACAACCCCGGGAGCGACGCTGTGATCTTCCCAGCGCCCAATCTGGTTGAGAAGGCGGCGGAGGAGAAGAACGAGGTGTATCCGAAATTCGTGTTCGAGGATTACATGAATTTGTATGTGAGGCACAAGTTCGAGGCCAAGGAGCCCCGATTCCAGGCCATGAAAGCCGTCCCCGTGCCGCCAATTGCCACCTAGTAGCTAGATAGCTCCGTAAACCTTAAAGCAAGGTTGAATCACTAGTATATATATTTATATTTACTTGTTGCAATTTCGATGGTTATTATTATTATTATTATTATTATTATTATTATTATTATGGATCCTGTAATTAATTAGTGCATGTAGGTAACCCAGCTAAGTAAGGGATAATTAGTAAGCATGTTTGTTTTTGAGAAGGTATGATAAGGGGTCTATGTGGGGTACTATTGGTGGCCTAAGCATAAGTGTAACCTTTTGTGTAATCTATTGTGAAGCAGATTTCATGTGGTAGATTACACGTATTGTTTGAGTAAGACTACGAGTATTAATAATATTATCTCATTATATATATTGTCTTTATATGTTGCTTGAATATATCCATGTTCATATTGGCATTATGATGTAGTGAAATTTAATTGGTGGATATTTTGCTTTTCTTTAAATGGGTACTAGTACCTACCACAACTGCTAAACTAAATTTGAATTTTATTACCAAACCAAACTATCCAAGTGGCAGCATTAAGAGGCCATTTGGTTGAATGTTATTAAAAATATAGTTTAGTTAAAGATATCAAATAGTTGGCACTACTTGATTAGAAATACGCAATCAATTTATTTAAAGCGTACAGATACAGCGCTTATAAATATCGATTGTGATTCGATTCAATTCGGCCATTTTAAAGAATTGTACACTTAAAGTATATAGACACAGCGCCCATAAATCTTAATTATGATTTGACATGATCCGACCCTTTAAAAAAATATCTACTAATCTCGATTGTAACTTGGCCCAATCCGACCTATTTATCCCTTTTAAAGAATGCTCACGGATATCGATTATGATTTTGCCCAATAGCCTATTTAATAAATTGTACACTTAAAGCGTATAGATACAGCGCCCACGGATCTTGATTGTGAGTCGATTCAATCCAGCCCTTTTAAGAAATTGTATCTACAAAAATTTATCGTATGCAAAAATCGAATCTGTGACCTCTGGCTCTGATACTATTTATCGAATTATTGACGCTAACCATTAATTCCAAAAACTCAAATTATTAAAAATATGCAATCAATTAATCTAAACCGTACAGATACAATATTCACGAATTTTGATCATAACTTGATCCAACCAATCTCGTGCGGCCACTTCAAATATGACTTGGCCGAATCCAGTCTCACGCCATTTCGAACGTGACTCAGCCCAATCTAGCCTCCCGCCACATAATAAGAAGTTGATTCCTTTAAACCAACAGAAGATGTATACAGTCAAAAAATACATCAATTTTAATTACATGTATTTTATTTGGAGATGTATAAAGTTAAAATATACAAAAGTTTTAACTAAATGCATTTTGGTTGGTAGTATTTAGCAGGAAATGAGGCAAATAAAAATAATTTGTTCGGTTGCGTACGGTTAAGAAGTGTATTTTTAAAATATTTTATATATGTGGTGATGAGATTGTCTCCTATATAGAAAAGTCAAAAAAAAAAAAAAAAAAAACACTCTATTTTAGAAGTGATTAGAAAAATAATTAGAGTATGATCAATTTAATTATTTAAAATTACTTTCTGTTGAAAGTATGATCAATTTAAACATATTTCAGCCTTTGAATTCAAATATATCAAAAATAAACGCTGAATTTTTATATAGGGGCAATTTTCTACATACCCCTAAAAATTTTCCTGTTTTTAGATTTACTCCTCTTAGAAGGCTAATATTAAAACTACCCTTCTTACGTTCCAACTTTTTTCCAAAATATCCCTGAAGTTAAACTCTGTTAGTGTACCGTTTGGAACTGCCGTTATCTGTGTGTAATTACTATTTTACCCTTTCAAATATACCCTAAATTCTAAAACTCTAAACCCCTAAACCCTAAAACCCTAAAACCCTAAACCCTAAATCCCTAAACTCTAAACTCTAAAACCCTAAAAAATCCTAAACCCTAAACCCTAAAACCCTAAACCCTAAACCCTAGAACCCTAAAAACCCTAAACCCTAAACCCTAAAACCCTAAACCCTAAACCCTAAAACCCAAAAAAATCCTAAACCCTAAACCCTAAACCCTAAACCCGGGCAAAATAGGTATATCTGATAGTTTTCAACTCCGATTATTATTTTACTCTAGTTTAACCCTAGTTAACTTAACAAAGGAAAACGGTAGGGGTATTTTTAATAACGGTGGAACGTATGAAGGGTATATTGGAAAGAAAAAAATAAGAGGGATAAATCAGATATTTCTTCATATTTCAGGGGTACACAAGCAATTATCCCTTTTATATATATATAACTAGGCTAGAATACTATCGATACTATCAAATTATTAGTGCTATCAATTTTTTAGCCCTTGGATTAAGAAACGTACGGTTATGATGATAATGATTCCCTAGAGTTTAGTAGATAGTTAGTTGAATTGTAAAATTTTAGGAAATCACTATAATCCCAACTGTACATTCTTTCATCCAATGACTAAAAACTTGGTAGCACAATTACTAATTGTTTGGTGCTTTCAATAGCATAATAGCCGGACTATATATATATATATATATATATATATATAGAGAGAGAGAGAGAGAGAGAGAGAGTATAATTTATATATTTTCAAAAGCACAAAGGCAACTATGCTTGTGAATTTTTTACTATTGGATTTGCATTGAGATTTGTATTATTATAAAATCAACTAAAAATAGAGAAAAAGTAAATAGCACAAATCTCAATACAAATCCAATAATAAAAAATTTACAAGTATATTTAGACTTGTACTTTTGAAAGTATATATATATATATATATATATATATATATATATATATATATATATATATATATATATATATATATATATATATATATATATATATATTAAGATTTTGAGTTGGTCGTTCATGCTTAAATTTGATGTTACTTTTATTATGAATCCGAAGATAAATTCCAATTTATTAATAGCGCTACTCATAACATTAATAACTATTAAAATATTATAAATCTATTTTGCAATGCTTTTCAATCATCAACCGTTCCTAACACAAATGACAAAAAACTTAATAATTAATATCTGAGATTTCAAATTTGAAGCTAGTAATTTCATATTTCAAAATAAACGAGGTATCTTTCTCTCTCTCAAGAGAGAAAAAGAAAAAGAAAAAAAAAAAAATTCAGAGTCGATCAGGAATTTGGTATGTAATTAACAATCCTGCAGATTATATCTGAAGCTGAAAAATTATACTTTAAAAATATTATTTTCAAAACAAAATAAATTATCTTTCTAATAAATCATAAATAACAAAATTATTAAAAAAAAAAAAAATCATACCGAATAAATTATAACTAACTAATTTATTCCGACATCTAAGTAAAATTTGTTGTCCCTTTTAAAGAACAAAAGTCAGACATCTAACCTTCAAATCACACCAAAAAAATCCAAACAGGATCTAATAGAGATTGCTCTGGATTTTGCCCGACAGATTTTACCTACAATGCGGTTGACTGCCGTTTTTTTATTCCCACCAATAACTGATAAAAGTCAAATACGATTTTCTGGGTAAACAAAGGGACATGAACTAAACCAATTTTAAGATACATATTTGAATATATAGGATTTATAAACATCCAAAATCTTGTACCTAAATTGAGAGTAGCAAAGTATCAATATTTTTTTTTTAAAAAAAAAAAAGAAAGGAAAGAAAATCTCCAACTTTTTCCCAAATAACAAGTAAAGGAGGAAACTAGACTCACCTTGCTGATCAAACCTAGGGCAAGCACAGGCATACCTTATCATCACTTGAACATCTATATATTTTCAAACACTAGATGGATAAAATTTTTAAGCCCATTTCAGTAAAAATAAATAAATAAAAGTAAATGGTCAAACAATCAAATTGATCAATCATGGAGCAGTTTGCATGATTAGAAAAATTCACCTTTTAACCTTTTACACAGCAGGTAAATCACACAGATGGCATGATCAAGATCCTCTGAGAAATAAAATCTCCAACAAAATCTACTGACATCAGCAGAGGAACAAATCCGATCACCCAGAAAACAGCTTTACAATTAATTATAAGCACAAGTTCTTCACATAATCAAACTATGACATGTAAATTGGATTTAGAATATAATCAAACTATAGCAGATTTAAGTATTTTACATATAAGTAATTCATCAGTAATGTTTCAAAAGAAAATTTTGTTTAAAATTTATGAAAAATGACCTTCCAGGAAAAAGAATTCCAGAAAAAAATCATTGGAGTGGCCATTTTGCAACACAAACTAGCCAAGGGGAGGTGTCTACAGAATGAGACAATTCAAAAATTGGCAGAGTATCTGAAGCAGGGAATCCTGTATAACTCAGTTCTCTGATTAAACAGGGTATCTCCTTACCTTCTGTAATTTTCAAAAATAACTGAAATAGTTCATATATTTAAAAAAAAAAAAATTCTCCATCATATATAATTTATTTATATTGTCCAAAAAATATTTATATGTACTTATCAAAAAGCTAAAATATTTATCATCTTACAGTATATATGCATAAAAAAAATAAAAAAATAAATAAATAAATAAATAAATATATATATATATATATATATATATATATATATATATATATATATATATATATATATATATATATATATATATATATATATATATATATATATATATATATATATATATATACTTTTTTTAATTGTATGCGATGTGGATTGATATTGAACGCGCGTTCAAGAAGTGTCCACATCGGATACGCGAGTGTCCGACACGGGCACGCAAGTGACCGATACAGATATGCAAGGCTTATAGAAGTATCCGTGATACATAGAAACAGAATCAATTGACATATACTATTTCCCTTTCTTTTCTGTTGCAGCTCTCAATATCTAGAGTGTCAACTCTTCATTGATTAGGTAAATCTTTGGCCTAAATTTAGATCAGTGCTTCTTTCTAATGCATCAAGTAAATAATGTCCACAAGTCTCATTTCCCTCTGCAATATTTCTCCTGGAAGGGAAATTAGGTTGTGACTATTGTTGCAAAAATATTAACTAATTCAGATGATACACAACTAATGGAAGCAAAAAAGCATAATAACACATATCTACAAGATGAGCTTTTGGGCTACACTACCTAACAAACCTAAAAAGTAAAAGAATGAAAGAATGCAATTTCCTGATTTTATATAACATAGGCAACATGTATTTGGTTGTCTTTCAAATTACATGTCCTTGCTCTTGCTTCTCCTTCTGTGGAGCTTCTCCCGAGAAAGTGGACTACGCCTGTCGTTGTAAAAAAATTTACGAATGTGACAAGATTACCATGTATTTGACGAGAAAACCATTTCTATTTATATTTATCCTACTCATGACATATAATAGTATAATTTACCTTGTAGTCGGCCTCCCAAAATCTGCTAACTGCACCAAAGTAAAGAAAAAATATAAATATATATATATATATATATATATATATATATATATATATATATATATATATATATATATATCAGACTAAGAAGTAGAACATCAAATATTGGAATTCGAGAAGTTGTTGTCAAAATATCTAAAAGAACTATAGACTGATAGGATTCAATGTTTTTATAGGTATTTAGTAATACCACTAGGAACTATCTAGCTTGGTCTATCGGGGGGGGGGGGGGGGGGGGGGGGGGGGGGGTTTTAGTACTACTGTGAAAAATAAGGTCAAAATGTGTTGATTCCTGAGCAAGCAAGGCCAAACACAATGATTTAGATTAGGGTTTGCTGCCAAATACCAACTATGTTGAACGGTTTAACTAGGTCCAAAATGTTAAGACATCAAAGCATCAAAAGCAAAATGAATAGGCAAAATATTTCAATACTTAGAGAATTACCCAAAACTAAAAAATATTCAAATATGCCAACGTTTTTGACCAAGAAGCCTAAGAGAAAGTTAGATGTCCATAGACACTTACAGGATCTATTTTTGAATTGCTCGGTCTACCTTGGCTAGCAACTGGATGTCTCGTCAGCGTAGCATGTGATACACGGAGGAGAAACCCACGAATATGATTGTAGATGCTGCAACAAAAGGGGTTAATTAATAGGGTAATACACAAACGTGTCTCATATATGTGTTAATATATTCTATGGCAAATGGAAAAAAACATCACAAGTAGATTTAAACACATGACAAGCAAATAGAGATGGCATTTAACTATAGGCTCATCTGATAAACAGAAAATTTGTTCTCGACTGAAAGCACAAGTTAGTGATTGCCGGCACGGCAAAGGATACAAAGACTGCTCAAAAGAACACAATATAGAGAGTTGTGACAATTTCTTTTATGCTTCATTATTGAAATTTTCTTTACTTTTCCACGTATTCCAATGGTTATATGCCTCGTCGGTAAATCTTATTGACCTGTCATAACTGTTGGCTATTTATTTATAGGTTAAAAAATAGGTGAAACTTTCTACCCCGTGACAATAGGTCCAGAAAACTAATAAATTGAGTTGAGTGAGCCCAATAAGTTGAGCGAGGATGCGGTCCATATAGACCTAACGGTAAGAGGCCCAACAATAGATCTAACGTCCAGGTGGGTTGAGTCCGGTCGAGACCCGTGGGCGCTATGTTTGTACGCTTTAAGTGAATTGGTTGCATATTTCTAACAGCTCGAGCTTTTCGGATTAATGGTTAGCGCCAACGATCCAACAATAACTGCATCTTATACATACTGATAAGTAGTTTACTTTTGGTTGTATTAATCTTGTTAAGTTTTGCTTCAGCCTCATGAAATGTGATAACCACACAATACTTTTCAAAGAAATTTAAACAACCTATTAACTATTGAATAAGTAAGGAAGCCATATTTATAATTTTCTTCTCTCACTTTCTGAAAAAATAATCAATTTGGACATAAAAAAGGTGGTAGCAGGTAAAGAAAAAATATAGGCTATGCAATCAAACATTTGCAACCTGAAAATGAAGCATATGCCTAATGAGAAATTATTGCTTGAACTGGCCAGGAGACCATCCCATTCAGAAATATTATCATTTGGGTGCGCAATAAAAAATATTCAAGAATACAAAACTTATTCAGGAATATGAGCAGAATTTTGATTGGACTGATTTACAGATAAAGTGGCAGAATACGGGCAGCCAATAGTTTATTATATCCAAGATATCTACCTAGACAGCAACCTTTCTCCTATCTCTATGATGGCCTATTCGCATACACAACTATCTTTTCGCCAGGGGAAAAAATAAAAGAAAGTTTATACCTCAGTCGGTGTCTGTTGCATGTTGCAAAGAAGGCAAGAAAACCATATAAAATGCTTCGAAGTGCATGAAAAACCTAGAGAAATCGAAACAAATAAGTTTTAACATAAGGAGCATAGATATAGATAAATTACCAGCGAGGTCCTATTACCTGAGAGAAAAGGTCATTCCAAAGTGACCGCCACATGGAAGATTCAAGGCGACTAACTGATGTTTTAGATGTAGACGCAAATTGAAATATGGCACTTATAGATGACCAAGTCTCCACTAGTAGGTAATACATGTTGACAAAGAACATTGCTACCAAATTTGCTAATGCAAGAACCAGTCGAACAGGTGCTACCAAAATCTCCCAAAGGACCCAAAAAATAGGGTATATCACATAAGTTGCTGCCACCAGATAGTAAACATGGGTAACACATTAGATTTAATTCAAAATGTAGACAAAATGAGAAAACAAAGAAACTAGAGGAGAACGTACCTAGGTTCCATAAAGTACTAAAGGCAAACCAGAAAGGCAAAACAATAACCTGAACAGTGCCCACAATAATGCTGTATGAAGATCCCAAAACAAGCCATAACACTGAACTAACGCTTTCTACTGCTTCAACACATATGTTCCATAAGGGGAGAATTAACTCCACAAGCTCCATCAATGGGCCAGAAATTGGCTTTGTCAAAACCGAAATAACAGACTTTGTGGCCCGCATGATTGAAAGGAACCACTTGAGTGCTATCTCAAAGTTATGCAGAAAAAGCATAGTTCCCAAATATTTAATCCTCGAAACCATTTCCCAAGTTTCTATCCAGTCAAAGAAGGGGCCAAACAGGCGTGATGCAGTTGCCTTTAATAGTGGAACATTCTTATACAGGTCATAAAATCCTATAAGGACAGTGATAATAGAAATCAGTACATACAAGGCCCTTGCTAAAGGGCACATCCATGGACGGTAAATCTTGCAGACCACCGGATATGATTGAAGGAAAATGACCCAAGAAGGAAGACCATACTCTAATAAAGTTAGCAATCTCAGATCAGACATAATTACTTCCTTCAGTTTAAATGGAAGGTCATGGTCATTAAATCTGAATAATATGAGAACATCCTTGTAAATCGTAGGTTCGAAAACTGGACTCGAGCTCTCGCTATCATTGCTGGGCGAGGAAGAAGATGATTCTGAATATGTTGGTGAGCTCACAATTTCACTGTAAACTTCCACTGAATCTTCACCAAATGCATTTGATTTCATTATCTTCCTTCTCTTGTAAGGACCATCAGGAGGTGGCAGTGTGTTAGGAGAATGAGTAGATCGAGAATTAGAAGGAATAAGTTTTTCTTCATGAAAGCCTGCATTACATCTATTATCGTCCTCCCTGCAATGGGTTGATATATCTTCCTGAGCATCATAAAATACATCCCCTGTAAAAAGGAGTATATTAATGCTTTCAAACATGTAATATACAGATCAATAATGGAAGGTGGTTAGTTTTGTATACCATTATTACAGTTACTATCCAAGTAATCTAGTAAGAGAGTACGCTCGTAGTAGCTCCCTGAATACCATGAAGAGATTAAGGTTGAAGCTTGCTCGATACTATCAAATTCCCACCTTTTCATTATCTTAGCCTCCAATGCCATAGATGTATCAGTCTGCAAACAATGCAAAAGATATCAGAATGTGTCATCTAAAGAATTTAGTACAACTAATGGGTTTCTGGGTAAGGCAACAAAGAAACATCACCTGAAGTTCATTCAGGTAATTTACACCCCGAACATGCGCCCACTCCACTTCAAAAACAATAAAACCATATAAAGTACGATGTAACTCCTCATTCAAGAGATAAGATGATTCCTTGAGTTTCTTCACCGGAAGCAAAGTTTTCTTTTGAGATATTGCAGCATCAATAACAGTATACCATCTAGATAATTTATTCCGCATAACCGGAGTGGATCCTGAGCTATTTGAGAAGTCAAGCCTTTTTCCATTATCGACTCTCTTCCTCCTGGCGCTAGTGTTTGCGAAAGGAGACAACCTGGACTGGAAGGGGAAAAACTACAAATTGAGTAATCCAGAACTTCAAAAGTTATTAAAATCATAATGTTAAAGTATGGAGGTGCGCATATATATTACCTTTGTAACCATCAATTGCCATAGGTGAGCAGGTCGCGTGTCCTGGTCGATCAACCACGGACGGTTGTCAACTAGGATAAGGAACTTCTTACTTTTAGGAACCAAAAAAAGAGTCAAACGCGAAAGATAAGATTGCAAATCCCTGCAAAGAACAAATCAAAGTATGAGTATTTATGTATACAAATTTTTCTAACTTTTATATGATAAAATCATAAGCACCAGGGGCAGGACACAAAGATTACCAGTAATTACGATCAATACTAAGAACAGCATCAGAATGTTTTGGGAAATTTACATTATCAGTACAACGAAATTTACCAAATTTGAATACTTATGTAATAAATGCAAATTCTGGTAAAGTCAAGAGGAAGCAAAACGTTGGCATTCAAAGCATTTCTAAGATAGTAAGATAGATAACAACACTATTTTATACACCCAATTAAAAGTTATCATCATGCTGTAAAAGATTGGCAACTAATTAATAGAATGAAGTTGCATAAAGCCAAAAACTCAATTAGACATAAAGATTCGATTTTCTTTCAAATATCAGAGTCGGAAAATACTATTTATAGAACTGGAGTAAAATTGGAAAGCATATGCATCCATGTCAGAGTATGGAGACTAAATTAGCATTTCTATCTCTTCTTTCCTCTCTTTCTCATTGAATATATCCAACTAAGTTGAAAATTATACAGAATATTATTCTGCTCAAATTCAAAAAATTACCAAAAAATTACGTTTCTAAGTCCAAAGTATTAACTTGAATCCACGAACAAAATTAAAGAATGAAATAGACATACCCGATTTGCAAACTGGTGAGAGAAAAGAAACAATCATCTTCTTCATCTTTATCTTTTTCCATCGCACTAACTCTGTAATCACATCAAATCCAAAAAAAAAACCCTAAAGAACCCATAAAAAACGCTCAAATTGATCAAAATGACATCAAATTAAACCAAAATCAGCATACCTAATGTACGAATCAAAAACACCCCATTCTCGTCGCCGCCGACAAAAATTCCGAAAACCAAAATCAAACACTGCCTCGGTTCGGTCCAATGCCGAGGAAGGAGACGAGCAATTAATTAAACCAATACGGAGCAATTGATCGCCTCCGGAGCCTCACCACCCCCCTCCCCTCTCTCCCTCTCTCTCTCTCTCTCCATCTCTATCGCCACGTCTCTATCGCTCTCTTTAAGCGATCGACCGCAACAATTAATGGGGGTTCGCTTCGCTCACAAGGCATGTCGGGGGGCGATTATACCTCTCGTCCTCGGGACGATACGCGCGCGCGCCGTAGAAAAGGCGGCGCCGCCACCTCACCGATCCGCCGCGTCCGCGCGCGCGCGCACACCGCTGCCTCTCCTCGGCGATTTCTTTTTTTTTTTTTTTTTTTTTTTTCGAATTTCTGGGGATCTGGTGCTCCGCCGCTTCCGAGGGGCCGTAACGGGGACACGCGGGAGACGGAGGAGGTAACGGAGGAAGAGGAGAGAGAGAGAGAGAGAGAGCGGGGCGGGCAATGATGAGAGGAGACGGAGTCGTTGGGCTAACGAAACGGCGTGACGACTGTTGGTTCGAATCGGGTGCTCGAACCGTCGAACAAGATAGCGAATTTCGCCGATCTCATTCCGCCACGTGTGCTTTCGTTTGCGCGTTTGAGATTGGGGGATTGGTGTGTGGTGTTGTGGAGGTTGTACCGTTCTAGGGAAGGTGAGGTGGTTTTGTCGCATTAGGGAGGGAAACGGCGAGGAAGTGAGCGTGAGGGGCGTAATACTATTGCCTACACCGGGTGTATAAATAAACCAAAGTATTGTAAACCTATTTTACTTAATTATTTCGGTTATATTTTATATAGGGATAATTGTCTGTGTACCCTTGAAATATGAAGAAATATCTGATTTACCCCTCTTATTTTTTCCTTTCCAATATACCCTTCATACGTTCCACCGTTATTAAAAATACCCCTACCGTTTCCCTTTATTAAGTTAACTAGGGTTAAACTAGAGTTAAATAATAATCGGAGTTGAAAACTATCAGATATACCTATTTTGCCCGGGTTTAGGGTTTAGAATTTTTTAGGTACCGTTTGGTTCGGGGATAAGAAAAATTTTGTTATACCGGGGATAGGTATAGATTATGGTATTAGCAGGAATTAGTATAAATTTGCGTTTGGTTGGTTTTATGAGTTATACCGGGATTAAAGGAAATTGTGTTTGGTAAATTATATAGGAATAAGGAGAATAAGATGAATAGGAAAAAATTGTGTTTGGTTGAGTATAGAGGAATAAGAAGAATTGAGAAGTGATAAATTTGTGTATTGACTATTTTGCCCTTTATGATATAATTTATAAATAAAATAATTTATGATATTAAGCAACCTAATAATAAATTTAAAATATTATTTAAAATTGTAAAAAATATTAAAAAATAAATAATAAATAATTAAAATTACTTAAAAATGATAAAAAATTATATATTAAAATATTTTTCCAAAAAAATATTAACTTGTTCCAACTGCGAACAGCTTGTGTTTCAGGACCGCTCGTGGCGTCAATTTTATGTGAAAACGGTTATAACTCTCATCCGCAAGACTCTACGAAAGTATTATCTGATCGCTAAAATATAGTCATTCCGACAGTTAAAATTTTTAGTACACTATAGTTGAAATTTAATTATAAAATTTAAATTTAAAATTTAGTTTGAACAATGAATTAAATTAAATTTTGAATATTAAATTTGAATTAACAATTAAAAAAATCTAATTAAGCTGGATCAAAATTAAATTTAATTAAAGGTGAGTTAAAATTTTGTTACATTTAGTTTAAACACATGTTTAAAATTTTATTCGTCAGAATTTAAAAAAAATACAAAATTTTTCAATATATATATAAAGAAAAAAAAAAGCACTATATAATTATTGTTAGCAATAAACATTTAAATTTAAGTTAGAATATGTCAAACATTTTTTATAAAATATAACAGACGAATTTACTATTTTTAAAATTTAAATTTTATTATAATTTTTTAGATAAATATAAAAAATTAATTTATATTGATTTGAAATATTATTAAAATAATGATAATGTGCATTAAATACATAAATGAATAAATTAATAAATACATAATATATTTAGCTAAGATTTTTTTTTTTTTTTTTTTTTTTCGTTGTCATGTGCTCGTTTTTTTTTGCAAGATGATGGGAAATAGTTTTTTTTTTTTTTGGAAAATGAAACTGGAGAGGGGCCGCAGAGGGGCGCGGCGCGGAGGAGAGGGGCCGCAGATGGGCGCGGCCGGAGAGGGGCCGCAGAGGGGCGCAGCAAAGAGGAGAGGGGACGCAGAGGGGCTCGGCGCGGAGGAGAGGGGCGATCTGAGATGGAGGTCGCACGAGTTGAAGGAGAAGATGGATGGAGTAATAAATGGAAAAGAGGAAAGGAGGAGGATGGAGATGCCTCGATCCCCGTGCAATTTTTGAATCCCACTTAATTCCATGGGGGGTGGGAATTTGTATTCCCACCCCCATCCCCGTAATTCCGGGTTTGTAGGAATTCCAATTCCTACAAACCCGGTTCCCGTTTGGGAGTGGTAACAGGGATAAGGGGGTTATTCCCCCCTTATCCCTGTTACCAAATGCAGCCTTAGGGTTTTAGGGTTTAGGGTTTAGGGTTTTTTAGGGTTCTAGGGTTTAGGGTTTAGGGTTTTAAAGTTTAGGGTTTAGAATTTTTTAGGGTTTTAGGGTTTAGGGTTTAGGGTTTAGGGTTTTAGGGTTTAGGGGTTTAGGGTTTAGGGTATATTTGAAAGGGCAAAATAATAATTACACACAGATAACGGCAGTTCCAAATGGTACACTAACAGAGTTTAACTTCAGGGGTATTTTGGAAAGAAGTTGGAACGTAAGAAGGGTAGTTTTAATATTAGCCTTCTAAGAGGGGTAAATCTGAAAATAGGAAAATTTTTAAGGCCCCGTTTGGTAACAGGGATAAGGGGGAATACCCCCCTTATCCCCATTACCACTCCCAAACGGGGATGGGGTTTGTAGGAATTGGGATTCCTACAAACCCCGTATAAGGGGGATGGGGGTGGGAATCCGAATTCCCACCCCCACATGGAATTAGCTGGTATTAGATTCTTTTTCCATTCTTGCACGCGGATCGATGGAGGTGGAATTAAAAACTATTTTGAGGTGGAATTAATTAGCGCAGGGAAAAAGAGGAGAGAGAGAGGGGGGGGGCGAGGGGAGGCGACGAAGACGAAGAGGAATGGGGGCGGCGGCGGCGCCGGGGGAGGAGGCGGCGGAGGTGATGGGCGGCGGAGGAGGCGGCGGAGGGGGGGGTTTAGAGAGGATTCTGGTGTCGGTGCGGCTGCGGCCGCTCAACGCGAAGGAGACGGAGAGAGGCGACGCATCGGATTGGGAGTGCATCAACAACACCGCCGTCATCTTCAAGAACAGCCTCCCCGATCGATCCGTGTTCCCCGCCTCGTACACCTTCGGTGAGTGAGTCGTTTGATCCGTTCGAGCTGGTGTAAATGCAAAATCGGAATCGTGGTTGGTGTTTTGAACGATCGGGGGATTTGGAAATGGTTTCGATTTTGGGATTTTTGTGGCAATTTGTTTGGGATTTTGGTGAAATTTGAATTTGATGTTTCTTTTCGGACTTTTTTTGAATCGCGGTTGGATTTTGGAATAATGGGATGCTTCAGGAGATAATGTGGTTGGAATTTTGGACAATGTGGTTGGAATTTTGGTGAAGTTTAAAAGTTAATGCCATGAATTTGATGTAATTTATTTTGATTTGTATTATAAACAGCTTTGATGCAATGAAATCTATGATTTTAGTGCTTTTTGATAATGCAAGTGATGGATACAAAATGATGCAAAAATGTTGAATCTATTGTTCCTATACAAAACAATGCAAAAAATGTCGAATTTATTGTTCTTCATTCCTTTTATAAGAACATTTCATATTCATATTTTTTTTTCAATCTATATGCATTTCCATCTCTGCAAAAAAAAAAAAAAAAAACATGTAATTTAAACTCTCTCTAAATATTTTTTACAAATTTAAATAATATTTTAAATTTATTATTAGGTTGATTAATATAATAAATTATTTTATTTATAAATTATATCATAAAGGGCAAAATAGTTAATACACAAATTTATCACTTATCAATTCTTCTTATTCCTCTATATTCAACCAAACACAATTTTTTCCTATTGATCTTATTCTCCTTATTCCTATATAATTTATCAAACACAATTTCCTTTAATCCCGGTATAACTCATAAAACCAACCAAACGCAAATTTACACCAATTCCTGCTAATACCAGAATCTATACCTATTCCCGGTATAACAAAATTTTCCTATTCCTGTTACCAAACACAGCCTAAGGGTACGTAGGAAATTGCCCCTTTTATATATATATATATATATATATATATATATATATATATATATATATATATATATATATATATATATATATATATATATATGAATCTGTGAAGTTGCGATTCACGTGTTAATTAGCTTAATTAGCTTGTTAAATTTAAAACTTATTTATTTAAAAATTTTAAATTTAAATTTATTATTTAGAATAAATGATAAAAAAATTTATTATAAAGAAAAAAAAAATAAACTTATTAATTTTCCTACTAATTGAAAAACTCTTTAAATTATTCTCTTCTTGAGAATAGATAGCTCTTCATCTTTTCTATTACTTGAACACCAAATATTATTATATTATGCCGGTAAAGCAAAAAAAAAAAATGCTAAAAAAATGTGGCATTCTAGAATTTGAAATAGTTCTGTAAATAAGATATAAATAGCACTAAAACTTTTTAATCCAGCTATAATATTTTGGATGGTAGTAAAGCCCGAAAGGTTAAGACGGTTGAGCGTGTTAGAGTTAGAGCAGTTCTAGAATGGATGACCCTCTAAGAAGTGGGGCGTCGCAGTTAGTATCAAAGCCAATCATCAGTCGGAAGTGTGAGATGAGTCTCAGCTGAGCCAGTGTTATATAGCGGGTAGAGTCACAGCCAGTGTTATATAGCGGGTAGAGCGTGGCTTTCCGGCTAATGATCATTGTGGGTGGAGTGTAACTCCTCACAAGATTGACCAAGACTAATGAGACGAGTCTTACATCGCCTAGTACTTATGAATATATTTGAGCCCGACGTTAAAAGAGAGAAAAATATGACACCCTAGAATTTGGAATAGTCTTATATATGAGATATAATAATGCTAAACATCTTAACCCGATTATAGCATTTTTGATGATAACAATGCCCAAAAGGTTAAGAGGATTAAGCGTGCTAGAGCCATAGTAGTTTTAGAATGAATAATTTTCTCGGCGTCACAAAAGAGCTTATATAAAGTTCAATAAACTTGATTTATATGCCATAAACTTTCTAATTAAATTTTATATATCTTGAAATTTAAATCTAAACTAATGTGATCTACACTATTAAAAATTTTATCTATACAAGTTATAAATTTATATATCTAATATAATAAACTTTAGAAGAAAATGTTGCTGATTTTTACACGTGTTTGATGTATAAGAATTAGATTTTCAAAATTATAATATTTTAAAAATTGTACACAAATATGTATAAAGGACTCTTATATGCTTGAGATTATATCCGTTAAATTAAATTTAAGAGAGCCATACCCCTATACTTTTTTTTTTTTTTTAAGTTACCATCCATCCATATTTATTCAACGGTTCAGATTTGATTATTTTTAAGTTGTGACCTATAATAGCAGGTCACTTTGAGGGAGGTACCGGTTACCAGGTACCCAAAACAGAATTATTTTAGTCTTTTACTTCAAGGATAATTAAGTAATTTTATCTCTATTTTGAAAATTTTTATTTTTGTAAATATTATAAATTTTAAAAATTTGAATATAGTGAGAGTTTATATTTTTGGAAAGATTGTAAATTTTAAATATTCCAATTTAGTTATATTGTTAAATGATAATATTTTAATTATTTTTATTTAATATATTATAAATGATTTTAATTTTAGTAAATTATTTTTAGAAATTAGAATTTAGGAATATATTAATTTTTATTATCAATTTTTATTATCAATTTATACTTTAAATTATAATATATAATCTCATTATTTTAAAAGATCAAATTTTACTAGTTAAATTTGATTTAACTTAGCCCGTACAATTCTATTCTAAAAATAAATTTAAATTATACCATATATTTCTATTAAATCAAATATTTACGCACATTGAAATTTTTTAAAATTGTAACAAAAAATTAATGTTTAAATTAAAAAAATTTTAAAATTTTTTAAACAAATTAAATTCTTTAAATTAATGCCTAAATTGTAATTCTAAAACTCTTTAAATTAATGCCTAAATTGTAATTCTACAAATTTTCAAATTAAACTCTTTAAATTAATGACTAAATTTTAATTCTAAAATTATTTAAATTAATTACTAAATTGTAATTCTAAATTTTTTTAAATTAAACTCTTTAAATTAATGCATAAATTGTCATTCTAAACCTCTTTAAATTAAACTTTTTAAATTAATGCCTAAATTGTAATTCTAAAACATTTTAAATTAATGCCTAAATTGTAATTCTAAAATTTTTAAATTTAAACTCTTTAAATTAATGCATAAATTGTAATTCTAATTTTTTTTAATTAAACTCTTTAAATTAATACCTAAATTGTAATTTTAAAAATTTTTAAATTAATGCCTACTAAATTGTCATTCTAAAACTCTTTAAATTAAACTTTTTAAATTAATGTCTAAATTGTAATTCTAAAACTCTTTAAATTAATGTCTAAATTGTAATTCTAAATTTTTTTAATTTAAACTCTTTAAATTAATGCCTAAATTGTAATTCTAAAATTTTTTAAATTAAACTCTTTAAATTAATACCTAAATTGTAATTATAATTTTTTTAAATTAAACTCTTTAAATTAATGTCTAAATTGAAATTCTAAATTTTTTAAAATTAATACCTAAATTGTAATTATAAATCTCTTTAAATTAATGCCTAAATTGTAATTCTAAAACTTTCTAAATTAATATCTAAATTGTAATTTTAAAACTCTTTAAATTAATGTCTAAATTGTAATTCTAAATTTTTTTAAATTAAACTCTTTAAATTAATGTTTAAATTATAATTCTAAATTTTTTTAAATTAAACTCTTTAAATTAATGCCTAAATTGTCTTTCTAAACTTTTTAAATTAAATTTTTTAAATTAATACCTAAATTTTAATTCTAAACTTTTTAAATTAATGCCTAAATTATAATTCTAAAAATTTTTAATTTAAACTCTTTAAATTAATGCGTAAATTGTAATTTTAAAATTTTTTAAATTAAACTCTTTAAATTAATGCGTAAATTATCATTCTAAAACTCTTTAAATTAAATTTTTTAAATTAATGCCTAAATTGTAATTCTAAAACTCTTTAGATTAATTTCTAAATTGAAATTCTAAAACTTTCTCTATTAATGTCTAAATAATAATTTTAAAACTCTTTAAATTAATATCTAAATTGTAATTCTAAAATTTTTTAAATTAAACTTTTTAAATTAATGACTAAATTTTAATTCTAAAACTTTTTAAATTAATGTTTAAATTGTAATTCTAGCTTTTTTTAATTAAATTAACTCTTTAAATTAATTCCTAAATTGTAATGCTAAAACTTTTTAAATTAAACTCTTTAAACTAATGACTAAATTGTAATTCTAAATCTTTTTAAATTAATGACTAAATTATAGTTTTAAAATTTTTTAAATTAAACTTTTTAAATTAATTTCTGAATTGTAATTTTAAAATTTTTAAAATTAATGACTAAATTAATAGAAGGTATTTTAATTAATATTTTTTTGTGATATTTAATTACGAAAATATTCTTTTTATAAAGTTACCTGTTAAACTGGTAATAAGTAAAATTATTTTTTTATCCTTATCGATCAACGGTTAAAAATATTTTTATTATTTATTAAAGAAAGTACCAGAGTATTTCTCAATTTAAGAATATTAAATTTAGATGCACCCCCAATTTGCGACCCCATGGTTCAAAAAGTTTTATTTTTTCTGACTATAGTTTAGCTTATTTTTATTTTATTATTCCATGATTCAAAAATTTTACTTTATCTCCTTATGATTTAGTGCATTTTTTACTTTACCACTATGCAGTTTTTTTAAAAAATTTTACTTTGCCATCCTAATTCATATAAAATTTTTTGGTAAAGCAAAAATTAAGTAACAGAGAGTTAAAAGTGGGACCTTTTAATGAGAAAACAAAAATAAGCTAAATCATAAGGAGCAATTTGAAGTTTACCGATAAAAATTATAATTGAGAGCACAATTTTAAATTTAAATTTAAATTTCAAGTTCAAATTCAATAAAAGTCTCACATATCTATAAATTAAATTAATAATAGATAATTTTTTGAATAATTGATTGAACGGTCTATAATTTGTATTCAAATTTTAAATAAAATTTAATTTAGAGGTAAAATTTTGATTTAAAACATAGCATTTTTAACGAATTCATATTGAATACGGTTTAGAATTTTTTATATCACAAAGAATTTACAATTGATTGTATAATTAATTAAAATTTGAGTTTAATTTTTAATTTCAAATTCAAATCAAATTAAAAATTGAAAACTCCAGCACATTTTAAATTTTAATATTGGTTAATTATTTAAATACTTAATTGAACAATTTATAATATACATTTAAAATTTAATTTCAAATTTAATAATTTTTATAATTAATGAAACGAGGAGTATAATTGTACTTATAAATACTTACCAAACTTATTTACTTATAAGTCTCACTAGTAGGGGTGTCAACGAGCCGAACACGAGCGAGCCGGGGTCAGCTCGTGTTTGGCTCGTTTAATAAACGAGCCGAACACGAACTGGCTCGTTTAAATATTGAGCTGAAAAATTCAGCTCGTGTTCGGCTCGTTTATTAACGAGCCGAACACGAGCCGGCTCGCGAACAACAAAATTGATTTTTATTTCTATTATTAGGTGTAAAGTTGAAATAAAATTAAAAAATTAAAATTTTAATCTAATAATTAAAATTTATAAAAATTTAATGGTCTAAAATCTAAATGATAATATATATATATATATATATATATATATATATATATATATATATATATATATATATATATATATATATATTCGAGCTGTTATCGAGCCGAACACGAGCGAGCTGATCTCACCTCGTGATCGGCTCGTTTATTAAACGAGCCGAAAAATTTGACTCGTATTCGACTTGTTTACTAAAAAAGCGATTCGATCTCGAACTTATTTCAAACCGAACACGAATTGACTCGCGAACAACGAGCTGAATTACCACCCTACTCACCGGTAAGTGTTACTATTACTCACTTCATAACTAATGGTGACCGTTACAATAACCCTTGGCCTTCCGCTGGCCTACTAATTAATATGTCCTGCTCCCAATATTTAAATGAGCACTCATAGTAACTTTTTTTTTTCGGCTGCCATCTACCATCGTGGTCATCTAAGCAGATGGAAGTATAAAAAATATAAATATATATATAGAGCAAGACTGAAATACTATTAATAGTATTAAGTTATTAGTGCTATTAAGTTTTTAATTCTTAAATAAAAAAATGTCTGATTGAGATGATAGTGAATTCCTTGAATTTAATGGGTGGTTGGAAAAATAGTTAAATATAATCGGCGAAAATAATTAAAAGGGTTGATCTAAGGATAGAAAACTTGGTAGCACCAAATATTTGGTACTACCGATAGCATAGTAGCCAAACTATATATATATATATATATATAGAGAGAGAGAGAGAGAGAGAGAGAGAGAGAGTTGTGCTGGAATGCTATTGATAGCACCAGCCCAACTTTGCCACCTATTTTGTAGTCTTTGGATCGCATTGAGATTCGTGCAAGCTCTTTAATTAAAAAAAAATCTTTTTACTTTTTACTTTTTCTTTTTACTTTTTTTTTTTTTTTTTTTATTAAAGAGCCTACACGGATCTCAATGCGATCCAAGGACTATAAAATGGGTGGCAAAGTTGGGCTGGTGCTATCAATAGCATATATATATATATATAGAGTTGGGCTGGAATGCTATTGATAGCACCAACCCAACTTTGCCACCCATTTTGTAGCCATTGGATTGCATTGAGATTCGTGCAAGCCCTTTAATTAAAAAGAAAATTTTTTTACTTTTTACTTTTTCTTTTATCTTTTTTTCATTAAAGAGCCTACACGGATCTCAATGCGATCCAATGGCTACAAAATGGATGGCAAAGTTGGGTTGGTGCTATCAATAGCATTCCAGCCCAACTATATATATATATATATATATATATATATATATATATATATATATAAAAAAGAAGATAAGATGTTTCAAATGTGAATCTTAGCAAATCGATAATTTCTCTTCTTAAAGTGATCATTAACGACGAAGATGAATAATATGGTACAAACAAATTTTTATATTAAGCTTTAATAAAAATTTCACAATTTGGTGTAATTCTTATGTATGTAATTATTTAAAAGTTGTTTTAGTATAACTCCTTTAGTTTAATTTACTAATTAAATTTGGTTCTTTCTTATTAAAATTTATTTTTATAAATTGACAATAATTTATTTTTTTTTATTAAATTTATATAATAATTAAATGTTTATTTATAAAAACCTTTCAACTTGGAAATAATCCTTTCATTATTTTTTACTTAATTTTTTTTTATTTGAGTTCTACAACTAGTAAAGTTTAAATTGGTATCAATTTTTTATAATTTAACCATCAATTATCCTAATCTTATTTACAAAATAAAAATATTTATTTCAAAACAATATTATTTCAAAATAACTATAGCTGAGAGGGATTGCAATAAATTTTTAAAAATTATATTGATAGGATATAAAACTTAAATTTAAAACCATAATTTTAAAATATTTTATAACAAAATATTTTAACTTATTATTTTATTATGATTATTTAGACGTGCAACGTTTTTTTTTTTGTTTTTTTTTGACTAGTATATATATACAAGAATAAATATACGGTCCATGCATCGATATCGTACGGATAAATCGGGTTCATGAAAGTATTTTAAAAATCGGGGATAAGATCGAAGCACTCAAATTCATGAAAGTGGGCAGTGCTCTGGACATGCGATGCTAACCATTTATGTTGTCTAGTGGCATTTACATCGTGAACTAAAATGGTTAAATTGTATAAAATAATTTATCGGTTCTGAATTGAGATAAACGTTGACTATTTTTTTTTAAAAAAAATAATTAATTTTTTAAAAATTTTATTAATATATATATATATATATATATATATATATATATATATATATATATATATATATATATATATATATATATATTTGTTCTAGATTTGCTTTGTTTTTCATCTTTTCTTTTCCTATTCGTTTCCACGTTCCATATGACGTCCACCACCCCGTATCTGATAGGCATAATATCGCAGGCGCGAACGCATGCACGGCGAGAGTAAGCATTGCTTTGAAAGATGGTGTTTTGGTTAGGTCCGTGATGGCGACGAGAACGTTGATTAAAAAATATATATAAATAATAATAATAATAATAATAATAATAATAATTAATAATTAATAATAAGGAATAAATAAATATTTTTTTTAAAAAAAGATTATTATATATCATCATTACTATAAGAAAAATTAAGAACCAAAGAAGAAAAAAAAAAAAAATTATACTGTTTCAGAAAAATGTTGCACAGTTTTAAACAAAAGTTGCACTCTGTAAGATAAAAATTACACTCTTTAAGACGAAAATTTTATTCTTTAGGCGAAAGTTACGCTGGTTTGAATACAAATTATACTGTTTGAAACAAAAATCATATTCGTTGAGACGAAAGTTACAATATTTGAATTAAAATTATATTGTTTGAGCGAAAATGTTGTACTCTTTAGAGTTCGATGCGGACATCATTATTCCCCTTTCTCCCGCTCTACCTTTCTAACTCCATTGAATCATCATCATCATCATCATCACCATCACCATCACCATCATTACGGTCTCCATCTTCTCTTCCTTCTCTTTCGTATCCTAGTTTAAAAAAAAAAAAAAAAAAAAAACGATCGTTTATGCTCCAACCGTCTTGCCCAGACCAAGTGGTGCACCGACGCTCGGTAGTGCGCCAATGACTGCTGCCTCCTCGCCGTGCTCCGCGCCGCTCACGACCGTGCTGCCGCCGCCCTGCTTGGCGCTCACGCAGTCAATGAGGCCGCCGACTCTGCCCTCGCCCTCGCCATCGTCCTCACTGCTCGCAGCCAGTCTCATTGGTACCACGCCATCTTTCTCGTTCACCGCAAACCCCTCTTCCTCAAGTTTGCCGCAAGAAAACTCCGGCGCCACTACCCTCCACTTTCTCTCTCCTTCTTCGGCTCCGGCTTCGAGGGGCGGCGCTCCGACGGGGTCCATAACGGAGATGAAAGCGGCAGCAACTTGGACGTCATGCAGGGCGAAAGTGGCGGGGAGTGGGAGTGAGGTAGCGAACTCAAGAAAGTTGGATCGGGTCAGATTTTAATTTGGAACGGGCCTGAAGAGTAAGCCCGAGAAAATCCGGGCCATGTCATTTTGGGTCGGATTCGGAATTAAAACAAATAAAAAATAAAATAAACCCATCAATGAGCCCATGGCAAATTTCTACTCCAGTGTTGGCCCAATTGGTCTAAACCAAACCCAAACTACGATTCCTCGTCGCATTCCCTGAGACTCCGCGACAATTCGCTGTAGCGGGAGAAATCGTTTCCTGCACCCGGTGTACACGCTCACTCTGTACACCACATCTAATGTTTCACCATTCGTTATCTGAAAATTTAAAATCTAATCCTAGAAATATAATCTAAGCCATTTTTTTTTAAAAAAGCCTATATAAATTTTTTTAAAAAATCAATGTATTTTTAAAAATATGTTATTGATGTATCAAATAATTTAAAAAATTAATGATAAAAAAAAAATAATTATCTATACATGCGGAATCTATATAAACATATTAAGAATTTATAAATTAAAATATAATTTATAAATATGATTACAGCATTCAAAAAGTCTATATTAAAAAAAAACTATGTATTTTAAAAACCTATTACTTAGGCATGAAATAGTTTGAAAAATTAAAAAGCTTTTAATCCTTTCCTTTACCACTTGCACAATAAATTAAATTTTGATTTTGAGCCCTCGGTTAGGTGTATGAGATGTAGTCCTACACCGGGTGCAGGCAAAAATTTCTGTTGCAGTTTGGTTTAGCCTTTTTTTTATATTATTATTTTCTCTCTCCCTTGATTATTATTATTAATTTTTTTTTTATTTTTAAGTTAATTTCATAAGATTTCTTGTAAACTTATAGTAAATATATTATTTCGAATATTCTAAGTTGTTCATATATATCTCTCATATTTATTATCGTTAGTTTATTATTTATTTTTTAACAGACTATAGGTAAAATATCAGTTTTGTCTTTTTAAATATATCCAAAATATCTGAAATGATAAAAATATAAATTTATTTTACTAATTAATCAAACTTAAGTATTTAATTTATTATTAACTAGATTTTTTTAAATAATGTTAAATTTTTAAAAATATAAATATTAAAAATTAAATTTTATAAAAATATATTTATTATTCCATATATATATATATCCAATTAATTAATTAATTAATTTTTTTTCTCTCTCTCCATCCTCCCTTTTATTATAAGGAATCGCCGAAAGGGGGAGCGGCGTACAGGAGAGCGAGACGAGAAAAGTGCTTTTAAAAGAAGCAGTAGCAGGAGCAGAAGCAGAATCCGATGGGTGCTTCTTGAGGAAGCCGATCGATGTCGATGTGGGGTTATGGGGTTTCGATTGCAGGGGTGGGGGTTTTGAGGGTTGGTGGGAGAGTAAAGTGAGAGGTTTTGCGAGCGATGGAGTCCAAGAGGGCTCAGAATAGTAAGGAGAAGAAGATGAGGAGAAAGGAGGTCTCTCTCTCTCTCTCTCTTTCTCTCTCTTTCTCTCTCTCGCTATGTTTTTTTTTTAGTGTAATTGAATTCTGTATGTGTGAGAGAAACGGCATGTAATTTTCCTGATACTGTGATTCGGTTGTTAATTGTTTTTTTTTTTTTTTTTATTTTTTTTATTTTTTATTTTTTATTTTTTTTTATTTTTTTTTGACTAAATAGAGATTTGTAGATGTTGGGAGTTTAAAGTTGTAAAATTTAAGGGTTGTGCTACTACCATGTTTGATTACATTGATTATTTGAGTAATTATGAGCACTTATTATCTGAGAGAGTTAATCTATGGTTCCATGTCCATTGTTGAATTTGTTCGGTTATGTTCTACACTTCTTGCTAAATTTTGTTTGCCCTAGAGACGCAAAAAAAAAAAAAAAAAAAACTCTTTTAGATTCATAGGTCATAACTAGATAGTGTGTAAGATGGCGACTATATTAGTAGGAGACTAGTGATTTTGGACTAGACTAGTTTGTGCATCTCATGATTTTCATTTTAGGAGTTTGATGTGGGTTGTTGGGATGATTTTCGCTCATTCTTGTTGCCAATTTTTCCTAATATATGGCAATAGCATTTTTTTGGTTTAAAATTTGTTTTTTGAATTCATCTGTATATTTGTTCAATGTCAATAGTTTCTATATGCAAGCTTTTCACTTAAACATGACTAGGATATGTTACATGTGAAGAATCAGACTTAACAGATTTTGATGAAAAATGATTCAAAATCCTGTTTCTTGTACGTGCGGTTTTAAGCGTCCATTGGTGTGCATTGATCATATGTTTTACACAGGTTTTGCCGACTTTAGTTCGAGGAAAGAACATTTTACCCATAAACATCTTTGACGTAGATTCCACGACCGTTTGGGCTACGTTATAGTTTTCATCACCACTGATGTTAAACAAATCAGAGTGAAATTTTGTTGCACGAGTTATTTTAAAGGAAATATAAGAGAGTTGAACATCAGCAGCATTATAGGATTTACTTATGATGTTTGTTTCATTTTCACTAATTTTTACTTGTAAAAGAGATTATTCAGGGATATATGATTTTTGCAGCATACAACAAATTTGAACATTGCGCTCTAAGAATACTTGATCGTGTCTTTCTATTGAAGCTAATTTGATTGTGTGCAGCAGGTGTTGGAGAAGAAAAAGGCAATTGACGATATTATTAAGAAGGCAGCAGCTGTAAAGGATCATCTAGCTTCTTTTCCACCCTTCTGTCGGTACGATCGAAATGGTAAGCAATGATATCAGAGTATAGAAACTTTAGTAGAAAATTTCTTGCTTCTTAACCCGGTGCTCTATGTTCTAAGGTTTATAGTACTGTTAGTAGAGCTAATAAGTTATATATCTCTGCATGCATGGTGCTTGATCTTTCGATGATGCTATTTGTTCCATTGGATAATTGAAGTTAAAATTCCAAATAAAGGGGATTTATTTGATTTATCTCCTTCTCAATCTGATCCCGTTACCGTCTATTCTACTGAACTTTTGTTCTTTTTATGTGCAAATAACTTTACTTTATATTGACGATCAGGTCTTTCAGTTTATTTGGAGTCGGGGTCTGGAGACCAACTTTCCTCTCCTATAAAGAAGTATATACAAAATCTCCTTAAGGTAAACATAGTTGAATTCTGATGTGCACTCTCTTGCGACATCGCTTGATCTACTTACACTGGCAAGTGATATAAACTACTGACTCAATTATCTAGGCCAATATGGAGAGTATGTATGGCTCAGAGTGGCCTACGGAAGAGAAAGTGAAACGCAGGGAAATGATTGCCCCAGAAGCACGATATATATTTGTGCGAGAACTTCCAAATTCAACTTCCGGTGAGAAATCCCTTAAAGCTGATGAAAAAGCAGGTGGAGACTGTCTTGCTGGTTTTGTACATTACCGATTTATTGTCGAGGAAGATGTACCTGTTATTTATGTGTATGAACTACAGCTCGAATCTTGTGCTCAAGGGAAGGGATTAGGAAAATTTCTAATGCAGCTAATTGAACTTATAGCTCGAAAGGTAGTGATAATTCTTTTTTGAAGATATTGGCATTTATTGACATGTGGCTTTATTCTATATTGTTGATGATGTTATCAGTTTCAACCAACATCTTGTGTCATTTGGGGTAAACGTTTCTCGCAGTTGCATGTGGCCGTCCTTCTCTTGTTATATTTTGTTATGAGTAAATTGCAACCAGCTGTTCTCAACATCTTAGTGCAGTTTCCGATTTGGTCTCTGACCTTTGTGCGGGTCCTTTACCTTTGCATTTCATAATTTCATTGCAATATACCATTTCTGGCAAACTCCGTCAAATTGGACAGAGAGAACAACATAATTGTCATCTAACTGCCACGTGAGCAACATATGGGCTTCTCATATGGGAGCTACGAGGCATCTTCATCCAATTTAACCAAGGAATTTATTGGCAACAATAAGATCGCAAGTGAATGCAGAGGTCAGTCGACCAATAGAAAATTGAAACATTGGGGACTAAACTGAATCCTTCTAAGAAGGTTGATACAGCTTGTGTAATTACTCCTCATATATGGTTTTTAGTTCTTCTCTGGCTGCTTCATAAAGTGAATTTGGAGCACGAAAGTATATGAGATGCAGATGTCTCTAGGTACAGTTGAGAAAGCCTTGTTGTGCTATGTTACATGTTTTGCAGAACCAAGTTGGAGCTGTGATGCTGACAGTACAGAAAACTAATGTAGCAGCCATGAATTTCTATATGAATAAGCTCAGGTAAACTATTAGCAGCTGTAATTGTACCAGTTTCTCTGAGATGCTGTGTTTGTCGAGGATTGCTTTGTAAAACTGGGCTTCTTTTGCAGATTTTACACTTTCATAACTTAGATAATTATTTTTGTCATGTCAGATATGTGATTTCAAGTATTTCACCATCACAGGTGGATCCACTGGTAAAGTTTTTTTATTCTCTGTCTTCAGCTTGTTTGCTAGTTTGAGAATCAGTCATATCTTTATTGGTTTACTTTATTTGGCAGATTGGAGCTGAGAAAAGCTATGAGATTCTATGCAAAGCGTTTGATACTGAAGCAAAAGTAAGACTGGAGGTATCATTCAATTTTTTTTTAATATTTAACCTCATTTTGTCTATTATTAGGAAACGAATCCAGGAGGGATGCATATGCATATATGTGTGTTTGTATGTTGGCCCTCTTCTATTGGTTGTTTGTTTGGAAAGTAAAAGAGAGCACACTTCGTTTATTTTTTATTCTTTGCTCTTAATTTTCCCTTTGACTTTGGACAAAACATCACTCGTTCTAAGATAGTGTTAGCATTTTTGGAAGGCACTTTCTTCATTTTGCATTCTGAAATTTTATCAATAGTTATAGCATAGATCTGGAGAGTTCAAACCAATTAGTTTCTTCGCCACTAGGTAATATCAGGAACTAGCAATGCACGAACATGTCGAATTGTGGTAAGTGGTCGTCGCGTAGGGAACGATTTCAGTGCCATATATATGCTAAGCAGGATGAAAGTGCCATCACACTATGACCAGAGATCTTTTAAACACTGGTTTATGCACAATTATAATTAGAGCATGGCAATTTTTACGGCTTAGATTCCCGTAAACCTCTGTGTGATCGTTATTTTGTGATCTGGATAAAGTACAAATGATCAGGACCAATGCATGCATCGTGAAATTGAAAGATTACTTACATTGCTCGAAACCATGCTTCTCTTCTTTTTTTTCTCTTTATTCGAACATTGAAAAGTTATGAACTTGTGCAGGAAAGCAAGTAGAGGAGTCTCTCGCAGTGCGAAATGGCACCGCACAAGGGTTATAGGTGCAAAGTGAACATATAACTAATGCATATGTGGATAGAATTATCCTTGTTACTAGTTCTTTTATTCTCGGGCTAAATTTTGTTTCAAGAGCCCATAGCCCAAGAGCATAATGGAGAGTTGCTATTCCATATCGATTTCTTTAGTAGAGGATGGGTTGTATTGTATGTACAAGATGGAATGATTACTTTGTTTATTACTACTATTGCTAATCTCATTTAAATCCCACGGTTCATTATTTGTTGTTTACTTTTTCTCTAGCACGAGAAATCATGTTCTAGTTCTCAGGCAAAAAAAAAAAAAAAAAAAAAAAAAAAAAAAGTGGTGTTTGATCAAGTTGCTGTTTGAAAGTTGATATCAGACAAATTTTTGTTCATAAAGAAGATCTTGGATGTGTTGGTGGATATAGCGTTACTTGTACATAGGCCATTGTGCTCGACTCTATAATATACTTTCTGGAGTAAGTGCCATAGATTCCATACTGCCGACAGACAGCCGCCACCAACAACAGGAATTATTGCCTGCAGCCCTGAGCACTCGTCAGAGAAAAGTTCATTATTTGGTTTGCAAACGATTGGTATGGTGTAGAACACATTTGATGGGTTAAAAATGCAGTATATTATAGATGTACTTATACGCTCCGTGCAGGGGATAACTTGCGCACCAGCTAAGAGGATAAATCCATGGATCATTACGGGCTATGCTACATGTACATTTTATTTGGGTTATACATACTATAATAAATTTATTTTATTTTAAAATAAATAAAATATAAAATATACATAAAGGTGTACAAAAAAACAGTAACCAATGCAAATACATTAGACCCACAAGAAACAGCATTATATTATATGCAGAGGTGGGGAGAAGAAATGTGTACAAAGACAAGAAAGGCCAGCTAGATTTCTGACAGTGGTGGGGAAGGAGGAGAAAATAGACGACTGCACGTGTGAAAACAAATGGTGGGCGCAATTTCCAACAACAAATCGTATTATCCACTAATCAAATTTTAAAATTTGTGTGGTTTACGTGACAGACAGCAAATAAAACTGTGACAATCCCATTAATTATATATATATATATATGAAAATGCTTTTTGTACACCCCTTTAAGGGTGTACATCTTATACTCCACCCATTTCAGGATGGGGTGAATTTTACTGGTCATATCAAAATAACCAGTGGAGAAAGCCCCACCCTTGGGTGGGTGGGATATGCATCATACACCCCATTTTGGAATGAATGAGTAGCATTGCCCATATATATATATATATATATATATATATATATATATATATATATATATATATATATATATATATATAGTGAGAGAGATAGTCCGGCTGGTATGCTATGCCATCAGCTTTTCACTCGTAGATCTATTCATCTAATTATTTTTATTTCTTAAATCATATTATTTCACCGACTATTCACTAAACTTAAAAAATTATTATTATTCTAACGGCATATTTTTTCATCTAAAAGTCGAAAATTTAATAGCACTAATAATTTGATGCTATTAATAATATAGTAGTATAGTTTTGTATATATAGTAGAGCTTATATATTTTCAAAAGTATAAATTTATCCATGTTTGAGAATTTTTTACCATACAATTTGTATTGAAATTTGTACAATTGTACTTTCTTTCTCTCTCTCCTTAAATTCTTTTATAATAGCACAGATCTCAATACAAATTTTATTATAAAAAATTTACAAGTATGGATGAGATTATACTTTTGAAAGTATATATAAGCTCTGCTCTTATATATATATATATATATATATATATATATATATAGGCCATGCTACATGTACACCCTCTAAGGGGTGTACATCATACACCCCCACCCATCTAGGGTGGGGGTGTATTTTAGGGGTCACATCATGTGACCCCTCATCACACCCCCATCCTAGATGGGTGGGGGTGTGAGATGTACACCCCTTAAGGGGTGTACACATAGCATTTTCCTATATATATATATATATATATATATATATATATATATATATATATATATATATATATATATATATATATATATGAGAGAGAGAGAGAGAGAGAGAACTAGCCTACTATACTATTAACAACATCAAGTCAATGGTGCTATTAAGTTTTTAATTTTTGGATGAAAGGATGTGAGGTTAAGATAATAGTGGGCCTCTAAGGTTTACTGAGTGTTTGGTTGAATAGTATGATCTAAGGGTTGGAAATAATCAAAGAGGTTGATCTAACGATTGAAAACTTGGTAGCACCAAGTGCTTGGTGCTATCGATAGTATAGTAGCCAAACTCTATATATATATATATAACGAGATTCCTATACTATCAATAGTACCAAAAATTTGGTACTATTAAGTTTTCGGTCCTTAAATGAAAGGATGTGCGGTTAGGATTATAGTGGTCCCCTAGGCTACGTTTGGTGAGGGGGTTAAGGGGAGGATAAGGGCTTATCCCCCCCAATTATACCCAAACGCAAATAGCAGGGGTGGGAACAGCTAAACCCACCCCTTAGCGGGGTTTAGCTGTTCCCACCCCTGCGCGGAATAAGGATTAAACTCGCCGCGGCACGGTTTCCGAGGAAGCAACCTTCACGTGGGCTCTCATTTTCCTCCATCTCGATCGCAGCCAAACCCATCTTCCTCCATCGAAGCTCCCCTCTCATCTCAAGCTCAACATCGAAGTTCCCCTCTCATCTCTTCCTCCCTCTCCGCAAGCCCCCATCTCTCCCCGCTCGCCCTCTCCGCGCCGGCAAGGTTCCCCGCTGCGGCACTCTTGCCGAGGAAGCATCCTTCACGTGGGCTCTCATTTTCCTCCATCTCGATCGCAGCTAAACCCATCTTGTTTGAGTGAAGCTCCCCTCTCCTGTCTTCCTCCATCGAAGCTCCCCTCTCATCTCTTCCTCCCTCTTCGCAAGCTCCTATCTCTCCCCGCTCGCCCTCTCCGCGCCGGCAAGGTTCCCCGCTGCGGCACTCTTGCCGAGGAAGCATCCTCGGGCCGCGGGTGGTCTCCATCTCTGCAAACTCCCATCTCCCTCCGCTCACCCTCTCCGCTCCGGCAAGGTTCCCCGCTGCGGCACGCTTGCCGAGGAAGCATCCCCGGGCTACCGCGCCTCGATCTCCGCAAGATCCCATCTCCCCCGCTCACCCTCTCCGCTCCGGCAAGATCCCGGGCCGCCGCGGTACGCTTGCCGAGGAAGGATCCCGGGCCGCCGCGCATCCATCTCTGCAAACTCCCATTTCCCCCCGCTCACCCTCTTCGCTCCGGCTAGCTTCCCCGCCGCAGCACGCTAACCGAGGAATCTTGCTCGGAGCACCGCGCTTCACCAGAACCCTCTCCGCGACTGACTCATCTGTGCCCCTCCTTTGCTTCTTCTCAGGTTCGGAATACTTCAAAAAAGTATAAATTTTGCCATCTTGTTGCCATCCTATTGCCATCTTGTTTGAGAGAAATGTGTGCTGGTTGTAGTAATATTGCCATCTTGTTTGCATGAAATGTGTGCTGGTTGAACTAATAGTGCCTTCTTGTTAGAGAGAAATGTGTGCTGGTTGAACTAATATTACCATCTTGTTTGAGAGAAATGTGTGCTGGCTGTACTCTAGTTGCCATCTTGGCATCATAATGTGTGCTGGTTGAACTAATCTTGCCATCTTGTTTGAGAGAAATGTGTGCTAGTTGCACTCTTGTTGCCATCTTGGAGCGATAATGTGTGGTGGTTGTAGTAATATTGCCATCTTGTTAGAGAGAAATTTGTGCTGGTTGAACTAATAGTGCCATCTTGTTTGCGACAAATGTGTGATGGTTGAACTAATAGTGCCTTCTTGTTAGAGAGAAATGTGTGCTGGTTAAACTAATATTACCATCTTGTTTGAGAGAAATGTGTGCTGGTTGCACTCTAGTTGCCATCTTGGTATCATAATGTGTGCTGGTTGAACTAATATTGCCATCTTGTTTGAGAGAAATGTGTGCTAGTTGCAGTCTTGTTGCCATCTTGGAGCGATAATGTGTGGTGGTTGAAGTAATATTGCCATCTTGTTAAAGAGAAATTTGTGTTGGTTGAACTAATAGTGCCATCTTGTTTGCGACAAATGTGTGCTGGTTGAACTAATAGTACCATCTTGGAGGGATAATGCGTGTTGGTTGAACTAATATTGCCATCTTGTTTGAGAGAAATGTGTGCTGGTTGCACTCCTGTTGCCATCTCCTTGCCATAATATGTGTTGGTTGTCACCCTGTTGGCATCTTATATGCTGGTTGTGTGTATGCCTCCTATCCCCTATTGCCCTCTTTTGTGATTTTTGTGTGTATGCGCCCTATCCACCTGTTGCTTAAGATCTGCTAAACAAATCGACGATGATGACGGTTGCCATAAGTATCTGATGGATGGCATGGATTTACAATCCACTGCACCCCCATACCATTTGGCAATCATTTGAGTCAAAATTTTTTAATAAAAAGTAAAATGTAATCGGGTGATAGGCAGCATACACACAAACGGCACATAAGAAGGCAACTGGGTGATAGGCAGCCTACACACAACCAGCTTACAAGATGGCAACATGGTGACAACCATCACACATTATGGCAAGGAGATGGCAACAGTAGTGCTACCAGCACATATATCTCTCAAACAAGATGGCAATATTAGTTCAACCAGCACACATTTCTCTCTAACAAGATGACATTATTAGTTCAACCAACACACATTTCTCTCTAACAATATGACAATATTAATACAACCATCACACATTATGGCAAGAAGGTGACAACCAGCACACATTATGGCAACAAGATGGCAACATGATGAGAACCAGCACACCAAATGGGCATATATATAAAGTCGAAAAAGTGGCTTTGTCGGATAATTGCTAAAAATATCGACGATAATGACGGTTGCCAGAAGTATCTGATGGATGGCATGGATTTACAATCTACTGCAGCCTCATACCATTTGGCAATCAATTGAGTCAATTAGTATTTAAATTTACTAAATAGTTGTAATGATTGAAATTTCTCGGCATTACCCGTTCAATTAGATAGCACCGAATGATTTGAACTACACCTTTTTCATCTTGTATGATTCACAATTGAACTACGAGTAGTAATTCACTTTAATTTGTACTTAACTTATTGTTATCATTGTGTCTTCGTATACATCATATAACTCTTATTCCAGATGCGTCCATTCAAGAAACATACAAAGCATCAGGCAAGAAAAAGTGTGGCATTCGGCGCGCTCCCTAATATCCTAGGTTCACAGGAGGGTAGTTCTGGGCAGCGTGCCCAACCTCATACCCGAACTCAAAATTGGTCTGAAAGTATGGACTCAATTTTCTTGGCTTTGCTCACTGAAGAGCATACATTAGGGAACTTCGTGAATGGGTCGTTTACCAGTGTAGCCTGGGTTCGAATCATTTCCGCATTCAATGCAAGGACCAACTTGCAATTGAGCAAAGAGCAGATCAATAATCAGCTAAAAGTTTTAAATCGCACATTCATGCTTTATAACTGTTTAGCCAACAAGAGTGGATGGGGCTTGGACTATATAAATAATATCCCGACTGCCGGTAATCCAACTGACTGGGATGCAGTGATAGCGGTAAAATGAACCTACAGTCATAAAGATTTTTCTAAAGGCTCGCGTACTATACGCATAATTGACATTATACATTCCTTTAATCTTTCTCCAAAAAAATTCGGCATACGGAAAATGTCGAGATAGACCGTTTCCGGCATATAAGGATCTGGCATTCTTGACCGAAAAAACAACGACCACTGGCCAATATGGTTTTACTTCAACTATGCCTGTAGCTCAAAATGTTGAAAGTTCATCCTCATCTTCCCCTGGTGAGGATGATACTGTACTTGGGGTAAGAATGTCGGCTTTCAATATCTCACCTACTCCATTTGAAGCAGGATCTTCTGCAGCGCCTCAATATGCGAATATCAGGGCGACGCAAACCTCCGACTCTCCAACCCCTACTCCTGAAATCCCAAATGTCGGAGGTAGTGCTAGTGGTAGCGGTCATAGCTCCGGGAGAAAACGACCACGCTCTCCAGAACCCACAAACCCTCGACCCAAAAATACCCCGTCCTCTGGGGGACGGCGGCTCAAACCTGATGCCGGGCTTAGTATAATCTCTGAGATGGTTGAAATAGGCAGGAAAAAGCTTGAGCTTGCCCGTGAAATTTATCAGTCCGAAAAGACGAGCAGACCTGTTATTCCAACCATTCAGGATTGCATGACCCGAGCGTATGCTATGCCAGCTATTACTCCAGAAAGGGTGCTTGTTGCAGGTGACGCCCTGAAAGATCCAAATAATCGTCAACTCTTTATGACCATGACAGACGACTTAGCTGTAATGTTGGTTGACCGACAAGTGGCAATGCAAAATGTACTATATAAGCAATACTTTCCTGGATTGTAGGTTTCGTTTTAAATGTTTATGCTTTTGTTTGTTTCCTCAGACCGTTGCCATTCTATGTATTATGCTAAGTAGACAATTCTATTTTGTTTGCATGATGTTTGATGTACTTTTGAAATATTGACTTTATTAACAATAATGCTTGAAGTTGTGTTGTATTTCAACGTCATATGTTTCGATTGTCACTGTTCAATATATATTGTACTTACAACATAAATGGGTGATTCGAATGATGGTAATTTATTTTCCTCCACAATCAGTACCACCTTAAGGGACCTTTTAGATGATGATGATGACATATGGGATGATGTACTTGCAATGTTGATTTAGCAAGGTTACTTGACGTTAGGCAAACCGTCGAAAAGCAACCGTGTCGTACCCGTCCATTTACAGGGCACCAGCTAATATGTGATATATTGAATGGTCATCTTGAGCGTGGGTATGACCAGTTTCGAATGCCGACCACGATTTTTCATTGCACTGCGCGATGAGCTAGTCCGAAAGGGATTGGTACAAAACACACGCAATATGACAATTGACGAACAGTTAGGAATATTTATGTTTTGCATAGGACATGGGGTGGCTAATAGGGTAATTGCTGAAACATTTCAACACTCGGGTGAAACTATCAGTCGACATTTCAACAATGTGCTTCGGGCGATTGTAACGTTGAAAGACGATTACATAACACTTCCGCCGAATAATTTTCCGGTGCATTCCCGAATTAGAGATAATGCAAATTTTCACCCATTCAAGGTATGTATGCTTTTTATATTAGTGATTTTACTTATATGTCATTTTGATATTTTATTAATTGACTTACTATGTTTGATGTTTACTGGTAGAATGCAATTGGTGCGATTGATGGGACACATATTCCCGCGGTTGTCAGCAAGAGCAAGCAACCGAGATTCCGGAATCGCAAAGGATTTACTTCTCAAAACATGATGGCTGCAGTATCCTTTGACCACCACTTTCTATTTGTCTGCACTGGTTGGGAGGGATTAGCAGCTGACATGCGAGTACTCCGATGGGCTTGCGAAAGTGGAGGTTTCACAGTGCCTGAAGGTATATCACACATACTCCATTTTTCTTACATTACTTTAATCATGGGGAATATAAAAATTTACATTGTACATGTTTCGTAAAATATATAGGCAAATATTTTTTTTTTTTTGAGAAAAATATATAGGCAAATATTATTTGGTAGATTCAGGCTATGCAAATACAGAAAGATTTCTTGCACCATATCGAGGGGAGCGTTACCACATTAGCCAATTTGATGGAAACACAGGGGGGCGCACTCATCGAAGTCCACGTGACCTATATAATCATCGACATGCTCAATTGAGAAATGTCGTGGAGAAAACATTTGGTATTTTAAAGAAGCGGTTCAAGATCTTGACTGTTGCAACACCGTTTCCATATAAAGCCCAATGTCAGATTGCGATGGCATGTTGTGTTATACATAATTTCATTCGACGACACCAAGGTGCAGATGCTATCTTTAACGAAGAGTTAGAGGAACAACCAACGGAATTCGGTGACGAGGAAACGGGTGATTATGTTGGTACTACAAAATCACGGGGAGGCGACGAGTTGCGCACATTTATAACTAACCAGTTATGAAATAGTCGAAGTTAGATATATAATGGATTGTATTATATCGGATTTTATGCTTACAATGTGGTTGCAAAATTGTCTATTATTGGAGAACTTTTCGATTGGTTGTAGTAATAATGCCATCTTGTTTGAGAGGAATGTGTACTGGTTGAACTAATATTGCCATCATGTTTGAGAGGAATGTGTGCTGGTTGAACTAATATTGTCATCTTGTTTGAGAGGAATGTGTGCTGGTTGAACTAATATTGTCATCTTGTTTGAGATAAATGTGTGCTGCTTGAAATAACAGTGCCATCTTGTTTGAGAAGAATGTGTGATGGTTGTACTAATATTGCCATCTTGTTTGAGAGGAATGTGTGCTGGTTGAACTAATATTGTCATCTTGTTTGAGATAAATGTGTGCTGGTTGAAATAATAGTGCCATCTTGTTTGAGAGGAATGTGTGCTAGTTGAACTAATATTGTCATCTTGCTTGAGAGAAATGTGTGCTGGTTGAAATAATATTGCCATCTTATTTGAGAGGAATATGTACTGGTTGAACTAATATTGTCATCTTGTTTGAGAGAAATGTGTGCTGTTTGAAATGATAGTGGCATCTTGTTTGAGAGAAATGTGTGATGGTTGAAATAATAGTGCAATCTTGTTTGAGAGGAATGTGTACTAGTTGAACTAATCTTGTCATATTGTTTGAGAGAAATGTGTGCTGTTTGAAATAATAGTGTCATCTTGTTTGAGAGAAATGTGTGCTGATTGAAATAATAGTGTCATCTTGTTTGAGAGAAATGGGTGCTGGTTGAACTTCTATTGCCATCTTTTTGCCAGAAATTAGTTTGGTTGCACTCTTGGTACCATCTCCTTACCATAAAATTTTCTATCATTTATAAATATTTTTAAATATTTAATATTTAATTGTGAATATTATTTGAATTTTTTAATATTTATCTAAATTAAATATAAGGTTGAATAATACCATAAATTTATTTAATTTTAAATTATATCATAAAGGGCAAAATAGTAAATAAAAATATTTAACCCCTCAATTCTTCTTATTCCTCTATACCCAACCAAATACAATTTTCTCTTATTCCTCTTATCCTTCTTATTCCTATATAATTTACCAAACACAATTTTCTTTAAACCCGGTATAACTCTTAAACCGAACCAAACAGAAATTTACACTAGTTCCTGCTAATACCATAACTTATACCTATCCTCGGTATAACTAAATTTTTCTTATCCCCGAACCAAACGCAGCCATAGGGTTTAATAGGTTAGTTGTTAAATAGTATAAACTCTATGGGACGACTATAATTTTAATCACAAATTCTTTCATCCAATGGTCGAAAAGTTAATAATACCAAGTGCTTGATACTATTGATAGTATCGTAGCTACTCTCTCTCTCTCTCTCTCTCTCTCTCTCTATATATATATATATATATATATATATATATATATATATATATGTATATATATATATATATATATATATATATATGTATGTATATATATATATATATATATATATATATATATATGTATGTATATATATATATATATATATATATATATATATATATATATATATATATATATATATATATATATATATATATATATATATATATATATATATATATATAAAGTCCGGCTACTGTAGTATCAAGCATTTTGTATTATTAAATAGTATTATCAAATTTTCAGCTGTTAGGTCTATTCTTTTAACTATTTTCACTTTTAAAATCATACTATTTTACCAATCATTCACTAAATTCTAGAGAGCTAGTATCATTCTAACCGCACATCCCTTCATCCAAATGCTGAAATCCTAATAATATTTTGTTATTATAGTAACTTTTTATTAATTGCAGCTGACAAGCAAATTTAAACTTAATTTTAAATATATATTTAAATCTTAATCATTTTTTATTTTAAATTTTAATCATATTTGATTTAAAATTTTTGTTTCATCTTAAATTCAGAGTTAAATTTAATTATACCTTAAATATTTTTATATACTTTTCAAATTTTGATGAATTCAAATTTTGAGTCTGTATTTTAAACTAAAAGCATCAAAATTTAAATTCACATTTAATTCATATTTTAAAATTTGATTTTGATCCACTATAATTAAAAATTTTAATTTTTAATTCAAATCTGATATCTAAAATTAAAATTAATTCATAATTTATAAAATAAAAATTAAAACTATATAATTATTATTGGCAATAATTATATATTTAAATTTGAGTTAAAATATGATAAATATTCTCTAATAAAATACTACATATGGATTTACTTTTTAAAAATTTAATTTTTAATTATAGATTTTTGGATTAATTTGATGCACAAAAATTAATATTAATTTGAGATAACTATTAAAATAATTATTATGTGCATTTGCACGTACACTCAACTAGTATATATATATATTTATTTATTATATTTATGTTATTTAATGTCTCTATTGTAAATTATATTTTCATAGTATTTTATTTTATATATATATATATATATATATATTTATAATATTCTTAAGAATAGTTTTGGTATAGTTTAAACAAACTTTATAGTTTAAGAAACATCAATTAAAATACAAAGAAACAAAATTATATGTCATGTAGTTTACCAAAACGAGATAGGAATCTATGGAGCAATTCAATAAGTACAAGGTAAAAACTTATGGAAATTACGAATTATTTTGAATTCACTATCTAAATTTTCAAAAATTTTACTTTTATTCAATGTTTTAGTTTCTTTGATATGAGTAAGTTTATTTTTACAGTTTTAATTAGTATATTTTATACAATTTTCATAATTATAAATTTATTAAAATAATTAATTAATTTAAATATTAAAATCAAAATATTATTGGCTTATTCAAATCCAACAAATTAAAATATTAGGTAAAAAATTTAAAATTTTAAAATATTAGATAGTCGACTCAAAATGACCTGTAGTTCAAATCAATACTGTACACCTTTACTTAAGTTCAAAAAATCAAATTGGCAAAGTTAAAAGTTCGTGCCTAGAGAGCTAAAGTTTAAAAAAATCTTGGCTAACTAAAATATATAAAATTTTTATGTAAATATTTTTTATTTTTTAAATTTGAAAAATCTATATTTGTCTTTTTCAAATTTTAAAAACAATTTTTGAAAGATTAAGATGTTACGAGAGAAAGCAAAATAATTTTTTAAATATATTTATGTTATTTTTTTAAAAAAATTGATATAAATTATAAAAAACGAATAGAATAGTACCGAAATTCTGAGCAGGCTAAGGGTGCTAAATGCATCAATTTAAAATTTTAAAAAGATAAAATATATAGAATTAATTTCATATAATTTTCTGTAAATATATCGAATAGCGGATATTTTTCTGTAAAATTCAACTTTTCATATTTATTACCTAAATTGTTCATATATATTTCTATCCATTAGAAAAATATAATTAACTATAGGTTAAATATTTAACCTTAGTTAGTAAGGAAGTACGGTAAATTTATTTTTTTAATCTTTCAGATATTATACTTTATTTTTTTTTTAACAGTTGGGATTTTTAAAGAAACACTTTTGTAATGACAAAATTAACATTTTACTTATATTCTGTTAAAACATAAACAGATAAATAATTTAAGATTTTTGAAGAAATAAATATATATAAAAAAATAAATTTTATAGGAATGAATCTGTTATTCGATATATTTACATAGAGCGGTATGAAATTAAACAGAATATATAATTTTAAAAATCAGAAAAATAAAATAAAAAAAAATTAAATATTTGCTGAAAGATTTTTCTATATCTTAGACAAAAGTCTTTACTATCTATGTTATTGTTGTTGTTGTTGTTGTATTTGTTTGCGAGAAAGACAATATATTTTTCTGTTTATATATATATATATATATATATATATATATATATATATATATATATATATATATATATATATATATATATATTAAAAATAAATTAAATAAAAAGTTATAAAATAATTAATTTTTAAATTTAAAAATTTAAATATTAATAATTAATTTTTTTTTTGTCACTTATGTTATGATCTGTCGCTATTTTTGCTGCGGTTGTTGTTGATGATAGGATGATGATGAGGACAAGTGGTAGCGGTAGTCAGAGTGTCCGAGTCCAGAGTCAGCTTGTATTAGACCTCCCACCGAAACCCAATTTGTGGATGAGAATTTTACTATTTAATTCCTGAGATGCTCCGTCGCGTTGACCTTAATTTAATATTAATAACTAGAATATATATATATATATACAGAGAAGTGCTAGGTGTACACCCCCAAATGGGGTGTACATCCTACACCCACCCATCCTAGGGTGGGTATTCATCCACTCGTCACTCGATGTGACGAGTGGAATTCACCACCCCTAGGATGGGGTGGGTGTAAGATGTACACCCTATTTGGAGATATATATATATATATTATATTTTATATTTTATATTTTATTTATTTTAAAATAAAATAAATTTTATTCGTCATTTTAAAATAACAAATAAACAAATTTTTATTCTAAATTAAGGGTGTACATCCTACACCCCACCCTATCCTGGGATAGGTATTATTCCACTCGTCACATCGAGTGACGAGTAAAATTCATCCCACCCCAGGATGGGGTGGGGTGTAAGATATACACCCCTAAAGGGGTGAATAACAAATAAACAAATTTTTATTCTAAATTAAATAAAATATAATATATATATATATATATATATATATATATATATATATATATATATATATATATATATATATATATATATATATATATATATATTGAAAATATATCCGTTGCGTTGTTCTAGATATAAATTTTTTTATATCTGGAATAGCTTGATATTTCGGAATAATCAAGTATTAAAGTTAAATTACGTTTGGTTCAAAAGTTGGTATTCTCTGAAAAAAAAAAAAAAAAAAAATTGTGCTTGGTTAAAAATTATGAAATAGTAGAGAATAGTGAAAAAAAAATGATAAATTTTTTATCAAAATACCAACTTTATCCTTACCTTCTATATATATAAATTAATTAAAATGACAATTTAATTGTAAATAATAAATTATATCTTACCTAAATAAAATAATTTTTTATATTTTATAGTATATTTTAGTAAACAAAATTAGTAAACATAATTAGTAAATAGTATATTTTAATAAATATAGTTCAGGTTGGAATGTAAGCTAAAGAAAAAAAAAAAAAAAAAAAAATTCATTAATTGCTCCTAGGTATAAACCTTATTTCGAAAGGGAGGTGGAATAGAGTTTAACGTATTATACTGAGATAACCAATTATGTAACGATCCGGCCCACTAGCAATAATAACTCGTTGGGCCAAACCACAGCCCAAAATGCTTAAGCCCAGTTATTATTACTAGTGTCCATGTCTCATATAAACCCAATCACAATTCCATCAATATCCGATGTGGGACTATTGGGGGCGTCACAGACTCCCCCCGTTTAGGCCTGACGTCCTCGTCAGCCCAAACACACACACAGCAGCCCAAGATCACCAGGCGGTGTGAGACTTGTCTCGCTAGTCCTGTCATCTAGACCCAGACTGAGCTGAGACTCGTCGCACACTTCCGGCTGGTTATTGGCTCTGATACCAAATGTAATCTGTCACGCCCCGAGTTTAAAAATCAGGTCTGAATTTTTTTTTTTTTTTTTTTTTTTTTTTTTTTTTTTTTTTTTTTTTTTTTTATATATCAGAGTTTGCAAAACGGGCGTAACAGACCGCCACACATATAGGAAATCCCCTATCCACAGGGATAGGGTCTCTCCTATACATGCACGGCTAGGCAATCCAAACATCAATCAGAGATCAATCAACATCTAAACTAAACAATGACTAATCAACAAGAATAATCCAAATAATCATGCTAACATCAATCTGACATATCCAAATAATCGAAAAGCTGAAATAACATAAATCAGAGTCAACCACAATCATCAAGGGGACAGCTCTATCGTAACAGCCTAACTGGATCGTCCCGATATCTCACCACCCGAAAGACCTGCAACAGTCACCCGAGGGTGTGAGACACACCGGAGTGTATCCCAGTGGGCACGACGAGCCGAGAAGTAGCTAATCGTACCTACTGGGTACTAAAAACTGCGGATAGTAAGAATCATAGGGTAAAGCTGAACAATAAAGCAGATCTACTGATAATCAACAACGTCCATAGATAACTGAATAAGCAGGTAATCAAGGGTAATGAAACTGCAAGTAATAAATGCTGGAAATCTATGTATGTAACGAGATAATCAATCATGAACTGAGCAGTAAGGGCACAGGGTAAGATATCTATCAATAACAGCGCAAGATAATAAGAATGCGTCAACAAAAGAACTCAAGTACCCAATCAATGCCAGTATTGGTCACGAGGACCTCAGGCTCATACCACCTAGCTGGCACCTAGCTGGCTGACATAACCCCGCACCCACTGGTGCCTATCTAGGGGCTCACGGGTCCATCTCAAGACCACTTTACCGGTAAAGAACATCGCTGCGGTCATGACTCTGCTGATGTACGTGAAGTACAGCGTGCGTGGTAGTCATCATGCTATGATCAAGCTCACGGTCTAATGACCGGGTAGTCGGCAATAAGCCGAGATCCCAACGGGGAAATCATCTATCGTGTCGATCAGAATCTATCATGCATATCGAAACATCAAGTAGTATCTATCAATCATGCATATCGGAATATCGAATAGTATCCAACAATCAGGATCAATCAATCATGCATATCGGAATATCAACAATAAATCGGCTGACAGGAATCAACAAGTGCCATCAAATCATGTAGATCTATATACTGAAAAAGCTGATGAACAGATATGTATATGGTACGTCTCATGAAGATCAAGGTCTATCAGAAATATAAAAGCTGATAAACAGGTACGTAAGATATGTCTCACGTAGATCAAGATCTATCAGGACTAATCATAGGGCATGTCAATACAATCATCAAGACTAATCTAGATAAAATCAGCAGGTATATATGATGAGTCTAAAAGAATCAATGTCTATCAGGGGATCATGTGATATATATGCAGTCATCATAGGTCGTATCGGTATAATTTGCAGGCTGGTCAAAAAAAGGGTGTCCGATTGGACTAAAGCAACCAGAGGGCCGAATAGATCAAGCCCGGACCGAAGATAACCCACCTGAATGACGGCAGATCCTCGAACTCCCGCACAGCTACTGGGAGGCTGGTGCTGAACCACTGGGCCCTGAAAAAGAAGCTATAATCAGTAATAGACTCACACGACCTATCCCGACGACACGACAGCAACGTGACGCTTAAACGGGAGAATATCGCCGATTTATCGATCGAAATCCGATTCCCGGTCAGCGAGAACCGTTGGGTTCCTAACAAGATGTCGGGACGATCCAGTTAGGCTGTTACGATAGAGCTGTCCCCTTGATGATTGTGGTTGACTCTGATTTATGTTATTTCAGCTTTTCGATTATTTGGATATGTCAGATTGATGTTAGCATGATTATTTGGATTATTCTTGTTGATTAGTCATTGTTTAGTTTAGATGTTGATTGATCTCTGATTGATGTTTGGATTGCCTAGCCGTGCATGTATAGGAGAGACCCTATCCCTGTGGATAGGGGATTTCCTATATGTGTGGCGGTCTGTTACGCCCGTTTTGCAAACTCTGATATATATATAAAAAAAAAAAAAAAAAAAAAAAAAAAAAAAAAATTTCAGACCTGATTTTTAAACTCGGGGCGTGACAAATTAAGCAGAAAATATTTTAAACCTTTATTCCTAAATTTTTTCTCCTGTTGTTCGGTAAAAATTGGGTTATAAAAAAAGTTATTCTCCTTTTATCCCCAAACAGAGCCCGTTTGGTAACGGGATAAGATAGAACTAGCTATTTCAAAAATAAGTATAAAATATGAAACTAGTGTAAAAAAAACGTTTGGGATGATTCTAGGGATAAGAGATTTTGTGTTTTGTATGATAATGAGAAATAAGAAGAATAAAGAGTATTAGTTATTTTAAATAACCTTTTTGCCTTCAAGTTTTATTACATAATAATGTAATAATGAGGTGAGGAATGGTGCCTCGGGAGATGTGCGAGATTATTTAAGAAAAAAATAAGAGGGTGGTTGGGAAGAGTGAGAACAGTAGTTCTCACTTATTCTAATTGTACTGGAATAAAATATTTTCGTAGTTTCTAATGTGTTTGGAAGGAGAAGAGGAATATCTCTTTATTCCCAAATAATTTTAGAGCAATGCTACATGTACACCCCGAAGGGGTGTACATCATACATCTTCACCATTTTAATGGTGTCGATATTTTTTACGGGTCACATCAAGTGACCCATCATCACACCCCCACCCTTAGATGGGTGGGGATGTGAGATGTACACTCCTTACGGATGTACACATAGCATTTTCCATAATTTTAATGCCTGACCGGCCATATTAAATGATTTATTTAATTCTCTATTAATTGTTATCTAAAAATACTTGAGCAAGTAATTATTAATTATGTTCATAGTAATCAAATTTTGAACTCTGGCCCACCCATGCACGCTCGGGCTCCAAAAAGTTGATGTGAAAGTTGATAATCAACCCATTTTGTCATCGAAATTCCTTATCAATTTATTAATATATTAATAATATCGTTCAGATTTTCGATCAGATAGAAAATAAATAAGCAAACAAAGAATTTCTATATGCACCGACGAAAATAACTAATAAAAAAAATAGTAAAATAATAGACACAAATTAATACTAAAAGCAAAACGATCGATCAAGAGTTGAGGTAATTTTTTTAATTGGATTATAAAAAGGTAATGAAAATTAAGGTTGAGGTGATTAGTCACAGATGTTGCGTGAGAATGAAAGATTCATGTGAGTACAATATTTTATGCAAGAATTACGATAAAAATTAATTTAAATATATTGTATAAAATGAATACTAGTATTTATTATAAATATGCTACTAAAGTATTTAAATATTTGAAAATAAAACTTGTTAAATTTTTATATTAAGCATTTTTCACTTGATTAGCCTTGGGATAAGTAGAATCTTAATTTGGATATTTAGCCTGATGTACTATTAGCTTATATTAAACATGCATGTTTGGTTGAAGTATGGCAAGTAAAAGAGAAGTAAATACTATTATACCATATAAAAAATTAGATTTTATTTTTTATCATAATTTTTTATTTTTAAAATGAGTCGGAGATGACGATTTTTTTTTTTTTTTTTTTTTTATGATTTGCCCTCGTGCGCAATCTGCAAAAAATTTTTCTAAAAATTGGATTTGAATTAGATCGTGACTTTCGCTATGTTATATATATATATATATATATATAGAGAGAGAGAGAGAGAGAGAGAGTGAGTGTGGAGCTTATATACTTTCAAAAGTACAAGCCAAACTATGCTTTTGAATATTTTGCCATTAGATTTGTATTGAGATTTGTATTATTTACTTTTTCTTTCTCTCTCATTAGTTGACCTTACAATAGTACAAATCTCAATGCAAATCTAATGGTAAAAAATTCACAAGCATAGTTTGGCTTCTCTTTATAAGCTCTACTATATATATATATATATATAGAGGGAGAGAGAGTAGGGCTTGTATATTTTCAAAAGTACAAACCCAAATATGTTTGTGAATTTTTTACCCTTGAATTTCATTGAGATTTGTGCTATTTACTTTTTCTTTCTCTCTCTTTAGTTGACTTTACAAAAATACAAATTCCAATTCAAATCCAATGATAAAAAATTTACAAGCATATTTGAACTTGTGCTTTTAAGAATATATAAACTCTACTATATATATATATATATATATATATATATATATATATATATATATATATATATAGTCCGGCTAGTATACTATCGATAGTACCAAACATTTGGTACTATCAAGTTTTCTACCGTTAGATCAAGCTCTTTAATTATTTTCACCCGTTAGATTTTACTATTTTTTCAACCACCCATTAAACCCAAGGGGCCCACTATTATCTCAACCACATATCTCTTAATTCAATGGTTAAAAACTTAATTAATAGTACCAATGACTTGGTACTATTAATAATATTCCAGCCTAACTATATATATATATATATATATATATATATATATATATATATATATATATATATATATATATAATTTAATGTAAAAATATTTTAATCACATTCGTTCATCAAGAACGTGTTCAAATACATTCTGACCGATGAAATTAACTGTATATTTAAATATCGTCTTGAATAAATTACGTTGGTCACATCCAACAATTACAAGAGGCAAAAAAATCATCTAACTCAAAGAATTGTTACTTGAGTAATAGAGAAGTTGTACCTTAATAATGATTTATTAAATACACTTGAATTTCATGTATGATAACCTTCAATTGTCATGTTTAAACAATCATATAAAATATATATATATATATATATATATATATATATATATATATATATATACCTTTATTAGAATCCTCATCTCTTATTAACTCAATAATTTTGTGGTCTATGTACACAATTTATATGTATGGATGATATATATATATATATATATATATATATATATATATATATATATATATATATATATATATACCTTTATTAGAATCCTCATCTCTTATTAACTCAATAATTTTGTGGTCTATGTACACAATTTATATGTATGGATGTTAATTTTAAGCTTTTTTATTTCTTAATATTTAATCCCTCAATGCTTGGCAATCAATATGTAATACAAAATATTGCACAATTAAAAAAAATTAGGTATATGTCTCTCCTGACACTTGCATCAGATGCTGGAGAAGGTTCCCACGCATGTAGGAGTCTTTTGAAGGAGTTTTTTTTCCCCTTTTATATAGTATTTATTCTACATATATAAAATATGTCCGTGTTAATTATTAATTTTTAAAATTCAAACGATCAAAAAAAATATAATTAATTTATTTAATATATATATATATATATATATATATATATATATATATATATATATATATATATATATATATATGGATCTCGATTGACCTATATTTCTCCACTACCTCTAAATATATTCAAGCAGTTCTTCTACTTATTTTATTTTTTAAAAAAAAAAAAATTTCTTTCTCTATTCTCTTAATTGCAAGCACAAATTATGCATTAATTTAACACAATTTTGGACAACCACAACCTAATTAAAATGCCAATTTGGGTGTAGTCCTAATCATAAACATAAACTAAGATTGAACCCATGCATATCTCCATCTTTTTCAAGTAATTTTCTCATTCATCAGAATATATACCCCATATAACTCATATATACCCCATATAACTCATGATGACTCAAATCACCATTAATTAGTAGAGTACTTGTTTTGATCCTTCATTAATTATGCTGATGGTGTATGTTCAAATACACACCCGGTGTAAAATTATGTTGATGAGAATTAAATATATTAAAAAAAAAAAGAAAAAAAAAGAAAAAAAAAGAGAATTAAATATATTTAATCTATATATTTAATCTATAAAGACCATATGAATTAAATATAATTAACACACCGAGTGTTAATTATTAAATATATTTAATCTATAAAGTCCAATAATTAAAATTATGTTGATGAATTAAATTTAAAATTTTTATTAAAATTTTTTAAGCATATGGTGTATGTTCAAATACACACCCCGTGTAAACAATGCTTCCCAGCATGCACTCATAATTTTAGGAGTTGAGAAATTTTTATTTCCACCGAGTGCATATTAATATTCCATACACCATATAAAATATTAGATGATTGATAAAATATTTAATAATTAATACTATAAAATAAAATAAAATAAAATATATATAATATAAAATATTTAAATAACTTATTAATTATGCTATAAAAATTTAGTTTTAATTCATATTTTAGAACTGACTTATCCAAAAATTTTATAGAACATGTGGCATGATCCCATGGCTCATGCCTTAATTGGCAAACATGATTCTCTCCCAAATAATTTTATGATATGAGCTTTGTATTTTATAGATAGATGTTATTATTATCATAAAGTGTTATCTTTGTCTCTTGTGTGTTAGAAATAGTACCTTCCACAAGGCCTATATGGCATTTGGATATTATTATTATGATAATATCCCTCTATTATTAAAAGCCTACATGCGTACATTCCAAATTAAGGGTGGTCTAATCAGTATAATAAAATTAGATTATAAAAACACATCGTTGTGATATTTTTATACAAGTATTTTATCTATATTTTATCTATATCTAAAATTAGATTCACTACAACAAAATTAGACTATAGCGACACTTTTAAGTGTTTCTAAAATATAAAAAAAGTGTCGCTGATAAAAATATCGACACTTATTGTAAATGTTGCTATATGTGCTGTCGCTAGGATGTATAGCGACACATTTTTGTAATGTGTTCCAAAAATGTGTCCCTATAACCTAATTTTGGATATAGGTGGAATATAGATAGGACACTTATACAAATGCGTCACAAACATGTGTCTCTATAACCTAATTTTATTGTAGTGATTATAGAGACATATTTTTGGGACATATTATAATAATGTGTCGCTATACACACTAGCGACTGCACATATAGCGACACTAATTATAAGTGTCGGTATTTTTGCTAATAGTATTTTTTTTAGATTTTAGAAATATTTAAAAGTGTCGCTATAACATAGTCTTGTTCTAGTGAATTATGTAAAAGAAGACAAGGTGGCTACTTATTGGGATAGTTAGGTTGTGTTCTCAGCATGAAAATTCCACTCTTAACTACCTTCTTGTGCGATCTTTAAAGCAAAAAGAATAAAAGGTAATTAAAATGTGTGGAGGCTCCTTAACTTTAACTTTGTTTCATTACAAAACCTCTTGACTTTCAAATTTTAAAAATTTAATAATTTAAATTAAATAAATGAAGGTTTTATAAAAGTTATCAATTATTTTATCAAATTTTCTAATTTGGATAATATTAAGCCATTAAATTTAACAAAATTTGCAAGTAAAGTGACTTATATTAACAAATTCAAAGTGGAGAGGTCTCATGAGTTAAAGGTTGGGGGGGCCATTTAAAAACAGCCTATATATATATATATATATATATATATATATATATATATATATATATATATATTTAACATGATATCAAAGTTTGTTTTGAGTTCAAATTCTATTAGATCCTAGCGCTACTTAATTTCTTCTTACTGAATTTAAATTTAAAATACATATATTATTTAACAATTTAAGCTTATTGAGAAGCACAATTATTCCATATTATTTAAAAGAGAGATGCTTTGGTCCCTACTTTGGGGTATTTTAATATAGGAATATGTTGGTATATACATATGGGGGAGTTAGGATTTAAAATTTAGAATATAATGATGGTGATTAAGATTTAATAATAATATTTGAAACTTAATAATTAATATTTAAAATATAATAATAATAATGCTAGCTATATCATTAATAGTATTATAGGATAACTAGCAGCATTTGGTTGGGAAACAATGTCCGAAAAAGATCTTATTCTAGTCTTGTTCCACAAACGCACCACTTGAGAAAAAATTTAATTAAAGTAATTAAATATAATTATAATTATTGTATTAATATTTTAATTAATCTAATATTTTGAGTAATTAATATAATTATTTTGTTAAAAAATTATCTAACTATAAAATAATTAACTAATTAATTTATCAAATTATTTGTGGTTAATTAAATTATTAATTAACAATATTTATTGTTAATTATTTTATTAATTAATATTTAGGATTATCTAGTAGTAGTTAATTAAATAAGTTAAATTACTATTTAATTAATATTTTTATATTAATTAATTAGACAATATAATATTATTTTAAAATTATAATTATTTTTGTTCTCATTATTTGATTCTAACTATGTAAATACTATTTTTCTTATTCTAAAAAATAACTTAATTTTTATTCAAACATAAAATTAATTTTATTTTTGCTTATTTCAAAAGTTATACATATATTAAAAATAAATAGTTTTTATTTATATCCGAATTAAACACAGTCCTAAAATACCTGCAGAAACACTCTCACTTAAATATATTTTTCATACAATATTTTTAAAAATAATTTCTAATATATCCTTAAAAACTTAAAAAGTATATCATTTATCTCTCCGTTTTTTTTTTTTTTTAGGATTCACTGATGGATTGATTTTTAGAAGAGTATTTTTGATAATTTATGGATAAATTTGAAAATTTATAGTGAGCAATGCTACATGTACATCCCGAAGGGGTGTACATCATACACCTCAATCATTTTAATGGTGGCGATATTTTTTACGGGTCACATCAAATGACCCATCATCACACCTCCACCCTTAGATGGGTGGGGTGTATGATGTACACCCCAAAAGGGGTGTACACATAGCATTTTCCAAAAGAGGATTGCTACATGTACACCCCGAAGGGGTGTACATCCTACATCTCCACCCTTTTAATGATGACGATGTTTTTTACGGGTCACATCAAGTGACCCTTTATCACACCCCCACTCTTGGATGGGTGGGGGTGTGAGATGTACACCCCTTACGGGTGTATAAGTAGCATTTTCCTTTCCAAAAAATATTATGTAAGAGCTGGGAGAAGGAAACAGATGGGAAGTCACATCCATAGAACGGCTGGAATCTGAGAGGGGTCCCAGAACAAAGGAGTAGTGTACTGTCCCTTTTCCTCTGGCCATTTACTCCTACCTGTCACCACTGTGCCTATTCATTATTTATTTATTTATTTATTTATCGCCACAATATTAATTTAAAAGGATATGAGGGACCCACAGTCTCCTTGCAGGGTGACATCCATGTGGGGGACCCATCCATGTACCTTAAAATTTGGGTAAATTACAATTCAGGGATGTTTGGATCCAAGAATGTCTAGATTTTGAATTTTTCTAAAATTTAATTATTTTTATATTATTTATTTTGATACACTACAATAAAATTAGATTATATGGACACATGTTTGTGACACTTTTTTATAAGTGTTTTATTTATAGTCCATATATATTCAAAATTAAGCTATAGGAACATATTTTTGGGACACATTATAGTAATGTGTCGCTATACACCCTAGCGACGGTACATATAACGACACTAATGACAATTGTCGGTATTTTTTCCAGCAGCATTTTTTTTTAGTATTTAGCAACACTTAAAAGTGTCGCTATAGTATAATTTTATTACAGTGATATAATTTATATAATTTAAAATAAATAAATATAATTATTATTTTTTATTTATTTTGGTGTAATTTAATACTGATGTAATTTATTTTTTTTAGTTTTATTGTTTGTTTTGATATAAGTAAGTAAATTTTGTTATTTTCTAAAGAGCAATACTACATGTACACCGCGAAGGAGTGTACATCATACATCTCCACCATTTTAATAGTGGCGATATCTTTTACGGGTCACATCAAGTGACCCATCATCACACCCCCACCCTTAGATGGGTGGGGGTGTGAGATGTACACCCCTTGGGGGTGTACATTTTACACCCATTCCATCCTGGGGTGAGGTGAATTTCACTTGTCACTCGATGTGACGGATAAAATTCACCCTATCCCAGGATGTGGTGGGATGTAAGATGTACACCCCCAAGGGGGTGTACAGGTAGCACAACCCTAAATTTATTCATATAAAATTTAATATATTAAATAATTAAATTATTTATTATTATTTAAAAATAATTCTAATTTATTGTAAAGAAAGTAAAATTTAGGTTTCAATGTTTAATTATTTTTTTTAAAAAAAAAAATTTGAGTGTTGTGTTTTGAGGCAAAAGTCAAGAGCAGGTAAATTGAAAATCTAATATAATTTGAGTTACATTATTTTTCCACTTGCATAAAAACAAAATATCGAAAGTGATGAAACTTGAGTTTCATTCTTCCACTTACTTCAAACCAAACAACTTACCCTCTTCAATCTCAAATTAGATGGTACGCGATATTTTTGTGACGCTCCAATTTTTTAGGAGGTCATTCATATTAGAATTATTAAAGCTGTTTAATTCTTTTAATCTTTTGGGCTTAGCTATCATCCAAAATGCTAACCGGATTAAGAGGCTTAACCCTATTATATCATATATATATATACAAGACTATTTCAAATCCTGAAAGTGTTACACCTCTTCCCTTTAAGTTTAGACCTTCTCGTCTTGTACACTTACAAGCATCAAGCGATGTGAGACTTGTCTCGCCACGTTCCACCCACAACAGGCATTAGCCTGAGAGCTCTGCCTGCTATATAATCAATGGCTCAGCCGAGACTCATAACTCTGTCTGCTATATAATCTTGGCTCAGTCGAGACTCATCTAACACTTCCGGCTAGTGATTGACTCTGATACCAACTGTGATATTTCAACTTTTCATAAGGTCACTGTGACACATCCGGAATTTGGATTAGTCATATATATAAATGATATAGTATGACTAAATCTCTTAACCCGGCTATAGCATTTTGGGTGATAGTAAGGTCCAAGAGGCTAAGAGAGTTAAGCGTACTAGAGCTAGAGTAATTGTAGAATGGGTGCCCCCCCTGGGAAGTGGGGCGTCACAGTTGGTATCAGAGCCATTCACCAGCCGGAAATGTGAGATTAGTCTCGGCTGATAGCGGGTAGAGCGAGGCTCCCCGGCTAATGACCGTTGTGGGTGGAGTGCAGCTCCCCACAAGGTCGACTAAGGCTAGCGAGACGAGTCTCACATCGCCTGGTGCTTGTGAGTGTCTTTGAGCCCGACGAGGACGTCAGGGCTTAAAGAGGGGAAGAATGTGACACATCCGGAATTTGAATTAGTCCTATATATAAATGATATAATAGGACTAAATCTCTTAACCCGGCTATAGCATTTTGGGTAACAGTAAGACTAAAGAGATTAAGAGAGTTAAGCGTGCTAGAGCTAGAGTAGTTATAGGATCCTATAACTACTCTAGCTCTAGCACGTTTAACCCTCTTAATCTCTTGAGATTAGCAACCCTCCAAAATGTTATCGTCGGGTTAAGAGGTTTAAGTCTATTATACCATATATACAAGCCTATTTCAAATTCTAAAAGTGTCGTAATTTTGGTCGCCAAACTTTAATTGATTATAATTTTTTATTTAAATTGTTTAAATTATTATAATTGAATTCTATAATTCAATTTAGTTGATTAAATATTAATAAATTGTTGATATAGAGTGATATAATATTTTAATTATTATCGCATCATCGATCACAAAACTTTCACATTATTTATACATTAATAATTTGTCGATATTTAGTGAAGTAAATTGGATTATGAAAGTTAATTCAAATAATTCAAAAAAAAAAATTATAATAAATTAAAAATTTAAAGAGCAATTAATCCTGAAAAAGGTACATCAATCAAACAAAGAACTTTATCTTATTAGTACACACACATAAATTTTTAGTTTTAACAACTAAATCATTTAAGTTTTATTAACACTACAACAAAATTAAGTTATAGGAACACATATTTGTGACACTTTTGTATAAGTGTTCTATCCATATTCCATATATATCCAAAATTAGATTATAGGGATATATTTTTGGGACACATTACAAAAATGTGTTACTATACACCCTAGTGACGGCATATATAGCAACACTAATAATAAGTGTAGATATTTTTACTAGCGATATTTTTTTTAGATTTTAAAAATACTTAAAAATATCGTTATAACATAATTTTATTATAGTGTAAATAGTTCCATAGCTTTTCTTTTTCAACTAAATTTACTAATTATACAATCATTTTACTCGCTTGTATTGTATGTAATCTTAAAAAGCTTTAAAATATACAAAAAAAAAAGAAGAAGTTATTTCAATTCTAACATATGAAAAATGCAATAAACTTAAAAATAGATTCACTTCAATTATTCTTCAATCTTAAATTTAGTTATCACAATAATAAAAGGAAAAAAGGAGATTTTATTTTGTATTTTAAAGTTATACAAAATCATAAGTAAGTAAGACACACAATCAAAACAACCATTAAATTAGTAATTTGCTGGAGAAAAAAAAAACCTATTCAACTATTTGCTTAAGTTAGGTGAGTTTTTTATTGGCAAAATTAATTTATTTACTAAATTATTTTGAGTTGTATTGGGAGACAAATAGTAGCTACAATTGTGTGTTCCATATCTCTAACAAATTTGATATGAACTCGAGTTAACAAATACTATTTTTGAATAGCATTTGGTGAGCTCTCTAATGGTTGTTTGAGGAATATTTTATCTTAATAATAAAAATGTAAAGTATGCTTCGGTTGGTACAACAAATTAAGAGAATCTCAAACAATCATTGTTAGGTAGCTTCCTTGTTATTATTACAAAAATAAAACTACACTCTTTGGTGGTTCAAGTTTTTGTACAACCAAAAGTAAGATTATATTTATGGGTTATAATATTTTGTCTAGGATGATGTCGATGGTATATATATATATATATATATATATATATATAGAAAAATGCTATGTGTACATCCCTTTCGAGGTGTACATCATACACCCCACCCATCTAAGGGTGGGGGTTTGATGATGGGTCACTTGATGTGACCCGTAAAAAATATCGCCACCATTAAAATGGTGGAGGTGTATGATGTACACCCCTTCGGGGTGTACATGTAGCATTGCTCTTTATATATATATATATATATATATATATATATATATATATATAACTAATCGAATTTATTTGATGCTAAATGGATATCATTTCGAATATGAGTATAAAAAAATTAAAATTTGATAAATTTAAATTTAATTATGAAATTTTTTTATATCCGATCTGAATTCGAATCTAATCAGAATTCGAATTATATATATATATATATATATATATATATATATATATATATATATATATATATATATATATATATATATATGAGTAGGTAGAATTTATATATTTTCAAAAGCACAAGCTTAACAATATTTATAAATTTTTTATCATTGAATTTATATTGAGATTCGTATTATTGTACTTTCTCTTTTTTTAGTTGGCTTTATGATAGCATAAATCTCAATACAAATTATATAGTAAAAAATTTACAAACATATTTGGACATGTACTTTTAAAAGTATATAAACTCTATACACTCTCTCTCTCTCTCTCTATATATATATATATATATATAGAGAGAGAGAGAGAGAGAGAGAGAGTAGAGCTTATATATTTTTAAAAGCACAAGTTCATTCATACTTGTGAATTTTTTATTATTGAATTTATATTACGATTTTATTTTTTATTTTACCTTTCTCATTTTTTAGTTGACTTTACAAAAATACAAATCCAATACAAATTTAATAATAAAAAATTCACAAACATTGATTGGCTTGTGTTTCTAAAAACATATAAGCTCTCTCTCTCCCTCTCTCTCTCTCTCTCTCTCTCTCTATATATATATATATATATATATATATATATATATATATATATATATATATATATATATATATATATATATATATATATATGAGTTCAGTTTTCAAGTTTAGGTTTGAATTTAGATTTTTGATTGGATTCGAATTTGCATATAAATATTTAAAATTTGTCAAATTTGAATTCGGATTCGAGTTTGAGTTTTTGAGTTTGTAGTCGGGTTTAGATTTGAATTTTTGAAATTTCATTCTGAGTTTTACGCGTTGACATTTCTAATAATATTTACAATTTGAACAAAATTTACATAAAAAAAAATAATGTTAGGGCTCTCATAAAAATATATTCTATTAATTATTAATATACTGTTCACCTATGAAATCTTGGATTATATATATGAACTAAATATTATTAATGCACTGGTAGTTAAGAAAGAGATATCTTGAATTATTTATATAATATTTTAATATTATATATATATATATATAGAGAGAGAGAGTTTGTGTGTGTGTCCGGCTACTATGCTATCAATAGTATTAACCATTTTGTGCTATTAAGTTTTCTGTTGTTAGATTTATCTCTTTGATCATTTTTATCATTTAGATCATACTATTTTTCAATCACCCATTAAATCGTAAGGGTCCACTATCATTCTAATTTTCCATTCTTTCAACTAAGGGTTAAAAACTTAATAGCGCCAATAACTTGATACTATTAATAATATAGTAATCTAGTTATATATATATATATATATATATATATATATATATATATATATATATATATATATTAGAGCTTATATGTTTTCAAAAATACATGCAAAAATATACTTGTGAATTTTTTACCATTGGATTTGCATTGAGATTTGCGCTATTTACTTTTTCTTTCTCTCTTTTTAGTTGACTTTACAAAAATACAAATCTCAATGCAAATCCAATGGTAAAATATTTACAAGCATATTTTTGCTTGTGCTTTTGAAAGCATATAAACTCTACTATATATATATATATATATATATATATATATATATATATATATATATATATATATATATATATATATATATATATATATATATATATATAGCGTAGGACTACTATACTCTTATGAGTATAAAATTCTTTGTACTCATAACTTTTTCACCCTTGGATGAAGGAATGTGCGGTTAGAATGATAGTGGTCCCCCTAAGGTTTCCTAGGTTGTTGGGGAAATAATACAAAAACTTATATTTAATGATAGTGGTCTCCCTAAGTTTTCCAAAGGATGAAAACTTATGAATACAAAAAAATTTTACTCATAAGAGTATAGTAGCCGGACTATATATATATATATATATATATATATATATATATATATATAAAATTTATAGAGTAGCTTATATACTTTCAAAGGCACAAGTCAAACTATATTAGTGAATTTTTTATCATTGAATTTGTATTGAGATTTGTGCTATTTTAAAATCAACTAAAAAGAGAGAAAGAGAAAGTATAATAACACAAATCTCAATACAAATTCAATGATAAAAAATTCACAAGTATAGTTGAGCTTGTGTTTTTGAAAGCATATATTAGGATACTATGCTATTCATAGTATCAAGTCATTAATGTTATTAAATTTTTAGTCCTTAGATTAAGAAATATACAGTTATAATAATAGTGAGTTTCTAGTATTTAGTGGGTGGTTGAAAAAATAGAATAATTTAAGGGGTGAGTAGTTGAGAAAATAATAGATATAAAAGACAAAAATGATCAAAGAGATATATTTAACGGTGAAAAATTTGGTAGCACTAATTATTTAGTGCTATCAATACTATGTGACACCCCTGTACTGTGTATTAGTCTTACATATAAATAATATAATAGGACTAAATCTCTTAACCCGGTTATAGCATTTTGGATGGTAGCAAGATCCAAGAGGTTGAGAGAGTTAAGCGTGCTAGAGCTAGAGTAGTTCTATGATGGGTGACCCCCCTGGAAAGTTGGGGCGTCACAGTTGGTATCAGAGCCATTCACCAGCCGGAAATGTGAGATGCGTCTCGGCTGAGCCAGGGTTATATAGCGGGTAGAGAGAGACTCCCCGGTTAATGACCGTTGTGGGTGGAGTGTAGCTCCCCAAAAGGTCGGCTAAGGCTAGCGAGATGAGTCTCACATCGCCTGGTGCTTGTGAGTGTCGTTGAGCCTGACGAGGACGTCAGGACTTAAAGAGGGGAAGAATGTGACACTCCTGTAATGTGTATTAGTCTTACATATAAATAATATAATAGGATTAAATCTCTTAACCCGGCTATAGCATTTTGGATGGTAGCAAGATTCAAGAAGTTGAGAGAATTAAGCGTGCTAGAGCTAGAGTAGTTCTAGAATGGGTGACCCCTGAAAAGTTGGAGGTTCTAGGATGGATGACCCCCCCTGAAAAGTTGGGGCCTCACATAATAGAAGAATTCATGTAGATATATTTAAAATAATTAAAATATTTAAAAATAAAATATTAATATTTTATTTAACACGTGACAGCGCTCTTCTATCTGTGGTATCAGATACACAACAGGATACGGAAAATAAAATATATGAATTTAAAGCTTCACTTCTCTAATATGATTTCTCTTTCTTAACTATGATTTCTCTTTCTTAACTACCAGTAGTGGCATTTCTAAATAATTGGTTATTATTGATCATTTTTTAATAGAGTGCTAATATTTTATGAGGAATCGCCTTTCAAAAAAGATCAATGTTGTGTTAACATATAATTAAAATTATAAAATTAACAATCTTTTTTTTAAAAAAAATTTTCTACAACTTTGTCCGAAGAATGTTTTACCTACGAAGTTTATTTACTCATTAATTTTTAATTAATATACTTAATGTACAAAGTTTGAAATAGATGATATGAATTAATTTTGCTAAAATTTAACGATTTGTTAGAATCGATATTTACACTAATACTTATTATATAATTTAAATTTTAAAATTTTAAAATAAAATAACTTTTTTAAAAATAATTAAATTAATATTTTATTAATAAAAAAACTTAATTACACCTTCTACAAAAGTTTTGAACTTATGCGCCAATATCTACTATCCCTGCATCCTCTAATTAATCCACACCTAGCTATATATATAGCTATCAGGGTCGTTGGATATGCTCTATCTCTAACTAAATTTAAGATTAACTTCGGATTACTATTTCCAGCATGCTTTCTTAATTCAAACTTTCTCTTTCAGTTGTAAATTTTGTGAAATGGATATTTTAATTTTGTAATCTCTCTCACTGTTGTTATTGTAGTATTTAAGTTGTGCAGTATGATATTTGTCTAATTATATTGTCAGATATGAAATTTCTGCCACCTATAGTCATGATTATTCATATTATTCTTAAAAATTTGTAGATTTCTGCATATATCTGGATATGATATTTTGAATTTACTGGTTTCAACATGCACCTTTGCACCTGCAGAAATTCTTTATTATTAATTCTATATTTTTGTATGTATTTTTTTTTTTCATCTATATTATAATATATGAATGATATATGAATATTTCTTCAGTTAAATTAAAAAAAGAGTAACTTTCTCTATGGCTTGATGTATAATTATTTTATCAATAAAAAATTCTTTACTTACATTATTGTTGTAAGCTTTCTCGTTGGTCGGAATTGCATTGTTTTTGATCATCAGCATATTCTTCACGAATTTAATTTTTTTCATGATTTTGATTATATATTTTTTTATTCAAGTTTCTTTACAATTTGGAGCTTTTGTATCTTCCCCGTTGAATTTATTTTATTTTTTTTAATTTTATTATATATCTTCTTACAAATCTTCTATTCCAATTTTTTTACTAACATTCTTCACACTTTTCGTATCGTTTTTATAGTTGAAAATTTTCCAACCAATGATAAATTCACTATTTGAAAAATATATCACATAATTTTTCTGTTTTTTTTTTTAAGTTATTCTTTATTGAATTCTTTTTTTTAAAAAAAAAAATTATTCTCTACCGCATCCCACAAATCTTGAGATTTTAAAAAATATCGAAGGATAACTTTTTATCGTTTAAAACTCGTTTCATCGAAATTTGATAAAGTAGGTTGAATAAATCAATCTAAATCTATAACGAAACTGAAAAAAAACAAAAATTGAGTTTCAGACTCCTTCGTGTTTGCATGACATTCTTATTTTATCGAGATTTAGCTTTTTTTTTTACTTTGGTTTGCTTGCCTAGCTCGACTGGCTATTTGGACAAGTTGTTTTGATCTCTTCACGGGGTCTTCTAGCTCTTTTTTCGTCAAGTGTCGCAACCACCTTTCCTCGCGTGTGTTGTGCGGAGGCCAACTTTTTCGAAACAATTCTTTTACTTCAATTTCACCTGGATGTCACCTTAATTGATCTATTACGAATCACTCGATTTTGATGTAACTATGTACATTAGTTTTGTATTCTTTTCAAATTTGAGTTGACTTTTGAACTCCTCTAAGCTCTGAAATAATTTAGTTTTTTTTTTAGTTTTGATACAAATAATTAGAAAGTAATTTAGTTTTTTTTTTTAGTTTTGATACAAATAATTAGAATCAGTATTCACGGTAATACCGATTATATAACACAGTATCTAAAATTATAAAATAAAATAATACGAAAAAATGACATTGAAGAAAAAAATAACTAAACTATTATTTATTAATAAAAAATATTTAATTACACTTTCGACGATATTCTAGACCTTATCCACCTAATTAATTTATGCTAAGTTATATAAAACTACTCAGTCACAACAGATGACAAATTAAAATTATATTTTAAATAATTATAATTTTTACTCTAATTATATAAATTTTAAAATATAATTATTAAATATAATTTATTATTAATTAAATATAAAATTAAATCTGGATTACAATTGTCAACGCGACTGAATTAATTTTGTGCATAAAAAATACTTGAATGGTAGATTATTCACCACATATTTCAAGTCCAAATATTAGAAATTGTACTTTTGCAAATTAACTCCGGGACCTACATGATATAAAACCTGGTTCGTATTTATTTGATGTGACATTTATTTTCTGATAAGAAAAGGATTTTGAGATTAGATTTTATATCTATGAATTGCAAATAAATTTATATAAATTCAAAAATTATAAATTTTATGGCGTAAAAAAATTAACCACTTTTATTGAACTTTAATAAATAAGAGAGATTGAATTAAACGCCACTCATCAATCGAAATAATATCCAAAATTTTAGTCAAATAAGAAAATAAGATATAATATCGACAGTTGATCTTTCATTTGGATGAATATTCCAATCAAATAATATACAAAAAAATTTTGTAATCTTTCTTTATTCTAGTCCTAATGCATGGACCACATTTTATCTTTCCATTTTATACATGAAATTAAAAAATTCTTAATTTTTTCTCTAATATTTTTCTAACCAAATTATCTACAAATTTTTAATAAATTTATAAATTTAATAAATTAACTTTAATTTTTAATAAATAATCTACAAATTAACTTTAATTTTTAATAAATTTATAAATTTAATAAATTTTAATTTATACAAATTTTAATTTTTTTAACTTTAATTTTTTAAAAATTAAACTGTATTATTTATTAAAATATAAATTTTAATTTATACAAATATTAATTATTATTTAATTAATATTTTATATTAATTAATTAGATAAAATATTATTATTTTAAAATTATAATTATTTTTATTTTTTTACTATTTTTGTTTATTCTAAGAAATGAACCAAACACAATTTCAGCTATTCCTAAGAATAACAGCTTTACAAACCAAACACTATTTTTCTTTTATCCCTGACTATTCCGGAATAGCAAGCTATCCCAGGAATAAAAAAATTTATCCCCAAACTCATAATCCCCGAACCAAACATTACCAAAGAGAATAATCGACCTAATTATTTTTATCTACTTTTCAAATAATAATTTTTATTTTATTATTTAAAGTAAATTTCACAAAACAAGCTGCTACGGTAAATTTCAAAGGAGAATGCTTTAGATTTTTTAAAAAATTATTTTTATATATTATTGGTATATTAATATTTATAAGATGAGATAATATTGTTAGGGCCGTTTGGATTCGGTATATATAACCGGGAATAGAAGAAATATCTTTCTTATTCTTCCAAACGTACCAGGAATCAATCGGTATAACTTATTCCGGTACAACTAGAATAAGTGATATTACTGTTCTCACTCTTTCCAACCACCTTCTTATTTTTTTTTTAAATATTCTCCCACGTCTACCGAGACATCATCTCTCATCTTGTTATTACATAATAAAGTTTGAGGGCAAAAATATAATTACCTCAATTAAAATTATTTATTCATCTTATTCCTTATTCTCATGCCAAACATAAAATTTCTTATTCCTGAAACCATCTCAAACATTTTTTTACACTAGTTCCGCACTTTATACTTATTCATAGAATAGTTAGTTCTGTCTTATCCCGTTACCAAACGAGCCCTTAGGCATTGTTTGGATTGGGTACGAAGGGGGATATCCCTCTTTTGTACCCAAACGAAAACAGGATAGGGGAGGAATGGGATATCCCCCAAACGGGGTTAAACCCGGTTTGGGGGAGGGATATCCCATTCCCCCCCCCCCCCCCCCCAAACTACTTTCTGGGCCCTTTCCCAAGGCTCCGGGGCATTTGTTTTTTTTTTTTTTTCTCTTTTTTATTATTTTTTTTATTTTTTTTTTTCCTTTCTTTTATGCTTCTTTTGATTTTTTTTTTTTATTAGAATGTTTAAATTTTTAAAAATATTTAAATTATAAATTTATAATTTTATAAATTTTTATTTTTATTTTTTAAAAAATAATATTAATTTTAAAATTGTAAAATTTATACAATTTTTTTATAATTTTTTTAAAATTTATATAAATTTAAAAATTAAAATTTTTACTCCCACTTAAAATTTAAAAATTACTTTTTTTTTCCACTTAAAATTTTTATAAAAATTAAAATTAATAAATATTAAAATTTGAATAAATTTTGAAATATTAATTTTAAAAAAAAATTAAAAAAAAAAATATTTTAATCTTTTAACACAAAAATCAACTTTCTATTCCTCTTATTCTTCAATCACTACCAAACACTTTTTTTCTTATACCTGGTATAAGCCTAATTCCCAATCAAACACAATTTCACATTATATCTAACTTTATATCTATCCCTGGTATAACTCATTCTTTTTTATTTCCGAACCAAACGATACCTTAGAATATGCAGGAGGAGTACACATTCCAACAAAAATCAAAATTTTATTTTTAAAGCATTTTAATAGAAAATTATGTATTTCCATGGCTACTGTCATTTATTTCTGAAGAAGAAAAAACAGTATTTCCAGAAAATCTTCAGACTTCAGTGTGCTGCAGAACACTACAAAACTACTGATGAGGCCCAGCATCTGTCAGTGATTCTTTTGCCCATTCACCTTTTGCAACAGCAGCTGACTGCTAAAAAAAAACCTGTTTTCCTTATAGACTGTTGTTTTCTTCACTACACCCTCCCCCCCTCTCTTTCTCTCTCTCTCTCTGTCTCTTCTCTCAACTTCCTTCTTCCTGTTGTTTTCTCTGCCCACCAAAAAAGCCCACTCCAGTCCCTTTCTTCTTTTCTGCATTTCTCCTCTCCCCCCCCCTCTCCACAAAAAAAACCAAGAGAAATATATATATATATATATATAAAAGGTCTCTTATTTGGCCTCTCAAACTTAGGCCTTGCCTCTTCTTCCTGTTCTGTAACCTTTCTCACTCACTACCTACTCTTTTGCTTTATTGCGTTTGCATATCTCATTCCGATTTCCCTAAAAAGCTCCCATTTTTCACACTTCTGTACCAAGAGACAGAGGAGGAGGAGAAGCCCCACAACAGATAGGAAGAAAAAAAATTGCTGCTTTTTTTCTCTCTCTACTCTTCTCTGCTGTGTTGCCTCCCTTCCCCTCTTTCTCTCTCTTCCTAGCTCTCTCTCTCTCTCTCTCTGGTGTTCTTTAGGTTGCAGGATTTGTAAAAATTTGTCCTTTTGTTGTGTGTTTTGGCCTTCTCTTCTCTATTTTTAGGTTCTTGGTTTTGGGGTTTGGGGGGTTTTGGGCTTGGACATGGTGGGGATTGGGGTTGGGGGAAGGAGCCTCACTAGTGTGGGCATGGAGACAAGCTGTGGAGCTTTGCTCAGAGAGCTACAGGTCTCTCTCTCTATCTCTCTCTCTCTCTCTCTCAATGGCTATTATGTTGCTTCTTTGCTTATTAGGGTCTCTGTTAGGAGTTTCCCTTTCTCTTTGTTTTGGGTTTTGAGGTACATGTAGACTCTTCTTGGTTCTGGAGATTATGATGCTTCTTTCTCTCTTTCTCTCTCTGTATTTTTTATTATTATTATTTTTTTTCCATTTCTTGAATAATCTTCTTGTTTTTGGAGCTCACTTTTTGTTTTTTTTTTCAGTTGAGGTTTTGGGTATTTTTTTTCTAAATGGCTTTCCTCTTTCATTTCTCTAGTGTCTCTAATAGTTTTTTTTTATTTTTTCCCCCATTTTTACACTCTGAATCAAATGAATATAGCTCTTATGATCTTTTCATTTCCTAGGCTGATGTAATTTGTTTTTTAAAAAAATTTCCAAGGCAAGAATTTATGTGTTATCAAGAAAGTAAAGATTTAATTGTTTACAACTTTTTATGACAAAAAAATTGTTTAAAACTTTGTTTTTTTTTTTTTTTTGCCTTTTCTGTAATTTTTTTTTTGGGTTTTTGTTTTAAATGCTCTGTTTGGCAAAGTGACTTTTCCCTTTACAAGTGTCTCAATTATTTTGTTTCTGTACTTCGATTCCTTTAAATGTACTAATATGAAAGACAATTAACTTTTAAATGAACTCAGGAAAATAGCATGATTGGGTTGTGCACAACTTTTTCTTTTTTTCTTTTTACTGTATATTCAAAATTCCCTTTCTTTTTTGTTTTTTCAATTAGCCTGTTATGGTCTAAATTACTAAATTACTACTACAATCACTTTTTTCTTTGTTTCAATTTGTACACTTGTTCTAGTTAATCTTTTACTTTGTTTTCATTTTTAGTGTCTCTACTTGTTGATCATTAGAATTAAATCACACATCCAATCATTGAAGAACTCTGTTATAGATCATGTACTCATGTACACTTAATTGTTTGGAAACAGCATATCTGGGCAGAGATAGGAGAGATCGAAGGCGACAAGGATCGCATGCTGTCGGAAATCGAGAGAGAATGCTTGAAAGTATATCAAAAGAAATTGGACGAAGCGAGCAGGGCGAAGGCGCAGCTCCTCCAATCTCTGGTGGCTAAAGAAGCGGAGGTCGCGGCTCTCCTCGCCTCCCTCGGGGAGCACATGCTGCATCAGAAGGTACATTACGGAGCTTTCGATACATGCGCTTACTTGAACAATTTTTTTTTAGCTCAGTTGTTGAATAGTGTATTGTACTCATCAGTATCTGCTTACATCCAACTCTATGCAGTATGCACTAACTCGATTTTGCCGTACGGAAAATGTAGCGTATCGATGTCAATTAGTGATTCCCGCAATAGAAAAAGTTTGGAGGTTTGATCAGCGGAGTCCAAGCTGAAGAATTTTACTCGTAGTGGACTAATATTGTCGATATATTCGTCTGTCTATATTACAAAATGCCTGTGTAAACTTCGCAAATCATCATAAACTCTCGCAAAATACTACTCTGGAGTTATGATCTTACATGTAGATCATAGTTAGGAGATGTTAATAAGTAATATCTACATTTGTGATAATGGCCAGGTCAATGTTTCTTTTTTGAACATTTAAGCGTTACCAACCCATCGATCACTGTGTCATGGGTATTTTAGACCCCACAGTTAACTTAACCATGTAGTGATTACTGATTCTTTTCTCTACTTCTGTACGCAGAAAGACAGCAAGATGGCATCGTTGAAGGAGCAACTCGCTACCGTCGCGCCTCTATTGAACAATTTAAGAGCCAAGAAAGAGGAAAGGATTAAACAGTTTTCTGATATAAGGTCCCAGATTGAGAAGATCAGTGCCGAGATAGCGGAATACAATCATCTGAATGATGCTATTACTGTTCCTATTATTGACGAAAATGATCTGTCGCTGAGGAAACTTAACCAGTATCAGGCAGATCTTCATGCCCTCCAGAAAGAGAAGGTAACTTACATTTATCTTCATCCAGATAATAAATATCCCTTCCAAAAGATTCTATCTCTCTAACAATTTTATGATCATTAATACATTACAATAAAAGCGTAGATTGCATTGGTGATTTTCTAAGGTCATGTTTTACCTTAATTCTTGGACTAGTAATTCAGAGTATCTTGATTTGACTCTTTGAAATATTGTATTGACAAGGAATAAATTTGTCTGTCGATTCTCTGTTTTGATCTGCGTGGATATTCTTTAGAAGATTTCTGTCAATGAGGTTAATTTTTTGTCAGCATCTTTCTTTTGCCCTAGTCAGGAAATTCCTATTTAATTCGATTAGGGAAGCTAAAACATAATTTATCATGTATGTTAGATGTGCCTCGAAATTGGTAATCGTTTTTGATTTTATGCTCCCGATTCGTTGACAGCTTCGCGGTGCAACAAATTTTGAAAAATATTTTGTGAGCCGAAAAAATAGATGCTTGTGGTACGGATTGGATCCGATATGAAAAATCCGTTAAGAAATATTTTTCCCTTCTTTTTGCCCTAGAGGCAACGCAGATCATTGTACTCTCAACATGATTGTATTTTCTTTATATCAGATAGTGAAATTCTCCTCTTTCGCTCGTAATTTTTTCCCTACAAAGGGATTTTTCACGTAAATCTTTGTGTTATTCATTTTCCGTCGATGCATTTGTGGTTCGTTTGCTTTATGATCGCCTTTGATTTTGGTTTTGTTTGTGCGCTCGTCGTAACAATGTACACGAGCTGCATTTTACGGATAATAAATTTGGTCTTTCCTTCTGTATGCGAACAATGTTTTTTGACATTTTCCTTCCATTATTTCCAGTCTGATCGCCTTCAGAAGGTTCTGGAGTACGTGAATGAAGTGCATTCTCTATGCGGCGTACTTGGACTCAACTTTAGTAAGACAGTCGATGAAGTGCACCCCAGTCTGCATGAGACTGGGTCAGGGCAGTCGACGAACATTAGTAATAGCACATTGGATGGCCTCGCTCAAGCTGTCCAAAAGTTAAAGGCGGAGAGAAAACTCCGGATAGAAAAGGTAATCATAATATATGGGTGTTTCAAATTTGGCCTATTTTGCGAAAGATATCTACTGACTTTTTTGATTTTGCAACTTCAGTTCACATTTCTTGTTTTTGCAAATTTTGGCTCGGGATGGCTTTTTATGGACCGAACGCCGCCAAGTGAAAACCACTTGTTTTGTATATTCATCACCAGCAGAGCCTGGGGCAGTTTAGTACAGAAAGAATATTTCTGTCCAAAACTGAGAAAACAGAAAAGACGTGGGTAAAAATTGAAAATCCAAAAATGGTTGATTTTGTTTTTGCAAAGCCCCTTCGGATTATTATTGCTGCATATGTATTTACATCTTGAAACATCCTTTTGCTGTAGCTGAGAGAAACTGTCGGATCTCTATTCCAACTCTGGAAACTAATGGATTCTTCGGAAGAAGATAGAAGGCGTTTCGGAAGATTAACTAGCATTATTCAATCACCTGAAGAGACCATGACATGTTCTGGAGTTCTTTCGCAAGAGATGATTGATCAGGTTTGCATTTCGTGGCCTTCCACGGTGTTAAATAATAAGCTGTTAGAGAACGGTGTTTATATATTTTATATTCAACACTCCTCACGTCTGGGCTCGAGACATTTTAATAGACCCACGACGTGGGCTTAATTAAATGGGAGGAAATTAAACAACGCTAGGAATCTGACAGGGCTCGAACTCAGAACCTCCTGCTTCGATACCATGTTAAATAAATACGAAACAACCGTTATTCTCTAAAAGCGTAAGCTGTTAGAGAACGGTGTTTATATATTTTATATTCAGCACATGGTTCTCTGCGCACTTTAATGTAAATGAACTTGTTACATGAATCCTCGTGAAATCATCTATTCTTGTATCTCTGAATTTGCATGTAGTACCCTTAGAAAGCCAAGTTTCTTACAAAATACTCTTAATAGTAAGGTTGTTTTCCAATTCATTGGGGAAATTGGTTTGTATGAGAAAACCTTATATCAATGGGGCATTATAGGGGAATTCGGATTTTGCAGATCTGCAAATGTATAATTTTCAGGGCGTACATATATATATATTTAAAATGAACAAACTTAGATTCTTTTTACTTTTTTGGCAGACCGAAGCTGAGGTCGAGAGGCTGACAAAGCTAAAAGCCAAAAGATTGAAAGAGATTGTTTTGAAGAGAAGGTCGGAACTAGAAGAGATGTGCAAAAGAGCGCATATAGAACCTGACATTAGCACCGCACCTGAGAAAAGTAGTGCATTGATTGATTCCGGTATTCCTTTCAGAAATCAGATTCTTTAGTGAGAGTGTTTCGCCTAGCTCGCGACTTATTTCTCAAGATGTTTGGTTATCAGGTCTTGTAGATCCTTCCGAACTTCTAGCAAATATTGAGGCCCAGATAGCGAAAGCGAAAGAAGAGGCCTTGGGCAGGAAAGAAATTATGGATAGGATAAACAAATGGCTCGCAGCTTCTGACGAGGAAAAGTGGCTTGAAGAATACAACAAAGTAAGCATGTTCTTTCTGATTTTATATACTAATTTTGCGTTCACAAAAATTTATTTTCTCCTTACGAACGTTCCAATGCTATCGTCATCAATTTGAAGTGTGCTTTGTTTTTCTCATGAAAAGGAGAAGGGAAAATTTCTTTTTTTTTGGGACCTTAGTATTTATTTATTATCCACCAACTTCAAGTTGATTTGCTTGGCTCTTCCCCTTCTGAAATGCAGGACGAGAACAGGTACAGCGCTAGTAGAGGTACGCATATTAACCTTAAAAGGGCGGAGAGAGCACGGATTACAGTCACTAAGATCCCCGGTAATAATTGTTGCGTCGTACCCTCTAGTATGGGTAAAAAAAAAAAAAAAAAAAAACTTCTGGAGCTGACTTTTGACTTTGTTTCAGCTATGGTGGACAACCTGATGGGCAAGACGTTCGCCTGGGAGGATGAAAGAAACATGCCTTTCCTGTATGATGGGGTGTGTTCGGTTCCTATGATCTTCTTTCTCTTTATGTTTTAATGGAATTTTTTTTAATATCCTTTTCTTCATAATTGCTCCAGGCTCGCTTAGTATCTATTCTAGAAGAGTACAAGCTTACTTGGCAGCAAAAAGAAGAGGAGAAGAAACGATATCGGGTAGGCGTTTCTTTTTAAATATATTTGCTTCTGACCTTTTCCCTCTTAATGAATTCAATTTGTTAATTGTTCATTTCCCCCCATTGCAGGACCAGAAGAAGCTACAGGCTCTGCTGCTTACTGAGAAAGAAGCCATGTTTGGTTCCAGACCGAGCCCAAAAAAGAGCAGCAGCTTCAATAGGAAGCCCAATGGATACTACGCGAATGGAAATGGGAATGGGTTCATGACCCCCAGTCCCCGCCGCCTCTCTGTCGGTAGTGCCACCCCCGAACTTCTCACGCCGCGATCTTATTCCGGTCGACATAACGGGTACTTCAGCAAGGAGGTGAGGCGGCTCTCGACTATGCCGCTGAACTTTGTTGCTATATCTAAAGAGGACTCCATGTCGACATTCACATCCATCAGCGGTTCGGAACCAGAGTCTCCATCACAGGTCTAAATCCAAAGATCTGCCCCCGGTAAGCTATCTCACCGTTTTGTTTTCGAGGATTAATTGCCCAGCTCAGATTTTCCATGCGCAAACTCCAATATCTGGATATCTCATACATGCCATTTCGAAGCTCCTCCTTTTTCTTACAAAGTAAACCGTTTATAATAGTACTTTTTGAAGGTGATTCAATCTGTAGCGTTTTACACAATTTCTTTCTCCGACAGGTTCGTGTTGTGGCGACTGAGTTGAGTTGAGTTGAGTTGAGTTGAGTTGAGTTGAGTTACGCGCGCGCTCAGTTTACTGTGGATGTACATTAGTGGCTTGCAGTGTATTGTTTAATTAACTGTTTGAGAATTAGTGCTTTGAGTAGGTTGACGTTTAGATGTATGTGTAGTAAGTTTTAACTGGAAGGAGCTAACTGGGATTGTGTAATATACTTGATGCGCAGTTTGAATATCTCGGCTTTTAGTTTGTGACAATTTCATGTACATATATTCCTCCTTAAATTGTATTCCTGTGTGTGGGTTTTATTGAAATGTTGCTTATCATATGTTTACATGTTATTTTCATTTTTTTTTTTTTTTTTTTTTTTTTTTTTTTGTGGAAGTAAAATAATAATATATAATTTTAGACATAAGTTTTATGTTAAAAAAATATTGGCTAAAACTTATTTTGATGCAAAAGTAAAAAATGCTTAGAAATAATTGAAAAAATAGTTGAAATTAATTTGATTGAAACTCTAATGAACTTATTTTTGTAATCGGTGCTTCTTGATAGAGTTTCGTTTCCATCGAAAATAACATATTTATGGAGAATTGGCCAAAAAAAATTAATAATTATTAGTTTTTAAGAAATAAAAAATAATAAGAAAAATGTAAGTGAAAAAAAATTTAAGGAACAGTACAGAGATTAATAAGAATAAGGTAATTCAGTAGTATCTTTGAAAAAATATGTATATATAGCATACCCAAAAATATTAAAAAAAACACTTGTAAAATTCAGTAGAGGAGGATGTAAATGTGTAATAATTGTTAAAAATATCAAAAAGTAAATATATTTTTACAAAATTTAAGTTATCAAATTTATCTCTTTAAAAATCCTTCCGTCTACCATTATATTCTTTTATTATCAAAATTTAAATAATTATGAATTAGAAAAGTTAATGGGATAAAAAAAATATTTGTATTCCTTGTATATATATATATATATATATATATATATATATATATATATATATATATATATATATATATATAGAGAGAGAGAGAGAGAGAGAGAGAGAGAGAGGATTGCTATATGTACACCCCGAAGGGGTGTACATCCTACATCTCCACCCCTTTAAGGGTGGCGATGTTTTTTAGGGGTCACATCAAGTGACCCCTCATCACACCCCCACCTTTAGATGGGTGGGGGTGTGAGATGTACACCCCTTACGGGTGTACACTTAGAGTTTCCCATATATATATATATATATATATATATATATATATATATATATAATTTGTATTTCGTGTTATCTTTCTCATTCTCTTCTCTTAATTAGGCTCCGTTTGGTGAGCGGAATAAGGGGAATAAGGATTTATCCTCAGTTATACTCAAACGCTATTTAGCACGGGTGGGAACAACTGTTTTCGTCTTTCTGGAATAAGCTGGTATAAGACTGGAATTACTATTCTAGCATTTTTCTGGAACAAGATTTGTTCCCATTTGAGAATAAGCTTAATTAAATTAATATAATTTTAATTATTGTTTTAACTCTTTAATTAATCCAATATTTTAAATAATTTAATTATTTTATTAACTAATTATTTAAGTATTTAGATAATTAACTAATTATTTAAGACAATTAAAATTAAAATTTTTAACATTTATAAATTTTTAAATTTTATAGCTTTTAAAATTTTTAACTTTAATTTTTAATAAATTTATCATATAATTTTAATAAATTATATGATAAATTTTTTTAATAATTTTTTTTTATATATAAGTAAAATATAAATTTTAATAATTTTTTTAATAAATATTTTAAATTAAATATTTAAAATCATATCAGTAAAATTTTAATCATAAATTAAAATTTTAGTCCTCTTTATTCTTTTTATTCCTCTTTAATTTACCAAACATAATTTTTTTTATATCCGGTATAACTCTTAAACCCAACCAAACAGAAATTTACACTAGTTCCTGCTAATATTATAACTTATACCTATCCCCGGTATAACTAAATTTTTCTTATTCTCGAACCAAACGCAGTCTTAGTTCATAGAAATCACGAGGACAAGAACTACAAAAAAAAAAAATTGTAAGAGCAACATAGTCAGTTTACACATTCATAGTTAAAAAACTAACGACAAAGTTTGACTACTATGCTCGTATCAGCACTAAATAATTAGTGCTTGTATGTTTTTTATCGTTAGATCTACTTCTTTGACTAATTTCATCAACCGTCTCTAATGCAAGTGGCAAAAGATTTGGTGGTTGATACTCGAGATCCGAGTTCGAAGTCTAGTTGCTTTACATTTCCAGCTAAGTTTATCTAAAAAATAAACGAAGCGATAGCATGCTACCTTTCTCTCAAAAAAAATTATTTTATTCCACGGACCATTAACTTCACTCAAGAGCTCATTAGAGCTCATTATCATTCTAATCACATATTTTTTTCATCTAATAGCTAAAAATCTACCGGCATCAATACCTCGGTATTTTTAAAAACATAAAAGCTGAGTTCCTAGGGATGAATCAAACAAACATAAATTTGTACGGATAAAATAGTCAATTTTATGGGCCAGAATCAAACGAGTTTGGTAAGAATCGATCAATATTTAATATTTTTCTTAGAAACAGTATAAATTTAAATTTATTTTTTAGATTATACGTAGCTGTTTAAATAGCTTAACTTGAAGCAGATCCCAACACCGTACTCCATTTGAGACAGAGAGAGAGAAAGAAAAACTAGGGCTCTTTGTCTCCGTTCCGGTCTTCCAGATGAGGAAGGGGTTTCTCCTCACTCCCCGGTGAGCGGTAACTCCAATCCCCAACACCAACTCTCACGCAGTCCAAGGAATCTTCTCTCTTCTCACTCTCTCTCTCTCTCTCTCTCTCATCTAATCTGAGCGTGACGGAGAAAGAAACGTACGGAAAATTATTAATCTTTTTTTTTGGTTGATTTTTCTTTTATATTTTCTTCGTAGAAATGTGATGAATAATAAATAATAATAATAACAACGAAATAAATGAATTATAATTATAATAATAATAATAATAATAAATGAGGTGAGATTAAGATGGATGTGGTCACCTTCGGCGTAATCGTGGGCATCGTCGTCCTCCTCTTCCTCCTCGTCCTCTTCATTACTCTCGAGGGCGCTTGCAAACGCTCCTCCTCCTCCTCCTAACCCTAACCCTAACCCTAACCCTAAACCCTAACTGCATTAAGCATGCCCCTCTCCTTGCCTCCGCCGCGCCGGCGCCGCCCCCTCCTCCTCCTCCTCCTCCTCCTCCTCCTCGCCGCCGCCGCTTCTCACGTCACCGCGCACACGGAGGCCTCGGAGGCTTGCTCCTTCTCCACCCCCGCCGGATTCGATCATCATCACCATCACAATCACGACCTCCACCATGATCACGATGTCGACATCCGGCCCCGGAAGCTTCCGGAAGAGCTCGCGGAGGAGGAGGATCTGATGCTCGACGGATTAGGGCACCATCACCATCACCACCATCACGATGACGATCACGATGACGATCATCACCATCACCACCATCACGATCACGATCACGATGACGATCATCACCATCACCACCATCACGATCACGATCACGATGACGATCATCACCATCACCACCATCACGATCACGATCACGATGACGATCATCACCATCATCATTACCGCTCGCATGGGGATCTCGATGCTGAGACATCTCCTTTAGGTGAATTCCTCTTCGAAGCTGCGATCTTTCTATAACTGTGTTGGAATTGGGGTTTGAAGCATTGGCTCTTGCTGTTTTGTTTTTGGGGACGGGATAAAGGTGTTTGGTTAAACGCAATGGGTTGCTCGCTTCTCGTCAGCATGGCGTCGCTCATCTGCCTCATTCTCCTTCCCGTGATCTTCTGTAGGTGATTTTAACTCAATCTAAGTGCTCCTCCTCCTCCTCCTCTTTTTCTAGCTAATGCATTATCAAATTGTTTGTAATTTTGATTCATTACAGTTCAGGGGAAGCCGTCCAAGGGCGTCGTCAATTCTTTGGCGTTGTTTGGGGTGAGCCAATTATTTGGAATCGCGCTGCTTCTTGAATTGATTTTAAAGCTGAAAAATAATGAAAATTGAATACCACAGTAACTTTGGATTGGTTTAACAATTATAGATACAGAAGAGCTCTTATAATGTGTTTAGTTGATTTCTTGAAAGAGTACCCAGTTGAAATTTTAGATTAGTTAAAAGTCCCCCCTTTTTTTTTTTCTAATTGGATTCATTGAAAACAACTAGTTTTTGTCGCAGTTCAGTCCTGGAGAGCACTTTTTTTAATCTTTTTGATGTAAACAATTTACATAGTGAAGATTATTCATCCCCAACCAATGCAAGTTTGAATCCTGCTCTTGTAGTGTTTTACAATGTAATTTCAGTATCAAAATCCAATAGCTTTAAGGTGAATTAGTACAGAAATTGAGCCAAATCCTGTCTTCTTAGTTTACTCAATTGTTGGTTCAGTTTGTAAGAACACGTTTAATTATATATGTTCAGTTTGTAGTGATGCCTGCTTTTAAATTATTCTGCACTGGATGCATCGATTTCGTTTTAGAATATCCATGAGCTTGAGGTTTATTAGTTTGCTCATTTTGATTGACAATTTGCTTGCAGGCAGGGGCAATGCTTGGTGATGCTTTTCTTCATCAATTGCCACACGCATTTGGTACGATACAATAGTTACTTTATATATTACACCATCTTTGACTGTTTTTTCTTCTTCTTTTTTTTCTTTTTTTTTTTTCTAATTTTACCTCAAATTCAGCAAATGTATTGTAGAACAGTAACCATTCATGGCATAGATTCATTGCTTCTGCTGTACTCTGAAGTTGTAGTGTTATAGGGATGTATGAAATTATGATGGGCAACTAATTATACCTTGTTTCCTTCCGGTTATATTTTATTTGTTGCTCATAGTCTACTTGATATAAAGATATCTATCTTCATGCAGCTTGTGCTTAATATATGTTGATCTACTACATGTACTTTATTGTCCCCTAATCTGCTCTTTTGACATTTTTCAGGTGGGGGGCATTCTCATTCGAATGACCATCATGATCACCAGCATGATCATGGACACTCGCATGCTCATTCTTTACAAGATCTTTCCGTTGGTTTATCTATTTTGTGTGAGTATCCTGTAACCGTGTACTTGTTCTTTGGTATTTGTCTTTTCAATCGTAATTTGTTTTATTCTGGCCTCACAAGTCTCTTGCATTTCATTAAAAAAACATAGGGTATTAGCTTTCTTTCTTCAGCTCAAGTCCAACTATAATTGTCTAAAGGCACTTTAAGGAAAATAATTTTCGTTACAATTTGGAGCTCATATATTCTGAATGACGAAGCTCACTTCACATGCTGAAAATGAATTGTTATAAACAAGGTCAAATCTCTATGGAGGCCATAGATTTTCCACTATTGCAGTTTGCTTGTTATCAAACATACACTCTTAGAGCCCTCATTGTATTGTCCTAAATGGTGATGCTTATCTACGTTTGATCATAAATTGATCATGATTGTATAAGTTGTCTTTGCATGCCGCCAAGTACTAGATAAACTACTGCTGAAGTTTTGTAGTGATAATTATATGAGTTAAGAATTAGTTTTTGTAGCTTTGGGTCCATGTAGTTCATAAATTAGTGAATTTATATTGGTAGTCCATCTACTGTGACCATTAGAGAAGCATGAGCGGTGTATCTGGCAACAAAAAAGCCATACTGCCTCCTGTTAAAACCGAAGTGAATTTCCGAGCTTCTATTAATCATACATCTTTTTGTATTTCTTCCAACAACTGTACACAAGAATCACTCCTACAGAAGCTCTACCTAGGCCTAACAGGAGCTTGAGTACCTTAGTGACGAGAACATTAGCATGTGGCTGCTATTTTTCCTCCTACGCTTGTTTTGTTCCATTGTAGAAGGATCACTTCCATGTCTGTTAATTTCGAGGAGGTTTCCAAATGAATGCTAATTATGCTTCTCTTTGCTTTTGTCTATCTTGTTAAATTTCAATTTGACCAGGGCTAAGAATCACTTGTTTCATCACTTGTTAAATTTTTTAAAAAGTTTTTTTTTTTTAATTTTTTGCAATTATCTGCCATTGGATAACTACTTGTACTGTTGTTGATCTACTTGATTATACACTGTAATAGTTTCATTGTTTCTCCTTCAAAAAGAAGAAAAAAAAATCATTCTTTCCTATTTTAAACCTTCATTTTGCAGTTGGGATTGTACTTTTTTTCCTTGTCGAGAAGGTTGTTAGGTATGTTGAAGATAATTCTAGAAAGGGGACCAGTCATTTGAGTCATGGACACCACCACCATCATAAACACCACAACAAAGTTGAAGATGATGATGACAACAATGGTGAGTTCAATTCCAAGCATACTGATGACAAGAGTAGAGACGTAGGTGATACACAATCGCAAAACGCTTCAGTTGATGAAGCTGACGAACAAGTTAGTGATGGCAATCTTACTGAACACAAAGCCCTTCTGCGTAAGGTACATCCGAGAATTGCACATGAAACTGTTCTCAGTTATGCCATGTAGCAATTTTCTACTCTCTCCCTTTATGATATACAAAAAACCCTTAGCTGAGAAATTAGTGCATCAATATGATATGTTGTCTATTTCCTACATGCATGCTATGATATATTGTCTAGTTCCTACATGCATGCACTTGATGGCAAATACATGTTTTTTTTACTTGATTTTAAGAGTTTAATATATGACAAATCAATCTGATCATAAGGTTTTTTTTTTCCCCTATTTTTTCGAGCGTCAAAACAGAGAAGCACTTCTGGAGGTGGCAACATAACTGATGGAGAAGTTGTAAATGCTCCAAAATCTCCTGCCATTGAGAAGCCATTACAGCATGAGAAAGATCTTCCCGCTACACACTCAAGCTTGGTGTTTGGCTATCTTAATCTTTTCTCTGACGGTGTTGTGAGTCGCTGAGCGTAAACTATTTTTCTTACTTTATTGAGTGATGATTTATCGCATGATATTGAACATTCAGAATTTTTACGTTTACACTATTGTTCTGAAAGTTCAGATACCAAATGTGTGAATAATGCAGCATAATTTTACCGATGGTATGGCTCTGGGAAGCGCCTTTCTACTGCATGGTTCGGTTGGAGGGTGGTCTAGAACGTTGTTTCTGCTAGCTCATGAACTTCCTCAAGAGGTTATTTTCTCCCCTACTTCTCTGAAAACTTTCGCAAGTTGTTCGTAGCAAATGTTTCTTGTGCTTGCCGTTAGTACAAACTTTCATTTCATTTCAATCATCTTGAATTGTACTAATAATACTCTATTATGGAAATCTTGCAATAATAGTACAGTAATGAGCGCAACATGATCGCCTAATCTATTTGATGTTATTAACTCGCCCTTTTGGCTAGGTTGGTGATTTCGGAATCTTGGTGCGGTCAGGATTCACGGTCTCCAAAGCTCTGTTTCTCAATTTTCTTTCTGCACTTGTGGCATTGGCCGGAACAGCACTAGTAAGTTATTTACTTCCATTTATTTCTCGCTCTAATATATATATATATATATAACAATACAGGTAGCACTTACCTCCTCCTCTTTCTCTTTTCTATTTTGCAGGCTTTGGTTTTAGGAAAAGACCCAGGGCACTCCTCCTTAATTGAGGTTAATATTCTCTATCTTTTGCTATAGCCCTGTATTTCAAATGTTTACTATTAAAAGTGATTCAATTATACAAATCCCTACTGTTTCTTCAGGGATTCACTGCCGGCGGTTTCATTTACATAGCAGTCGCGGGGGTACTCCCAGAAATGCATGATGGAAAGACTACTCTCAAAAGCACTCTAGTGCAATTGATGTCTTTGTTACTAGGAACGCTCGTCGCTCTCTGTATTTCCCTTGTAGAATGATCCTGCCTGCTGTACCGCTATTTCGTTCTTATATTATTAATCTGTAACTTATATCAGCAAAATTATAACATATTCACTTGTAGAATGATATATACTCCACATGGAAGTTTTAGATGGTCCCTGTGTATTGTGCCATGCACTGGTGTTCTTGTTGTGTATTCCTCGTGGATCTTTAACTCTGCAATCTTTTTTCCAATATTTCAATTGTTACAGTTGGATACCTAATCTTTAATGTTATGCAATCTCATTTCGTCTGATACTTCTGACGACGGGGCAGAGTGCAGGTTGATTTTCATTTTTTGTATTGTAATCCATTTCATTTTGTTCTGTTTTGCAAAACAATCTTATTTATCACACCGAACTTTCCATCATTCATATTCTGCAGCATCAGAAACAACCACCCCAAAATCCTCTGACTCCTGTAGAAGTTCATTTACACATTCTTTGTGCAATCAAAGTAAACAAACGCGTAGTCGTACTGAGCCATAGAACTCTGATCATACCATAAAAAAACTGCTCTATTCATTGTCCAGCAAAAGCATCAAACTCGTCAAGCTGTTGAGTTATTCTTCGGCAAATTGATGCGCACTTCATGAGGAACGGTCGCGAAGGCGCCACACAAAATGGATAGCCAACCTCCAAAATTGTGATCCACCACCTGTTTAAATACATACATTAAGTGATGATCAGCCTATAAGCACATAAAATTCATTACAACTAATTGAAAATTCATTACAACAAATTGAAAATTAACCGGCGAAAAATTAACAGTATTCAAGGGTGGGAAAATTTACTGTCAAATTTGCATGTGTTATGGTTTTCACAAGAAGTAATTATCTTGTTAAAACTACAAGCAAGAAGCTAATCAGAAGAACAAATCATCCAACTGTTGATATATTTAACTACAAGCATCGCAAAACAACACGAGGAGCAAGATACAACACCAATGGCCTATGCAGATTTTCTGAGAAGCCAAGCCAATATGTAACAGAGGGCTGAATCAATAGAGCACAGAGCTACTATGAGCAAGGCTACGAGGATAAGGGTGAGGCAAGCTGTCTTCAACTGCAAATCACCAGAATTATTTGATTGAATCAGCAAAAGTAGAGAATTTTGCAGGCTAGTAATTCACACGAATATAAAAATGTTTAAAGCTGTAGCAATGAAAACAAATGGATGTGGATCAACAATGTTAGAGACACGGACTGGAACTATAATTCAAAAAAACTGAGAAAAGAAAAAAGAGAAAGGGATATAACTCGAGAAATAGCATAGAATCTTCAGAATTTGTCTCTTTCCAGTATATTTTACTGGTTGTGAACTGATATAATCCACCAGGACGAATCACGTTCACGCCTAACATGAGTTTTGATTCTAGCATGATGCAGCAATAGTTACACACCAGAACTCAAACTTCGAGAATAAAATATCATTGGAAATACAATACGAGGCCTCTTATGATTTCTGCTCCAATCAGAACAGTGTCTATATGAGAATGCTAAATTTGCTCAACTGAATTTAACCCCAAAACTTCTCCAGTCCTTTCAAAGCTTTTCAGAAATGTATCAGCTACTGCTGATGGACTAAAAATGTTGCATTGATATACCTACACTTAAATTATGATACTTACTGACATAGTAGAAGGCAACTTTGTGTGTAATGTGTATGTAGATCCACAAGCGGTATGTCACGGACTTAAGCAAAATTGTTTAAAAAATTCGCGCGGTGCTCGCCTACCTTCGCGAAGTGAGCAAGCCTACACCGTCTGTTGTGAACTTGGACCTACTCGCCCAAAGTTGAAGTGCAAGAGAGAGAGTTTGAAAAAGAGGAATTGTATTTCTGGAAGTAAGAAATAGTTTGTACTTTTCTAATTCCAGAAATACAATTCCTCTTCTTCAAACTCTCTCTCTTGCACTTCAACTTTGGGCGAGTAGGTCCAAGTTCACAAGAGACGGTGTAGGCTTGCTCACTTCGCGAAGGAAGGCGAGCGCCGCGCGAACTTTTTAAGCAATTTTGCTTAAGTCCGTGACAGGTAGGTCCGATAAAATTTAATGGCACGATATGTATATTCAAATTTTGGTATTATGGCCATTTGGTATGAGATGCTTTCAGTTATTGAGGCCATACTCATATAAAACACGAAATTACGTCGACCAACTATATATTTTAAGCAGGCAGTAATACAGTTCTATTAGAAATTACAACAATTCCCAAACAAGGGTGGATTAAATACAATGAAAGATTTTCCTTTTTCTAGCTCGCTCTCTCTCTGTCTTCCCTAAGGCCTTGTTTGGACGCTGAAACAGGCTTTTCTTGTATCATTACATTTACTCCATTCCAAGGCCTGGGAGTCATATTTTTTAGGATAGTGCATTCCCATGTAAAAGATGATTTATAATACTCTGAGAAAATGACGTAGAGGTCGCATATCTTATATTATTTGAAAACTACATTTAATCGTACTCCTATCTACCAATTATTGCAAGACACTCGTCTAACCAGATGAAATTTTCCGAATAAGATGTTCATGCATCCAAACAGCCAAGTCACGAACATACCGTGCTTTGAAAGGTTGGCCACTCAATGTGCTTCAATTGACTTGGCTGCTCAGCCAGAAAAACAGCGAGCGCTCTAAACCCCCTACAGGTAGCAGGGAAGCCAAAAAATTAATTTTGCCAACCAAAGAAAAAAAGGTATCAAAATCTACAGACAGAACAGAAACTTGTAGAATACCAGACTGCATCCTTCACCAGACTCAACCAAAAAGGCTCATGTTCAAACCCCTCATCAGATAACAACCTTTCACTGCCATTTCTTCCTGCTGTCGCACATCTTACAAGCCCGGATAATGGAAATGATCGTCGAACTAGTGGCCGTGAAATCTGCAGATGCAACAGATATAATCCGTAAAACAAAAAAACAAATCCTCAAAGAAGTTAAAATTACCGGAAAACAGTAATTTTTAATTTAGAGAACCTTGACAAAATGGAACTTGACCCTGCAGGATGGCTGATTGGAGACGGATGGTCGAGGTCTGCCAAATAATGGACCTATAAATGAAGTAATTTTTTGTTAACAAATACATTTTACATAAATAATATGTACTCAAAAAAAAAAAAAAAACAAAAACAAAAAAAACAAAAACGGTGAAGGTAAAATTGTACGAAGAACCTCTCAACTCCAAGAAATTATAACATGCACCCCGATATAAGTACGGGGATCTCCGAATCTCTATGCTCGATACTGTAAAATCTAAATCTTAAACATAAACTATTAAATCTGATCTACAACCTCCGAAGAGCGCATATACGGAGACCTCTGTGCTATCAAGTCGTTTTCAATCCCGGGAGTCTGGGACTTTCGAATTGACGATCGGTTATATATATATATATATATATATATAGGATTGAGCTTCTATGCTTGGGACTTTCGAATCGACGATCGGCTCTATTAGACTTGAACTAGAGTATTTGAAATATCTAAAAAATAAATTTTAAAAATTTTCGATATCATTTACCTAGTGATCAAAATTACTCAAAATCAACAACTGAAAATAAAAATCTCACAAAAAGTGATAATCTAACACTAAAATTTTAGATCAAAGATATTGGTCTTGTTTTAATTTTCTATTAAAATTTTGCATGATTTGAATATTTCTATACCGTTAAACTTGCAACCGGATCATCACGACTATTAAAATTATTAATTTTGGACCCTTTCGATTATTAAGTAAATAATATCAAAAAATCGTTATTTTAAAATATTTTAAATATTTTAAATTAAATTTCAATATAAAAAACGACTCGACAGAACAAAAGTCACCGTGCTTCTAACTTTATTCTTATCAAACACTAAGTCTTAGCCGTTTTGATTTGAGTTGTTTTCCACGATTTGAATCAGAGATTCATTAAAAAATAATGAAAATAAAATCCGCAATCCCAGAATTTCACATGATCACCAGGCGATTTGATCAACCCCTCCCCCCCAATTTAATTGATGGAAATGTATCAAATTAAAAGAATCAAACGTTGCGGGAGTGTCAATGTATCTATATATTTGCATTCCTACTAAAAAAATAACTATAATTTTAAGAGAAAAAGTACTAAACCTGAGTGAACCACTTCATATGCAGCAGCAGCAGCAGCAGCCATATTCTCTCAAATTCTACAATTTTTTTTTTTTAAAAAAAGGAAATTACTTATCGAAAACTTAGGGTTCACAAATTAAATCTCCAAAATCTCCACTCCCTATTATCACAAGCAGTAACCCAAAACACATACACCCAAAAAAATTACAGATCGAAAACTTACAGATTCGCAAATAGAAGAAGCAGTTCACACACCTTACACAAACAAGAGCATGGTTTTGAAGAGAAAGATAAAGAGAGAGAGAGAGAGAGAGAGGTGTGTACAGTGGAATGTATAGAAATGGTGTACAACAACTAATGCTAAGCCCAGAGAATACTTGGCCCATTAAATTATGGGCCCATTTTGGCCCTTTCAGGGAGAAAATAATAATAATAATAAAAGATTTGGTGGGGACTTTTCTTAATAAAAGACTATCTGCTTTTCTAAAGTGAAGTTCAGATTCAAGTAGGTTTTGACGTAATTAAAAAATTTTGTAAAAGTTTTTTCTTTTTTCTTTTTTCTTTTTTTTTTTTATTTTATACTGTTTGTTTCTATAGCTGTAGAACTAAAATTTTTCTAATTTTACTAGTTGGTTTGTATAAAGTAAATTGTGTAAAAACTGAAATTCCTCAGTGTTAATATTTTTTTTTCTTACTCTTTTTATTATTATTATGAACAATGCTACATGTACACCCCAAAGGGGTGTACATCTCACACCCCTATCATCTAAGGGTGGGGGTATGGTGAGGGGACACTTGAAGTGACCCCTAAAAGACACCCCACCCTTAGATGGGTGGGGGTGTAGGATGTACACCCCTTTAGGGTGTACATGTAGTATTTTTCTATTATTATTGTACGGTATTTTAGAGAATTTGAATTTCGACTGAAAGTAAAATTATAGTGAACCAAATAATAAAAATGAACATTTACGATTGAAAATCATTTTACCTGTCTTTAATTTTAGTAAAACAAGCACACCCTTAGTTTTGAGAGAAGGCAGCATGCTGCCGTTTCATTCATAGGAAAAATGAATTCGGCTACACGGAAGAGACGGTCATGCCTCATATCACAAACAAGACCAAAAAAAAAAAGAAAAAAAAAAGAAAATTAACCCGCACAGAAAGAGATCCAATCTGAACGAGTCGATCTGATGAGCGCAAACATAGTCCCCACCTCAAGTTTCTTACTTTCAAATCGTCTTCGGTTACGCTCTAACCAAATGATCCACCACGTAGTGACTATTGTAACTAGTTCCCTTTTTCCGTAAGCTTCTTCTTTGATGCTACTTGCTTCCCACAATTTATTGACCAATGTGCAAGAACGTGTTGCCGTCTTATTTGTAAGTAAGCCCTCCAGAAAACGTTTGGAGGTATCACAGCAAACTAAAAGATGATCAACCGTCTCGGTTGTCCGCCCACATAAGACACATATATCATCTCCGTTCCATCCTCCTTTAAGTAAATTATCTTTGAATTTAAGAATGGTACCATTATCATGAAAGATGGCAGCTCGCGGTCAAAAGACTAGGTAATCGGCAAAAAGCCGAAAAATCCCTATCGGGATGCTGAAAACTGTAATATCAAATGATACTGTATATCTGAATCTGTATAACTGAACTGTATCATTGAAGCTGCATAACAGAAACGGAACAACTGAAGCTAAATAACTGAATTGTATAACTGAAACTGAACTCCTATTCTAACATGCAGTAGAAGAATAGGAAATGCTGATACAACTAAGCTAGTGACCAAGCAAGTATGGCATATGTCCAGATGTATATTACTATATATGCTAATGAGGAAATAGAAGCATAATGAAAAGCTCAACTATAGGAATGCTGGAAATAGAAGCATATTGAAAAGCTCAACTGTAGGAATGATGGAAATAGAAGCATAATGAAAAGCTCAACTGTAGGAATGCTGGAAATATAAGCATAATGAAAAGCTTAACTGTAGGACCAGAACTATCATAAAAAATAGGGGTTCGACCAACTACGGTACCCATAGAGCCGAAATGATAAAACCCGAACCGAAGATAAACCCACCTCAATACAGACGGTCGAGAAATCCGCTAGAAGGCTCGTGTGCTGGCTGCTGAAAGTTGGGGCTTGAATCAAAACCATGGGTCAATATAAAACTCTCACACACCCATCCCAATGACTCACTGAATACAGACAAGTTAAATAGGAAACTTCACTAAAGTTCCGAGATTCGCTGGAATTTTCGGTAATCCGCCGATCGACCAACTATGGTCCAATCTGTGCAAAACGATATCCAAATCTCGTGAAACTTTACGTGTTGCCCAGGAACGTTTAACTTAAGACGTTCGGGTACAAACATCCGACTCTATGTAATCATGTGCACCGGCGGTGCCATAACCACTGAATATGTCACCGAAAGTTCGATTTCGGTTTTGGGAATCACTAACGCTAAACTAAAATCACCGGACCCACCAGGACAGCATCGGGAATAGCCAGGGACAATTGGCAACCAATAGAAATCATCCATTATCCTCGAAACGTGTGTTTAGCGTGAAACCGTCGATAAACCGGCAATTTTGCCGATTTACGGTTCGTTAAGCAAAACTCGCTCAATGAAAGCCAACGGATCCCGAACGAAGGGTTCAGAGATCATGTACACACTGTCTACAGCAGCCCACCAGGCTACAATTAAATTTAGACCCCTAGATTTTAATAGAATTGGATAACAACATGTATTTAAACCATAATTAATCTATTACATTAAATTCAGGAACTTTTAATCTAAAACAAAAACACCAGCAACTGGGCCTCGATGTTCTAAACATCGTGCTCACTGTTCGGGAGCAACCCGAGCCATGAAAACAGTAATTAGTCAAAGTTTATTAAACTCTAGAGCACAAGGTTGGCCAATCATGCATTACACTTACTCACTTTGCAAACTAGAGTGAGCACCATGCTCAAAGGATCAATAATGTTCAAGGGCTCACCTTCGGAGTGTTGTGGGGCTGCCGGAGGAGTTGCTGGAGTAAGGTGACCAAGTTCTTGTCTTGTTGGAGCTTGGGTTGGCCAAGATCACCTCAGCTCGGGTTCTAGTTCCAATCCAATGCAAGCACAGGCTGCAGAGGGTTCCCAAATATGGCAAGAGCACCAACCAACCAAGCTTTAGAAGCTCGGTGCTAAGGTTGGCCGAGGAAGATGACCTAGAGCATATTACAAGACAACAATGGCAGGGCCCATTCAATCGTGCATGGGCGCATGCAAAGGTCCCGGAAGGATGCTTGGGACAAGAGGGGACTTATAAGGGGCGTGGCTGGCGTCGGGAAGCGATGGCGGCGGAGGCGGTTGGTGAAGCTCGGCTGAGTTTGATGCTCTAATGGCGGATTTTCAAGGAGGGCCCCCAGGTCCATGCAAGAGCATAGGAACGTTGCTTCTGATGTAGGCAAGCTTGCTGAACGGTTGGCCGGCGCCGAGGAGCGACGGAGGCGGTGGGCGGCGCTATTCAGCCCAACACACAAAGCCCAAAACTAGGGCTTCGGTTTCCTGCGCAACTACTGCAACAAAACCTCTCAAACTTCGTGGGGGCCTTCCTGGTGTCCTACATAAGCTTCTCTTCAACTTTTATTCGAGCCCAAGAGATCGGGTGTGGAGCTCGATCGGATCACAGCCAAAACTAGGGTTCCGGCAGCAAGTTGCTCCCACCGGCAACCGGCGGCTCCTCGGGCCTTGGGGCTTCACAGAGGAGGTCCTGTCGGTGTCAGAAGAAGGACAATGCGACCCAAGTTGCAAGGAAATCAACTAAAAAATGAGGTTTACCTCGCCGGATCGGAGGAGGAAGAAGAAAGAATATGATGCTCTCCCGTCACCCGCGGCCAGTGCAGGCGGCGACGCTCCACATAAGGACTTCTTTGAGGTTGTTGGAGATCCACGAATTGATCTGGATGAATCCTAACACTCAGACACCTTCTCCCTCAACCCACTCGAATGCAAGAAGAAATACTCTTTCTTCTTCTTTTCCCTGCGACTTCAAACGAAAGGAGGCAGTTTCGAGGAGTTCCTGGCCTCGTGCCAGAGGAGGTGGAGTATGTGGGGAGGTTGCAAATGTCTTTCCTCATCTCGCACGATTTGTAAAGGTGAGTTGGTTGCATTCTTGCACCAAGGTCCTCCATTTCTTCCTCATTCCAACTCAGCCCCTTACTTTAGCACACAATTGCAGAGAAGCCCCTCTCCATACATTTGCATTGAATTTCACGCATAATATATGGGTTAATTGCAAACATGTCCCTCCAAATATGTCGAATTACAAATATATCCCTACAAAATTCAACTTTTCATATTTATCCCTTCAAAAATTTACCGTTATTCAAATCTACCCCTACCGTCCATCTCTGTTAGAAAAGTTAAGTTAACCATAGGTTAAATACTTAACCTTGGTTAGATTAGGAAGTGAATATACTTTTTTACCCTTTTTTTTTATTTACTATTCAGAGACCTCCTCTCCCTCGTCCACGTGAAGCTCCTCGCATGCGACCTCCTCTCCCTCGTCCCCTCGTCCTCGTCCTCGTCCTCGTCCCTCCTCTGCCCCTCGTCCTCGTCCTCATCCTCTTCCCCTTAGCTCTCTCCCTCTTCTCCGACGATCGCCGCTCCCTCCGCCGCGTCGCCCTAGCTCCGCCGCCGCCGCCGTGGAGCTCCGATTGCACGGCGGCGAAGTGGTCCTCGTATGCCTCGATCGCCTGGTGTATGAGCTCGCGATCGGGGGAGCAGTCCCACCGGCTCCAGAAGCTGCGGTAGCAGTCGAAGCACCCGCAGCTGAAGAGCGCCCGGTGCTGCTGCGCCGCCCCCGCCGCCGCTGCGGCGGCGGGTGTGCGGATGCGGCGCCGCTCCGTCGCCGTGGACGCGGCGGAGGGGGGCAGCGGCGCGGGGCCGTTCATGGACCAGGTGATGAGGTACGCGACCACCTCCTTGTCGTCGTCCCCGAGCGCCGCGGTAAATAAATAAATAAATAAATAAATATAATATTAATTTATTATAAATTTTTTTAAAAAAAATATAAAATAATTATTTATTATTTATAAGTGAATGAATCGAATAATTAATTTATAAAACATAGATTTTATTTTAGTAATTAAATATTAAATTGAAGAGTTAATTAATTTATAAAGTATTACTTTTGGAGGGATATATTTGTAAGGGGGCAAAAAAATAATTTCACATCGACTCTGTTAAAAAATAAACAGATTCCAAACGGGGATTAACCAGAGGGGCATATTTGAAGAACTTTAGATTTTTGAAGGGATAAATATGAAAAGTTGAATTTTGTAGGGATATATTTGCAATTCGACATATTTGGAGGGACATGTATGCAATTAACCCTAAAATATAAGGACTTTTATGCAAATACACTATTTTTTATTTTTTTAATATTTTTTTAGACGACCGGATCGTCAAACGAAAAAACGGACACCACCACGATTCCGACTCGACGAAACCTATCGAGTAGCGATTTTTGTTCGTTGTGTTTGATCCTCTAAAATTTCAAAATCCATCATCTTTAGTGAATTTTATAATTTGGCACGTTTTTCGATGACCTAGGCATATCGAATATAAATATCGGCTGCGCCACTGTGCTCAGAACATCGAGATCATTCAAATCGACTACTTGGATCGTCAATTTCAAATTTCGTTAGGTCAAGTTAGCTAATATGGATCGAAAATCCAAAAATTTCAACGCTTACTATTCACTTAAGTCATTTACTATATATATATATATATATATATATATATATATATATATATATATATATATATATATATATATATTGAAAAAATATGCCCCCTAGGGTTTACTAGGTGGTTGGTTGAATAGTAAAAATTTTAGGGGACCACTATTATCCCAACCGCATATCTTTTCATCCAACGGCTGAAAACTTGATAGCACCAATTGTTTGGTGATAGTATTCTAGCCGGACTCTATATCGTTTATTTTTTAAATAAACTTAGCTGAAAATGTGAAGCAACTAGGCTTCGAACTCGGGTCTCGAATATCAACCACAAAGCTCTTTGTCATTTGCACTATGGACAATTGATAAATGTATATAGTCTAATATATATATATATATATATATAGCGTAGGGCTACTATACTCTTATGAGTATAAACTCTTTTGTACTCATAACATTTTCGCCCTTGGATGAAGGAATGTGCGGTTAGGATGATAGTGGTCCCCGTAGGATTTACTAAGTTGTTGGAAAAATAGTAAAAATTTTAGGAACTACTATAATCCTAGCCGCACATTTCTTCATCCAATGGATGAAAACTTATGAGTACAAAAAAACTTTGCTCATAAGAGTATGGTAGTCGGACCCTATATATATATATATAAAACTTTACTCATAAGAATATGGTAGTCGGATCCTATATATATATATATATATATATATATATATATATTATTTTTCTTTTTTTTTATTAATTTTAAAATTTGAATTTTTCGAGTATTACATATGAAGACCGATCCTACAAAATTTTTGCTTCTCTAGAGCCCTAAGCTTCTAAATAATGATATCATCAATACAAATACATGTAAGGGCAACCAAATGAAGCACTCCCCGTATTTTGGGGCTTTTAGTCGGTCCGGAGAAGTTGGGTGCGCCGGGTGTACAGTTTAATAATTTAAATTTATATTAAAAAAAAATTTTGTCACGTTTTTTTTTTTTTTATAATACAAATACATGAAAGGGCAACCAAATGAAGCCCTCCCCGCATTTGGGGGCTTTTGGCCGGTTCGGGGAAGTTGGGTGCGCCGGATATACAGTTTATTAATTTAAATTTATATTAAAAAAAAATGTCAAGTTTTTTTTTTATAATTCATTATTTTTATTTCCCTTCTATTACAATTAAAATTTAATTTTTAAATCTAAATTTAAATTGCTATTTAAGTTGTGATTCGTAAGTTAGAGCGTGTACTCCGTGCGCCGAACTTCTCCAGACCACCCAAAAACCACCAAATGGGGAGAGGCTTGACTTTTGTTGCGTTTTATGAAGTTGTGTGTATGGTTTAATTTACGAACCGCTACCACTTAAGTAGCAATTTAAATTTATATTTAAAATTTAAATTTTGATTGTAAGAGAAAGAAACTAACAATTATGAATTATAAAAAAAAAAATATGTCAAAATTTATTTTTTTAATATAAATTTAAATTGTTAAAGCCTACACCCGGTGCACTGAACTTTCCCGCATTGAAATTTAGATTAAAAATTTGAATTTTGAATTGTACCTTTTAAATTTAAAATTAAAAAAATATATTTAGGCTTCAAATTAGAATTTTTAATTTATTTTTCAATATAGAAATACTTTTTAAATTTAGGTTTCAAATAACGAATTTGAAATTTATTTTTTTATAATTTTTTACTATTGAATTTGTATTGAGATTTCTATTTTTATAAAATTAACTAAAGAGAGAGAAAAATAAAGTAAAAATACAAATTCTAATACAAATTTAATGGTAAAAAATTCACAAGCATGAATATGCTTATACTTTTAAAACCATATAAGCTCTGCTCATATTTCTATATATAAAAACTAAGATTTTGGTTTCAAAAATTGATTTTCATTAAAAATTATACAGAGATAGAAAGAGATTTTCTGACAGATTTTGAAAAGCTGTTTAGTAAAAAAAAATTTATACTTATAAATAACAATTTTTTAATGAGTTTTATTTAAAAAAAAATTAATATTTTAATTTAAATTTAAAATTTGATTATGATTTTGATTTTAAATTTTAAATTAGCATAAAAATTAAAAATTTGATATTTTAATTTAAAATACAATTAAAATTTTTAATTTAAATTTTAAAAACTAAATTAAAAATTAAAAATTAAAAATTTGAAATTTAAATTTAAAAACTTAAAATTTGAATTTTTAAAATTTGATATTTGTAACTTGAAAATTAAAACTTATAATCTTATATTTTAAATTTTAAAATTTTAAAATTTAATATTTTATCATAAAATCAAATTTTGAAATTTAAAATTTGAAATTTAAAATTTAATATCTACATTTTAAATTTTAAATTTTAGAATATAAATTTAAAAATTTAAATTTAAATTTAAAATTTGAATTTAAAATTTAAATTTAAATTTAAATTTAAAATTTGAATTTGAATTTGAATTTAAACTTTGATTTTGAATTTAAATATAAAAATTGAATCTTAAATAAAGATAAAAATATAAAATTTGAGTTTAAATCATAATCAGATTTTAAGAAGCAGGTTTTAACTATTTTTTATTTTGAATCTCAAAAGTTAAAAAAATTAATTTTAAAAATCAAGATTAAATTTTGAAAATAAATTTTCCAATGCCCTTTTGAGCCAAAAAAAAAAAAAAAAAAAAAACTTTTAAATCTAAAATTACTTTTCGAAGGTTCAAACAAACACCCACTGAATTATACAGCTCACAAAATTATCATGAATTTTATTAGAAAAATCCAACTAACCAATTAAATTACTATTTATTATTAATGGCTTAGCATTCAAAATTACTATTTAAAAGTTAAACATCCACCCACTAAATTATACAGCTCACAAAAATATCATGAGTTTTATTAGAAAAATCCAACTAACCTAATATATTACTATTTATTATTACTACTTATTATTAATGCTCTGTATGAATATATATATAGCTAGACTGGAATACTATTAATAGTATCAAGTCATTGGTGCTATTAAGTTTTTAACTATTGGATTAAAAAATGTATGGTTGAGATGATAGTGGGCCCCTTGGGTTTAATAGGTGGTTGGAAAAATAGTAAAATTTAACGGGTGAAAATGATCAAAGGGGTTGATCTAAGGGTAGAAAACTTGATAGCACCAATGACCTCGTACTATTAATAGTATAGTAGCCGAACTCTCTGTCTCTCTCTCTCTCTCTATCTCTCTCTCTCTCTCTCTCTCTCTCTCTCTCTCTCTCTATATATATATATATATATATATATATATATATATATATATATATATATATATATATATATATATATATATATATATATATATATATATATATATATAATGCGGCTACTATGCTATCAATAGCACCAAATATTTAGTACTATCAAGTTTTCTACCGTTAGATCAACTCTTTTGATCATTTCGATCCGTTAAATTATACTATTTTTCAACCACTTATTAAATTTAAGGAGCCCACTATTATCCCAACCATTCATCTCTTAATTCACAGGTCAAAAACTTAATAGCACAAATAATAGCATAATAGCCTAGGTATATATATATATATATATATATATATATATATATATATATATATATATATATATATATATATATATATAATATATATATATATATATATATATATATATAAAGTTTTTAGTTTTTTAAAAATATCAAATTATTAGTATTTGTGAGTTTTTAACTCTTGGATAAAAGAATGGATCTCACGCCCCGAGTTTAAAAACCAGTCTAAATTTTTTTAAAAAAATCAGAGTTCGCAAAACCGGGCGTAACAGACCGCCACATATATAGAAAATCCTCTGACCACATGGGCAGAGTCTTCCCTATACATGCACGGCTCGGCAAGTACAACAGTATACATTCAGATATCAAGTACAGAGACTTAAACTAACAATATAACCCGATCAGTTCTAACATATGTATAAATCATACAGTCCTCAAAATATGTAAAACAATACTGATCAACTCAAATACAAAATGTCATAGTCAAAGTCCAAGTCTGAGATAGATCATCAGAGGGACAGCTCTATCGTGACAGCCTCACTCGTACGTCGCGACATCCCTCCACTCGGCGGACCTGAAAAATGGTCACCCAGGGGGTGTGACATACATCGACAGTGTATCCCAATGGGCACGACGAGCCGAGAAATAGCTAATCGTACTTACTGGATACTAAAATCTGCGGATAGTAACTTGTCAGTGGATAAAAGCTGGATAAGCAATAAGGAGCAATAATAATACTGAAATAAGCAGGATGACAGGAGTATAACTACAGATATCAATATAAGTTGATAATCATGACTGTAAATAATCAAACAAGAAATTGAGCATATAGGGTACAAGATAAATAGCTACATGTGACAGAACATGATAGTAAAAGTTATGCATCAATAATAGAAACTCAAGTACCCAATCACAATGCCACTATTGGTCTCACAGAACCTCAGGCTAATGCTACCGATCCGCACCATATCTGGCTGACATAACCTTGCACTCACAAATGCAATGCACTCACAGATGCAATCAGGGGCTTACGGGTCTTTCCTCTAGACCACTTTACCGGTAAAGAACACTATGACGGTGGCCAAACCGTCAGTGTACGTGAAGTACAGCAGTGCGTGGCGATCATAATGCTATGCTCAAGCTCGCGGTCCAACGACCGGGTAGTCGACAACAAGCCGAGATCCCAGCAGGGAAGCAACTATCTTTATATATCAATCATGGTTCTATCATGCATATCTGAATATAAAAGCAAGTATATCTGGATATAAATGCAGTATAACAAGTGACAGATATGATAGAAATTAACAGGCATGATCAGACCATGAAAATCTACTGTACTGAGATATAAGAACTAACGAGCATGTATACAGGATATGTCCAAGGAAAATAATGTCTATTATATAGGAATATATGACATGTAGGCAAAATCATCAGGGCTAAATCAAGAACAAGTGTCCGACTGGACTAAAGCAACTAGAGGGCCGAAAAGATAAAGCCCGGACCGAAGATAACCCATCTCAATGTAGGCCGATCCCGACTCTCGTAGACTACTGGGAGGCTGGTGTTGAATTGCTGGGCCCTGAACAAAAACTGTAATCAGAAACAGCCTCACTCATTGTAATATACCAGATTTTCGGTAAATAAGTAAATATAAATAAAAATAGTATGAGATACTATTTTTATTGAACTTAGAGAAGTAAAGAATAATTTGGAAGTGAATTGTGCTGGAATTGGAATAAAAAGGAAAGATTTAGAATTTTACATGAGAAAGGGGGCTTATATTTTGGCAGAAAATTCACAGTATCAGAAAATTCTGAAAAAAATTGGGATGATCCGTACTTAGGTTCTAAGACCACAATAAAAGTTTCGCATCAATCGGATACCCGAGCAGTGAAAAAGAGATATGCCAGTGATTTTAAGTACATCAGGATTTTTGGTGACCCGAAAATGATCCAAACTGAAAACTTAAGATAATTCATGGTAAATTAAATTAGATTGAGTATGTCTGTCAAATTTGAGTGCAAACAGATATTCAGAAGGACTCCGCTGGCAAGTAACAGATTAAAATTAGACTAAATAGTGAATTACCACTATTGTGGGGGGAGGGGGGGTCCTTTATGCATAAAAGCACTTTTCCTTTTCTTCTTCTTCTCCACCCACACACGTACACATACAGAGCACACCTCCATGGAGCGCTCTCCCTTTCCTTCTCACCTTACTTTCTCTCTCTAGGTTTTCTCGCTCTAATGTATACGAAATCGCGAAGTGATTTGCGAGGAGCCTACGGCGAGCGAGGGCGAGCTTTTGAACCAAGAAAAGCTCAAAATCATGGCTCTTTGATGAGGTGAGTTTTATGAAAAATAAATTTAGTTTTGCCGTAATTTTTTTAGATCTATAATCTATGAGATCTTAGAAGGATTCTTGTCGAAGAAATCGACGAAAATCGCGGAGAAATCGCGATAAAATTAAAAAAGTTTGAACCTAGGGCATAGAACATCGAATCATAAATTTTGGTAGTTTTGACCTAAATTGATCATACAAATCCCTAATTAGATGTTAGAGAAACACGCCTAGCAACATTAATTTATAAACCGGCGGTGTTCCATCGGCCGAATTGCAAAAAATGACCGAAATAGGTGTTTTCGCATTCGTTAGTGCCGTAATGTGCCGAAACGACATCGGGGGTTAAAATTAATTTAATTTCCTATCGTTTAGTATCGAAACAAGATAGTTGGTGTGATCCGGAACGGTCGAGTTTCCGGCTATATCCGATTCCTTTTTATCGGTCATATGGGCATATGTATAAAGGTGTGAATTAGTGTTTTTGGATTCGGAATCATAAACTAATTTATCCTTTAATTTTTTTAAATTGAAAGTTAAAATGATACGTCTAGCGGCATTAATTTGGAGCCAACATGATCTCGGCAATTTTGAAAGTACGGACTTGAAAGGAACAAGTAAGCCGTGGGAGCCCAATTGCAAGTGTCTACAAGTAATTGGCGGTAAACCGAGGTGGGGGATTCTATTCGAAAAAGGATGATCTCTCCCATTTTCCCTTGCTTTTCATGACTAGAAGCATGATAGTAGATAAATTAGAATTTATGTAAAGTAGAGAGAGTATAAGAGTTATCTTGAGATAAGAATATTACAAATGACCTATTGTATGTAAATAGGTTAAAGATTTTATGTGTTAAGAGCTTCTTGAGCATGATGGATTAAAATGAATCCAACATATAAGATACAAGTTGTATGTTATTAAGGGTTAAGAGCTTGATGTTATGGGTTTATGTGGAGCAATATACCTGATAACCTAGGAGAAAACATAGTGTACAATTTGGAACGAGCGGCATTAACCTAGGGCTTCACTTGTGGCATATGTTTTAAAGAGTTAAACGAAGGTTATGACATAAAGTATTCAACATAGAGTTAATTAAATGGGATTATAGATGTCTCTTGAATTTTTAAAAGATTATGTTAAACCATGGTATGTGAATGTCATTATGATTATTAAGTTGTAGAATTTCATTTGCATAAGAGTGAATGCAATGAACACATCATTTGTGATTAAAGTTTAGTATGAATGCATGATATGAGTTTAATGTTAAGGATCTATATTATAAAAATAGGATTATAGATGTCTCTTGAATTTTTAAAAGATTATGTTAAACCATGGTATGTGAATGTCATTATGGTTATTAAGTTGTAGAATTTCATTTGCATAAGAGTGAATGCAATGAACGCATCATTTGTGATTAAAGTTTAGTATGAATACATGCTATGAGTTTAATATTAAGGGTCTATATTATATAAATGGGACTTTAAGAGTCATCTTGTAAAATGAATGTGTAAATGACCTAAAGTAGGTTATTAGAATAAGAATCATGGTGGGCTAAGAGTCTCTCGAGTATGAAGGGTTTTAATAAACCTAATGTATATGATGCAAGTTGTATATTGTTAAGTGTTAAAAACTTAATGTTGAGGGTCTATGTTGAGCAATGACCATGATGACATAGGAGAAAACCTAGATTAAGGTTTAATGTGTGGCATTTACCTTAGAACTTCACGAGTGGCATTTATGTTAGAGTCAACTAAGATTATTTTAAGAGCTATGTGTTAACTTAGAATCAAGTCTCTAAGAGAAGAGAACATAGAGGTTGAGGTTAAATGTGTAAAAGATTAAAATCCCTAGAGTTGGTCTTAGGGAGTTGGGTAAAATAAACCCTCACTTTAACTTCAATTTGAGTAAAAGTATAATAGTAAAAGAATTAAGTCCAAGGGACTTTTGAGTTACCCTTGAGGCAAAAGATCTAGGGTAAGAAAATGAGTAAATAAAAAATAAGCTAAAAACTTAAATGAAAGAGAAAGAAATTGCCAAGTGGCAATGTGAGTTAGAGGCTCAAATGAGAAAGAAAGAAAAGGGTATAAAGTTGCAAAAGAGGCTAAGAACCAAGGCAAAAGAAAAGAAAGAAAAGAAAAGATAAAGATAAAATGAGCGTACCTTTGGGGGTAAAACGTAGCTCTTGTCGGAGCCAAGGGCAGTGTCCCTCTTCCGGGCAGTGACCCGTATGACAAGTTCCCCGTTGGGCTGGGTAGCACTTGCGGGTGCTATCAGCCACCTTAGAGATCTTGTCTTATGGTAGCATGACTACCGGGCTGGGGCCCATTGGGTAAGATTCTCCGAGGGTTTAACAACTTGAACTAAAGCACAAAAAAAAAGGGAATAATGAGCAAGTATGAGTTTTGGCTAGAAAGGTACCTTAGTGGCGACATAGAGTCGTGTCATGGCAAGTAGTAAATATTTGTGAGCATGCTAGTTAGAAATTTACAGTTTTCATTATTATGTCAATATCTATTATCTTGCTTCCATTGGACCAAGTGGTGTAGAACATTATCTCTCGGTGGTTGAACCCACTGGAAATTTTAAGTAGTTCTCACACCCTTGGGTGACCATCATTACAGGTTCAGGTACATCGAGCGAGGCACACGACAGGGGCAAGGGCCCGACAGCTTAGCAACCTAGCAGTCTAGAGTCACCAGTTCACATTTTGAGTTTTTATTTTGAGTGAATCTTGTATTTGTGAGGAAATTGATGCAAATTGTAATATTCATTTAAATGCAAGTTGAGAGATGAAAATGTAATTAATTTTATATTGTGGTTCACTCATGTGGTTGCTTTCATTATTCGTTTAAACTTGTTGTTTAATGAATGAAAGCGTTTAGTTAGTAGTGGTTTACTCTGATATCATCCCTCATTGATTGATTGTTTTCATTGAGATAAATGTTACCGTTCCTTTCGGGTATGGACAAGTCATGCCCGATTGGCGGGTCTGTTAGCGTGCCCGAACTGTCCAAATTTGCAATCTCGGGGCGTGACACTCATACCCATCTCGACAACACTATAATAATATGACGCTAACATGGAGGAACTTAGCTGAAACCAGGCTTTTACCGGAATTCCCGAAAATCCACTGAATCTCCAATCATGACCCGCCAACGATCTAAAAATATCCAAATACCGACCAACTACACCTGCTGACCCTAAACATCAAAATTTTCATGTTCGGACGGACAGGGACCAAATCGTAATTTCCTGCATCGAAATGTTGCTATAAATATACATTATAACCGTTGTTTCGACTCGTTCTTTCAAACCAGGAAGCTATTGACTATACCGTAAATTACAGCGCGTAGGTTTCGACGCGACATAACTCGTGCTCACAAGTTTGGGCTAGCACGAGGCCCGAGGGCAAAGTTGGCCCATAAAAACCTAAGTCCAAATTAACTATTAAGCAACATCAACTTAAACACTTGATCAACTTAAATTTTAACATGAGCATCATGCTCAGGGTGGATAGAGGAGTGAAGTGCTCACCTGAGGCGTGCTGGAGACTGGCTGGAGAGTTGGCCGGAGCAAGGTGGAGCAACCACCAAACCAAGCAAGAGCTTGGGTTGTACAACCCTTGGTCAAACCTGATGCCAAGTACCAACAAAGAAGAGCACTTTATAGAGGACCCTCACAGACAGGGTTTGGTCACTGTCCGGCCAATTGCCGGCGGCTGGAGGCCGCGGCGGCCGAAAAACACCCATCAAACACTTTAAAAGAAAAGGTTTGAAACAACTTTCTTTTCAGAATCTATTGGCCCAAAACAACTTGATGGAAAACTCATACTAGATGTATAAGACTCACCTGAGTGGTTAGCCGGCGACCAGAGGCGGCGGTGGGGCTCGGGTTGCCTTATGGGTGCAACTACAGAAACATGAAACCCCACGTTGAAAACTTCATGCAACTGCATTAAGGACCTCTAAATGACCAAATAATCTTACCTGAGCCACTACGCGGTGGCTGGATGCGACGACAATCGCCGGTGTCGAAGCTCGACCAAGAAGAAGGAGCTTTAATGGCAGATTCCGACCCGGTGCACTCGAGGCCCCACAACTTGGACCAAAGTGCTTCACTCGGTGATACGGTGCTTGCTGAGGTGGTGGCCGGCTGCGCGGGTGAGCGGCGGCGCCGGGCGGCGAGGTTCGACCAAGGTGCAAAATAACTCGGTTCTAGGGTTGGCTCGTGAGACTCGGATCCTTATCCGATCACCCTGAAACTTGATGAAACCCATGCAGTCATCGAGAGGAAGAGGTTCAACGGTCTTGATCTCCGGTTCAACAGTTGGAATCTTACCGCGCACAAGATCGGCCAAATAATGGACTTCCGGCGAAGGGGGTGCTCCCGTCGGCAACCGGGGCGACGGCAACGGCTCGGGCTTCACAGGGATGATCCACTTGACGTCAGGAAACTCATGAATACACCCATGAACCATTTAAAAGATAAATCTCCCATAAACTCACCTCGCCGGAGAGAGGGAAGAAAAAGAAGCCCTCTGCGGCGGCGCACGGCAGAGCTCGGTGTCGGGAACCTTCTTGCTCGACGTGACACACAAAGAGGAACTCCCAGTTGATGTTTTGATCAACTTGAACCTTCCCTAACACCTCCCACACCAACAACCGAGAAGAATAACTTCCTTTCTTGTCTTCTTGGGCTTCTCCAGCGACGGGAACGGCGGCGGTGCACGGCGCGTCGGTTGGAGAAGATGGTGGGGTGGAGGCGTCGGTTCCAAAGAGGGAGATGGAAGGGATGTTTCGGGTTGAGGGGACTCCAAAAGACACATTCATGCATGTATTATATGCATAGTTGCATAATATGCCATCACACCCATCCACAAGCCATATTCAACTCCAAGTCCTTCACCAAATTATCTTATTCACACCTTAGTCCCTGTCCCTAAGGTGGCACGATTTTCGAGGCATAAATATTTGGGTTTAAATGTAAAATGCTCCGATTTTTACCTTTTTCACGCTTTTTGAGGCATTTAAGTCGTCAAATTGAAAAACGGATTTCGTCACAACGTCCGGCTCGACGTAACCTATCAGGTAGCGATTTTCGTTTGTCGACGAGATGCCCGGATAAATTCCTGATCCATCAAATACTATGCAATTTACACTTTTATACGCTTTTCGAGACTCTAGGATCGTCAAACAGAAATTCTGTCAGTACCATTGCGCTCAGATCGACGAAACCGATCAAATTGACTACCTGGATCGATATGTTCGGATTCCAGACAGTGGATTGGCCAACGTTGGCATTGAGGGGATTAAAAATCAAAGGTTATGTTCATCTACTGTTCACTTTAAGTCGCGGGTCCTGTCCGGCTTCTTCGCTGATTTTTGGACGATCCGATCGTCGGATCGGAATTTGGTCTATATCATTTTCGATCAGTTCGACAAAACGGTCGCACTGGTGATCTTGGATTTTCGAGATTAGGCCCGAATTTGAAAAGTAATATTTTTGCCTCGTAAATTGTGTAATTTGCATATCGGCAAATGACCAATTAGATTATTTCTGCTCCTTTGAATTTAAAATCAACTTGAATTTTATTTTTATTTTATTTATTTAAAAATAAAAATCTTGATTATTATAATGGACGGTAAGAATAATAATGGAACAAACACCCACCGAATCATATAGCTCACCAAATTATCATGAATTTTATTAGAAAAATCCAACTAGCCTAAAATAAACTATTTATTATTAATGACTCTCCATATATATATACACACACAGCGCGCGCGCTAGGCTGGAATACTATTAATAGTATCAAGTTATTGGTGCAATTAAGTTTTTAATCATTGGATTAAAAAATGTGTGGTTGAGATAATAGTAGGCCTCTTGGATTTAATAGGTGGTTGAAGAAATAGTAAAATCTAATGGGTGAAAATAATCAAAAGAATTGATCTAAGGGTAGAAAACTTAATAGCACCAATAATTTATTACTATTAATAGTATAGTAGCCGGACTATATATATATATATATATATATATATATATATATATATATATATAGGGATGTCAATGGGTACGGATATCCGAAATTTTATCCGAACTCGAATCCAAACGGAATGGATTTACTCGATGTTAAACGGATATGAATTCGGATATGGATATAAAAAATAAAAATTCGACAAATTTGGATTTGGATTTGGATATGGATTTTGATTGTATCCGACCCGAATCCGAACCCGATCCGTACCCGAATTAATTTTACGTTATATAATATATGTCTATATAAATATTTAATATTATATTTATATTTATATTTTAAAATTTTAAATTTAATATAAAATATTTTGAAATATTGTAAAGAGAAAAAAATATAATTGTTTCGGGTTTGGATTTTCGGGTTCGGCTTCGGGTTCGGATTTTGAATTTTTGATCGGGTTTGGATTTGGATATATATTTTTAAAATTCGTCGGATTCGGGTTCGGGTTCGGGTTCGGATTTTCAAAAACTCGCCTCGAATCCGACCCGTTGACATCCCTATATATATATATATATATATATATATATATATATATATATATATATATATATATATATATATATATATATATATATATATATATATATATATATATATATATATATTTCGGCGATTGTGCTTATACAAGCACCAAGCAATTGGTGCTTGTAAGTCTTCTACCGTTAGATATAACCCTTTGATTAATTCTATCCATTAGATCATACTATTCCACCAATCACCCACTAAATTCAAGGGGCCCACCATCATCCTAACCGCACATTCCTACATCCAAGATAAAAAGCTCACAAACACAAATAATTTCGTACTTTTACAAGTATAGGAGCTCAATTATATATATATATATATATATATATATATATATATATATATATATATATATATATATATATATATAGAGAGAGAGAGAGAGAGAGAGAGAGAGAGAGAGGCTTATATATTTTCGAATATATATATATATATATATAGAGATAGAGAGAGAAGCTTTTATATTTTCGATATATATATATATATATATATATATATATATATATATATATATATATATATATATATATATATATATGAGCAATGCTACATGTACACCCCGAAGGGGTGTATATTATACACTTTCACCATTTTAATGGCGGCGATATTTTTTACGGGTCACATCGATTGACCCATCATCACACCCCACCCATTGGATGGGTGGGGTGTGTGATATACACCCCGAATGGAGTGTACGGGTAGCATTTTCCTATATATATATATATATATATATATATATATATATATATATATATAGAGAGAGAGAGAGAGAGAGAGAGAGTGAGAGAGAGAGAGGCTTCTATATTTTTAAGAGTACGGAAGGTCTTCGTATTTGTATGTTGTTTTCGATGATTGCTCTGTTAGATATGATTAAAAATGTTGGAACTATCTAAAAATCAAATTTTATAATTTGTTGACTTTATTTGCGTAGTGAACGACTAGCCTCATGATGAACGGCTGAAAATAAAAATTTCATAAAAAATAGTGAAGAAACTATTTTTTATCTAAAAATAATGATAAAAAATAGTGAACGAGTAGCCTCATAAATTTTTGACTTTAAATTTTGATTGTAACAAAAGGAAACTACCAATTATGAATTATAAAAAAACAACATGTCAAAATTTAAGATAAATTAAACATTTTAAGGTTTTATGAGCCCTCAACATAGATATTCAATTATGAGCCCTCAACATCGATATTCAAACAGGACATGCAATATTTCTAGAGTAGAGCTTATATACTTGTAAAAGTATAAGGACATCTATATTTGTGAATTTTTTATTATTAAATTTGTATTAAGATTTGTATTTTTATAAACTCAACTAAAGAGAGAGAAAAATAAAATAAAAAATATAAATTCTAATACAAATTTAATGATAAAAAATTCACAAGCATGAATATGTTTATATTTTTAAAAAGATATAAGCTCTGCTCATATTTCTATATATAAAACCTAAGATTTTGGTTTCAAAAATTGATTTTCATTAAAAATTATACAGAGATAAAAAGAGATGTTCTGACAGATTTTGAAAAGCTGTTTAGTAAAATTTTTTAATATTTATAAATAATAATTTTTTAACGACTTTTATTTTAAAAAATTTAATATTTAAATTTAAATTTAAAATTTGATTATGATTTGGATTTTAAATTTTAAATCAGCACAAAAATTTAAATTTTGATATTTTAATTTAAAATACAAATTAAAATTTTTAATTTAAAATTCAAAAACTAAATTAAAAATTAAAAATTAAAAATTTGAAATTTAAATTTAAAAACTTAAATTTTGAATTTTAAAAATTTGATATTTGTAATTTGAAAATTAAAACTTATAATCTTAAAAGTTAAATTTTAAAACTTTAAAATTTTATATTTTATCTTAAAATCAAATTTTGAAATTTAAAATTTAAAATTTTGAAATTTTAAATTTAATATCTACATTTTAAATTTTAAATTTTAGAATTTAAAATTCAAAGGTTAAAATTTGAATTTAAAATTTAAATTTAAAATTTAAATTTAAAATTTGAATTTAAAGTTTGATTTTGAATTTAAATATAAAAATTGAATCTTAAATAAAGATAAAAATATAAAATTTGAGTTTAAATCATAATCAGATTTTAAGAAGCAGGTTTTAACTATTTTTTATTTTGAATCTGGAAAATTAAAAAAATTAATTCTAAAAATCATGATTAAATTTTGAAAATAAATTTGCCAATGTCCTTTTGAGCCAAAAAAGAAAAAAAAAAAAAAAGAAAAAAAAAACTTTCAATCTAAAATTACTTTTCAAAAGTTTAAACAAACACCCACTGAATTATACAGCTCACAAAATTATTATGAATTTTATTAGAAAAATCCAACTAACCAATTATATTACTATTTATTATTAATGGCTTAGCATTCAAAATTACTATTTAAAAGTTAAACATCCACCCACTAAATTATACAGCTCACAAAGATATCATGAATTTTATTAGAAAAATCCAACTAACCTAATATATTACTATTTATTATTACTACATCTATACAATAACTATTTGCCAGGTTTTTTAGGGTGACGTGTCGTGCTGCCGTTCATTTCACTGATGTCGCTTCGGGTGCTCCTACGCTGGTTCCGAACCTCCTGTGCGCCGAACCTTTCCTACGCCCGTTGCGCCAACGCGCCTCTTCGCCTACTCGCTCCTTTTTTGTCCGACACGTGTGCTGCTCGCGTTTCTTCTGTGTACCGCTCCTCTTCTCCTAGCGCCGACTCTCTACTCCCTCTCCCTCTCTCTCTCTTTCTCTCTCTCTCTCTCTCTCTGGGGATCGGCGGTGGCTTCGGGTGCTCCTACGCTGGCTCCGAACCTCTGCTCGCGCCTCTACCTCCTAGCGCCGAACCTCTGCTCTCTCTCCCTCTCTCTCTCTCTCTCTCCCCCCCCTCTCTCCCTGTTTCCCTCTGGGGTTTGGTGGTTATCAGATAACACCCCTCTTCCGGCCGCTTCCTGATCCTAGCGCCGAACCCCTCTGTTTCCTCTGGGATTCAATGGTGTATGGGTTCGTGTGGGGATCGCCGGTCATCAGGTTGTTTGGACTGTCTCTCTGTGGATCCTTTCCCGTTTGTGTGTTGTATTGTGGGTTTGGTGTGTCGTGCTCTCATTTTTTTTTGTCGATCAACACTCTGCGATGATCGGGTGGTATGTGTACTGCCTGTTTTTTTCCCCGGGTTTCGTCTGTCGTGCTCTCATTTTTTTGTCGATCAACACTCTGCGATGATCGGGTGGTATGTGTACTATCTGTTTTTTTCCCCTTTTTTTTAAAGTTTTGGTATATGTAATAATACAGTAATTTGTGGTTTTTTCCCCTATTTTCTGTTTCCCCTTTGTCGTCGGTGATGCATGCCGGTCAACCTGTTCGGAACGTCGACCTGTGGGGATGCTTTGTTGCTTTGTGTGTGGGGTGTTGTGATGTGGGTTTCGTGTCGCTATCGGTGGTCGTCGGATGGTGCATGCATGCCGCTCAACCTGTCGGGATCTTTTGGATGTGGGTTTTGTGCGGTTCTCGCTGGCCATCGGAGTTTCGCCTTTGCGGTATGTGTGTTACTTCTCTCTTTACTTCTTTTATTTAGTTATTTTATATAATAATACAGTCATTTAGTTTTTATATAATAATACAGTCATTTGTGCTTGATACAGTAATTTGTGGTTTTCTTCCCTATTTTTTGTGCCTCTTCTGTTGACGATGGTGCATGGATGTCGGTCACCCTGTCCGGCCCGTCGACCTGTGGGGATGCTTTGTGTGTGGGGTGTTGTGATGTGGGTTTCGTGCGCCTATCGGTGGTCACTGGATGGTGCATGCATGTCGCTCAACCTGTCGGGATCTTTTGTATGTGGGTTTTGTGCGGTTCTCGCTGGTCATCGGAGTTTCGCCTTTGCGGTATGTGTGTTACTTCTCTCTTTACTTCTTTTATTTAGTTATTTATATAATAATACAGTCATTTGTGCTTGATACAGTAATTTGTGGTTTTTTCCCCCCTACTTTTTGCGTCTCTTTTGTTGACGATGGCGCATGCATGTCGGTCACCCTGTCCGGCCCGTCGACCTGTGGGGATGATCTGTGTGTGGGGTGTTGTGATGTGGGTTTCGTGCGGGTATCGGCGGTCACTGGATGGTGCATGCATGTCGCTCAACCTGTCGGGATCTTTTGTATGTGGGTTTTGTGCGGTTCTCGCTGGCGATCGGACTTTCTCCCCCCTGTCCGGCCCGTCGACTTGTGGGGATGCTCTGTGTGTGGGGTGTTGTGATGTGGGTTTCGTGCGGCTATTGGTCACTGGATGGTGCATGCATGTCGCTCAACCTGTCGGGATCTTTTGTATGTGGGTTTTGTGCGGTTCTCGCTGGCAATCGGACTTTCTCCTCCGCGGTATGTGTGCTGCTTCTCTCTTTTATATAATAATACAGTCATTTGTGCTTGGTTCGTCGTCTGACTGTGGGTTTGGGCCCCATGTCGCGCTTGCTGTTGGTATGTGGGTTTCGTGTGGTTCTCCCTGGCTATTGGAGCGTCTCCTTCACGGAATGTGTGTTACTTCCTCCTTTTCTTCTTTTACTTAGTTATTTTATATAATTATATAATAATACAGTCATTCGTCCTTGCTTCGCCGTATGATTGTAGGTTGGGTTTCATGTGGCGCTTGTGGGAATCTGGGATTGTCTCTATGTGGCTTCTTCGCTGGCTGGTTTTTCCATCTAATGGACGGTCCTTCTTCCTCTCTCTGCACTTCTCTTTCTATGTACTAATATCATATATTAAATTACTATTAAAAAAAACAATTGAAAATTCCAAACAAATATTAAAAAACCTCATTATCTATTAATAATTTATGAAATAGATTAGGGTTTCAAAGTTTTAATGAAACTTTAAATTTTCAGGTTATTTTATTATATATAAGTTTTAAGAACTCATTATCTATTATTAAAAGTTTTAGAAACAACATTAATTATAAATATTTTTTGTTAGAATAATCATAAAAAACTCATTGATCTCAAATTTTTAATTAGCATTGAAATTTGTAGGTTATTTCCTTATATATATAATTGTATTTTACTTTCGAAAAAAATATTCAAAACACACGTGCGTATATGTGGGTTGTTCTTCAGTGTCAACCTGGGGGGACCTTCTGTCGTCATTTATGTGTTGCTCTTACTTCTTTTGTGATGAATCATCTGTATGTGGGCTGTTGGGATGTGGGTTTCGTTTGGTTCTTGCTGAGCATCTGAGCGTCTCATTCACGGTATGTTTGTTAATTCTCTTTCCTTTTTTTTTAATTTTGATATTTATTTAAGATAATTTAAGATAATAATACAGTCATTTCTGAATTTTTCTATTATTCTCTGTGTTCCCTTCGTGTCTGTGTTTTGGTCACTTCACCATCTAATTGTGGGTTTCATGCGGTCCTCGCGGGTCATCGGATGGCGCATGCGTATATGTGGGCTGTTCTTCGCCGTTCGTCTGTTGCTCTCATTATTTTCGTGATTAATCTTATGGTAGTTTCCCTCTCCTTGCATTTCTCTTTTTTGGTATTTATTTAGTTTTATATATTTATACACAATGATTTGTGGATTTTCCTCTTTTGTTTCTCTGTGCACCCTTAGGTGTCTTGTGTGCCGCGGTCGGATTGCGGGGTTTTCATCGGAAGGTGCATGCATACCTGTTGACCTGTTGGGGCCCTTTGAACTTTCCCTTCTTCGCTGTCTGTGTTTCTCTCATTGCCGTCGTCATTAATCTGGAATTCTCTCTCTCTGTGGCTTCTTCGCTGGCTGGTTCTGCCATCAATCAGGCGGTCCTCCTTCCTCTCTCTGCACTTCTCTTTTTCGCTATTAATATCATATATTAAATTAGTATTAAAAAAAACAATTGGAAATTCCAAGAAAATATTAAGAAACCTCATTATCTATTAATAATTCATGAAATAAATTAGGATTTCAAAGTTTTAATGAAATTTTAAATTTGTAGGTCATTTTATTACATATAAGTTTTACAAACTCATCATCTATTACTAAAAGTTTCAAAAATGACATTAATTATAAATATTTTTTGTTAGAATAATCATAAAAAAACTCATTGATCTCAAATTTTTAATTAACGTTAAAATTTGTAGGTTATTTTCTTATATATAATTCTACTTTACTTTCCCAAAAAAAAAATTAAAAAAACTCATTATCTATTAATAATTCATGAAATAGATTAAGATTTCAAAGTTTTAATGAAATTTTAAATTTGTACCTTATTTTACTGTATATATAAGTTTTAAAAAACTCATTGTCTATTAGTAAGAGTTTTAAAAATTACAGTAATTATAAATATTTGTTGTTAGAATAATCTAAAAAAACTCATTGATCTCAAATTTTTAATTAGCACTGAAATTTGTAGGTTATTTTCTTATATATAATTCTATTTTACTTATTTTACTTTTGAGTCTACTTTCAGTAGTGGGTTTGATGGTTCATTGAGTGGGAACCGCTCATTGTAGAGTTGTTTGCAATTTGGATGGTTGTTAATGGGCAACTAACCGTCCTTCTTATCATCCTAAGAAAGAATAGTAATAGGTTTGATGGTTCATTGAATGGCAACCACTTACTGTATAATTGTTTGTGGTTTGGATGGCCATTGGTGGGCAACTAACCATTACCCTTCTTATGATGGTTCATTGACCGGCAACCAGTCACTGCAGAATTGTTTGTGATTTGGACGGCCGTTAATGGACAACTAACCATTACCCTTCTTATAATGCTTGATGGTTCATTGACTCCCAAGCACTCACTACATAATTGTATGTGATTTGGACGGTCATTTATGGGCAACTAACCATTACCCTTTGTTCTGTTGCCCTACCTTTTACTTCCTGCGTATATTTATTTTAAATTTAAAAATTACTATAGATATATAATGAATAACTATTTGCCAGGTTTTTTAGGGTGACGTGTCGTGCTGCCGTTCATTTCACTGATGTCGCTTCGGGTGCTCCTACGCTGGTTCCGAACCTCCTGTGCGCCGAACCTTTCCTACGCCCGTTGCGCCAACGCGCCTCTTCGCCTACTCGCTCCTTTTTTGTCCGACACGTGTGCTGCTCGCGTTTCTTCTGTGTACCGCTCCTCTTCTCCTAGCGCCGACTCTCTACTCCCTCTCCCTCTCTCTCTCTTTCTCTCTCTCTCTCTCTCTCTGGGGATCGGCGGTGGCTTCGGGTGCTCCTACGCTGGCTCCGAACCTCTGCTCGCGCCTCTACCTCCTAGCGCCGAACCTCTGCTCTCTCTCCCTCTCTCTCTCTCTCTCTCCCCCCCCTCTCTCCCTGTTTCCCTCTGGGGTTTGGTGGTTATCAGATAACACCCCTCTTCCGGCCGCTTCCTGATCCTAGCGCCGAACCCCTCTGTTTTCCTCTGGGATTCAATGGTGTATGGGTTCGTGTGGGGATCGCCGGTCATCAGGTTGTTTGGACTGTCTCTCTGTGGATCCTTTCCCGTTTGTGTGTTGTATTGTGGGTTTGGTGTGTCGTGCTCTCATTTTTTTTTGTCGATCAACACTCTGCGATGATCGGGTGGTATGTGTACTGCCTGTTTTTTTCCCCGGGTTTCGTCTGTCGTGCTCTCATTTTTTTGTCGATCAACACTCTGCGATGATCGGGTGGTATGTGTACTATCTGTTTTTTTCCCCTTTTTTTTAAAGTTTTGGTATATGTAATAATACAGTAATTTGTGGTTTTTTCCCCTATTTTCTGTTTCCCCTTTGTCGTCGGTGATGCATGCCGGTCAACCTGTTCGGAACGTCGACCTGTGGGGATGCTTTGTTGCTTTGTGTGTGGGGTGTTGTGATGTGGGTTTCGTGTCGCTATCGGTGGTCGTCGGATGGTGCATGCATGCCGCTCAACCTGTCGGGATCTTTTGGATGTGGGTTTTGTGCGGTTCTCGCTGGCCATCGGAGTTTCGCCTTTGCGGTATGTGTGTTACTTCTCTCTTTACTTCTTTTATTTAGTTATTTTATATAATAATACAGTCATTTAGTTTTTATATAATAATACAGTCATTTGTGCTTGATACAGTAATTTGTGGTTTTCTTCCCTATTTTTTGTGCCTCTTCTGTTGACGATGGTGCATGGATGTCGGTCACCCTGTCCGGCCCGTCGACCTGTGGGGATGCTTTGTGTGTGGGGTGTTGTGATGTGGGTTTCGTGCGCCTATCGGTGGTCACTGGATGGTGCATGCATGTCGCTCAACCTGTCGGGATCTTTTGTATGTGGGTTTTGTGCGGTTCTCGCTGGTCATCGGAGTTTCGCCTTTGCGGTATGTGTGTTACTTCTCTCTTTACTTCTTTTATTTAGTTATTTTATATAATAATACAGTCATTTGTGCTTGATACAGTAATTTATGGTTTTTCCCCCCTACTTTTTTGCGTCTCTTTTGTTGACGATGGCGCATGCATGTCGGTCACCCTGTCCGGCCCGTCGACCTGTGGGGATGATCTGTGTGTGGGGTGTTGTGATGTGGGTTTCGTGCGGGTATCGGCGGTCACTGGATGGTGCATGCATGTCGCTCAACCTGTCGGGATCTTTTGTATGTGGGTTTTGTGCGGTTCTCGCTGGCGATCGGACTTTCTCCCCCTGTCCGGCCCGTCGACTTGTGGGGATGCTCTGTGTGTGGGGTGTTGTGATGTGGGTTTCGTGCGGCTATTGGTCACTGGATGGTGCATGCATGTCGCTCAACCTGTCGGGATCTTTTGTATGTGGGTTTTGTGCGGTTCTCGCTGGCAATCGGACTTTCTCCTCCGCGGTATGTGTGCTGCTTCTCTCTTTTATATAATAATACAGTCATTTGTGCTTGGTTCGTCGTCTGACTGTGGGTTTGGGCCCCATGTCGCGCTTGCTGTTGGTATGTGGGTTTCGTGTGGTTCTCCCTGGCTATTGGAGCGTCTCCTTCACGGAATGTGTGTTACTTCCTCCTTTTCTTCTTTTACTTAGTTATTTTATATAATTATATAATAATACAGTCATTCGTCCTTGCTTCGCCGTATGATTGTAGGTTGGGTTTCATGTGGCGCTTGTGGGAATCTGGGATTGTCTCTATGTGGCTTCTTCGCTGGCTGGTTTTTTCCATCTAATGGACGGTCCTTCTTCCTCTCTCCTGCACTTCTCTTTCTATGTACTAATATCATATATTAAATTACTATTAAAAAAACAATTGAAAATTCCAAACAAATATTAAAAAACCTCATTATCTATTAATAATTTATGAAATAGATTAGGGTTTCAAAGTTTTAATGAAACTTTAAATTTTCAGGTTATTTTATTATATATAAGTTTTAAGAACTCATTATCTATTATTAAAAGTTTTAGAAACAACATTAATTATAAATATTTTTTGTTAGAATAATCATAAAAAACTCATTGATCTCAATTTTTAATTAGCATTGAAATTTGTAGGTTATTTCCTTATATATATAATTGTATTTTACTTTCGAAAAAATATTCAAAACACACGTGCGTATATGTGGGTTGTTCTTCAGTGTCAACCTGGGGGGACCTTCTGTCGTCATTTATGTGTTGCTCTTACTTCTTTTGTGATGAATCATCTGTATGTGGGCTGTTGGGATGTGGGTTTCGTTTGGTTCTTGCTGAGCATCTGAGCGTCTCATTCACGGTATGTTTGTTAATTCTCTTTCCTTTTTTTTAATTTTGATATTTATTTAAGATAATTTAAGATAATAATACAGTCATTTCTGAATTTTTCTATTATTCTCTGTGTTCCCTTCGTGTCTGTGTTTTGGTCACTTCACCATCTAATTGTGGGTTTCATGCGGTCCTCGCGGGTCATCGGATGGCGCATGCGTATATGTGGGCTGTTCTTCGCCGTTCGTCTGTTGCTCTCATTATTTTCGTGATTAATCTTATGGTAGTTTCCCTCTCCTTGCATTTCTCTTTTTTGGTATTTATTTAGTTTTATATATTTATACACAATGATTTGTGGATTTTCCTCTTTTGTTTCTCTGTGCACCCTTAGGTGTCTTGTGTGCCGCGGTCGGATTGCGGGGTTTTCATCGGAAGGTGCATGCATACCTGTTGACCTGTTGGGGCCCTTTGAACTTTCCCTTCTTCGCTGTCTGTGTTTCTCTCATTGCCGTCGTCATTAATCTGGAATTCTCTCTCTCTGTGGCTTCTTCGCTGGCTGGTTCTGCCATCAATCAGGCGGTCCTCCTTCCTCTCTCTGCACTTCTCTTTTTCGCTATTAATATCATATATTAAATTAGTATTAAAAAAACAATTGGAATTCCAAGAAAATATTAAGAAACCTCATTATCTATTAATAATTCATGAAATAAATTAGGATTTCAAAGTTTTAATGAAATTTTAAATTTGTAGGTCATTTTATTACATATAAGTTTTACAAACTCATCATCTATTACTAAAAGTTTCAAAAATGACATTAATTATAAATATTTTTTGTTAGAATAATCATAAAAAAACTCATTGATCTCAAATTTTTAATTAACGTTAAAATTTGTAGGTTATTTTCTTATATATAATTCTACTTTACTTTCCCAAAAAAAAAAATTAAAAAAACTCATTATCTATTAATAATTCATGAAATAGATTAAGATTTCAAAGTTTTAATGAAATTTTAAATTTGTACCTTATTTTACTGTATATATAAGTTTTAAAAACTCATTGTCTATTAGTAAGAGTTTTAAAAATTACAGTAATTATAAATATTTGTTGTTAGAATAATCTAAAAAAACTCATTGATCTCAAATTTTTAATTAGCACTGAAAATTTGTAGGTTATTTTCTTATATATAATTCTATTTTACTTATTTTACTTTTGAGTCTACTTTCAGTAGTGGGTTTGATGGTTCATTGAGTGGGAACCGCTCATTGTAGAGTTGTTTGCAATTTGGATGGTTGTTAATGGGCAACTACCGTCCTTCTTATCATCCTAAGAAAGAATAGTAATAGGTTTGATGGTTCATTGAATGGCAACCACTTACTGTATAATTGTTTGTGGTTTGGATGGCCATTGGTGGGCAACTAACCATTACCCTTCTTATGATGGTTCATTGACCGGCAACCAGTCACTGCAGAATTGTTTGTGATTTGGACGGCCGTTAATGGACAACTAACCATTACCCTTCTTATAATGCTTGATGGTTCATTGACTCCCAAGCACTCACTACATAATTGTATGTGATTTGGACGGTCATTTATGGGCAACTAACCATTACCCTTTGTTCTGTTGCCCTACCTTTACTTCCTGCGTATATTTATTTTAAATTTAAAAATTACTATAGATATATAATGTAGGCTAAAATTACTATGGAAAAATATATCATATATTAAATTACTATAAATATATATAATATAGGAATCCTACTATTTTTTACTATATATACTGACTTGATAGGGTACAATAAGAAAAAATGTTATGGATTACATTTTGGAACACAACTCTAATAATTTTATTTAAAATTTAAAAATTAGTATAGATATATATAATGTAGTCTAAAAATTACTATAGAAAAATATATCATATATTAAATTACTATAAATATATAATATAGGAATCCTACTATTTTTACTATATATATACTGACTTGATAGATTACAATCAGAAAAATATTATGAATTAGTCTAAAATTACTGTAGGAAAAATATATCATATATTATATGTAGTAATTTTTTACTATATATAGAAATCCTGCTATTTTTAACTATATAAAGTGATTTCATAAATTACAATAGAAAAATCTTATGAATTTCAAAGACATTTTTTGTATGTGTAATTACTATACATCTTATATATGTGTAAATTTTATGAAGTGCTACAAGATTTGCTAACATTAGATATTTTAGATATATAATATACTCTGAAATTACTATAGAGAAAATATATTAGATATTATATATAGGCATTTTTTACTATATAGTAATTTGGTAAATTACTATAAATTACTATAGGCAAAATATATTATATATTATACATATCAATTGTTTTTACTACATACTAAATTGATATATTCATTTGTTAGTACACAGTAATTTGATAAATTACTATAAATTACTATAGGCAAAATATATTATTTATTGTATATAGCAATTTTTTTTATTTGATTTTTTTTTTTATATAAATTATTATAGATCCATTAGATATATAATATTCTCTAAAATTACTATAGTGAAAAGAGATTATATATTAAAATATTAAAGTTATATAGTATTATAAATTACTATAAATAGATATAAAATCTTTAGATATAGTAATTTTTCCCATGGCTATAAATGTTTTGGAAAAAATT
>CM055060.1:53154429-53172408 GCA_029204045.2 Tillandsia leiboldiana | reverse complement strand
GACGGTATCGAAGGTGAGGAAATATAAGTTTTGGACGGTCTAATTCTTGGACGACTACCTAATAAGTGGTTTTGGATGCTCTAATTGATAGACAACCAGCTTATTCCTATATTGGTTGAATAGACTATAACCTTACTGTGTTTTTACATTCATTCTTATCATTGTTTTGCATGTTTGGATTTTTTTACTCACTGAAATTTTTACGTGAACCTTTAGTAATTTGGAATGATGTAGGCCTTATTATGGTAGTCTCCCTGTTGCTTCACCTATACTCCACTTTTGCCCACCTGTCTATACCTTCGCCTTGCTGTTTATTTATTTCATTCCATGATTATGGTTTGCCGTAATTAGTTGTGAAAACTTTCTACTAATTAGGGCTATGTTTTTAATAAAAAGATGAAAAAACCATATGCTATTACTTGATTAGGTAGAGGACTAATTAGGACTATGTTTTTAATAAAAAGATGAGAAAACCATATGCTATTACTTGATTTAGTAGAGGCCGATTCAATTTTCTTTCTAGAAAATGGGGATTTGCATTCGTTTTGATGAAAGAAATGAACCTATTTAAACTAGCTGTTATATTATTTGCTTTTACATATGTATCTTACCCTCCAATTGTGTATTTGGTGTTTGTGTGCCACTTGTGTTACTCTGTTGGGGTCCTCTTCGTGGGCTGCTCATTGACTGTTGGTATCTTCTCTTTGTCCTTGGCCCTCCGCTTGCTTTGGTTACAGTTCGGTGGTCTCTACCTCTCTTATCTACTGGTCTATTTCTCTTCCTTGCTGCGGAATGATAACTGTGGGTTGGTAAACTGACATTGTATTTGATGAATTCCTGCAATCTGAGCCTCCTGTTTTCTTTTTTTTTTTTTTTTTTTTTTCCTTTCCCCTCCCCATGCTTGCCCCCTGTTGTTTTCGAGATTGATTTGTTTTCCTATATTTTTTTTACCCGCTGTGATTTCTTTTTTGTTGCACTCGAAATTCAATGATTTTCGTAGTTTTTTGTTACGCTGATATTTGCATTCCCTATTTGTTTTCCTGTTGTTCAGGTTTGTTCTCTTTACCTTGGCATGTATTTCTTTATTTTCGAAGTTGGGCAATGTTTTCTGATATTCGTTTGTTTCCTCCCTACTCGGTTTTGTTGTCTCTAAATGAAATGACCAAAGCTTCATTCTTCCTTTCTAAGAGGGAATCAAGATTTGGACATTCTTAGTAAGATGTAATTGATATTTGTTTCACCTTCTGCAGATTTGTGATTTGTGAACTTCCCTATTTGCGCTTTCTCTTAAAAGTACATTGGTTCTCTTTCTCCTTTTGTTCTTTTTTTTTGGGTTTTACTTTTTTTTTTCCCTTTTTTTTTTTTGGGGGCAGTGATGATAAAGAGGAAGGATGCAGGTTTCCTCACAGTCTAATCCTTGAGCAATGGGACTAACATTTTGCCTTTCTTAGAGCTACATTGGTCCTTGGAAAAAGAGTGGGGGAAAAAAAATTCACCTTGATGCCCTCAAGTTTGGAGGCACGGGGAGGGCGAAGAATTGGTTTCCGTCTAATGTTTAGGCAACCAACTTATTAGCGTTTTGGACGGCCTAACACATTGACCCTCTTACTACCAACAAATATACTTGCCTCTTCCTCCCTCACTCTGTTTCTCACTCTCTTTCTCTTTCACTCTGTCATTTTATATATGTATATATATCAAATATTGTTCTTAATGAGTGCATGTTGCCTTTGAACTCATGTTGAGTTGTGATAAGCTAATCTTGATCGGATTGTTGCTGTGGGCTGAATATGTAGGTTGGCCTTGAACTCACGTTGAATTCTGCTAGCCTAATCTTGATCAAATTGTTACTGTGGGCTGAATAGCTGATACTACCCTTGATGCGATGTGAAAATCTGAGTCTCTCCTCCCCCCCCCCCCCCCCCCCCCCCCGCCTCGCCTCGCCTTTGCTTTCTTTTTCTGGTTTTTTGTAACTGAAATATTGTCCACCCTTTTTCTATATAGATCTTACTATTTCAAACTAACCATTCTCTGTGCAGGATTCAGTGATAGTGTTGCCTTGGTAAGTTGATAGCCTTCAAATGTACTTTCCTTAAGTTACTTCTTGATTTGGTTCTTTACAAACTAACCATTTCGCTCCTGTCTTATCTTAATTTACAGATCTAGAAGTCCATCTTGATTAGGCTGACATGACGATAGCTTGAAGCTTGAATTTCTTTGGAATTGTATAAATTTGACCTACAAGTCTGCAACTCCCACCGACAAAGAATAAGTTTGCTCGGATCTTCTCATTCATGAAAATGTGAGACTTTGGGAATCTTTTTACTACTAGCGATGCTCCACAGAGGAACCAGGATTTCAATTTCAAGTTGACATATTTATATTTGTGAGCCTTCATGATGAGGCACAAAAAAAACCAAAATCAATCCTTTTAATTGCTCTTTTTATGTATGTCAAATGTGTTCTTTATTTGGCAAGATTGTGGTTCTGTGGTTTTGTTGGTGGAATTTTAATCTCTTTTCTGTTTCACACTACAAAAAATGTTGCTTAGAACAGTAGTACAGGTCTGTTTCCTGTTTAGGCCTTGAAGCTCTTTTGCATTTTATTGACTTACTTCTTATTAATAGTTTCAGACTTCTTTGGATCTTTGGTAACAATTAGCCAAATTTTTATTCTGTGTTCCCGGTTTACCTTTTTCTTCCTGCCCAGGTTTCATATTCGTTTCGCACTGTTTAAATTTGTTCTCTTAATGAAGTTCACTTGCTAATTTGTTTTTGCCGTTTAGGTACGTTATTTTTAACTAAAAGAACCAAATTTTGATCTTGTGCTTACTATGCGTTCAATGGTTGCTGCTGCACTTAATGGAATTGCTATATCTGACCTTCTTTTTCCCCTGTTGTGGTTCCGTCTTAATAAATATTTTATTCTTAACCAATGAACTCACTGAAATTTCTTGCAATTATATTTATATTTTTTACTATAAATTGATTACCTGAATGCTCTATATCTGAGCCTCTCTTTTTTTTACTCTTTTGTTGTTTTCCAAATTGAATATCCTTTCGGTCTTTTCCTTTTTCCCGTCCTCATATCTGCTATTTGTTCTTCGCTGTTCAGATTTCATATATATATATATATATATATATATATATATATATATATATATATATATATATATATATATATATATATATATATATATATATATGTATGTATGTATGAATCGAATCAAACAAATTTCGGGAACAAGACTTGTTAGACACTTTTGATGAACCCCCAATGAACTTTTCTTCAGTATTTTACACTTCTTTTTTGGAATCGAAAAAAGGGGTTTGTCTCTATTGTAAAGATACTTTGGTGGATCGTCAAAAAAACCGATATATACTTTGGTTGATCGTTAAGAATGTTGTCTTTGGTTACCATGAATCATAAATGGTAACCAACTATTTCAAAATATGTTTCTAGGCATGGCTATTTAATTTTGATGCTTAATCGGTTCCCAAATAAATTTATTACGGTATTCACACTTCAAAATTTCTGTGAAATCAGTCCAAGAAATTAGTAAGCTAATAAGAGTAAGAATCATTTGCAAACTTTTATATGCATTCCAGTTTCTTTTTTTCCCCCCTTTCCTGCATTCCAAATTATTTAACTCAAAAAGAAATATCACCGTATGCCTTTAACCAGAAAATACGAATTATGTGGGGCACTTGGTGATTTCTGCAGAGAACTGAAATGTGGTAGCTAACTTTACTATGCTTTTTCCTGCTGCATGTACCGGATCTTATATATAAAAAAAGCTGCTGCTTCCTGACCTGCTGGTGCTTGACCGAATACTTGGATTGACGGTTGGTTCTTTCACTGTGCAAGGGAAAATATCAAACCGAATTTGCTAATTGAGAATGATCATTCTAGCAGAGCGTTGATTGGTCCCCGCGATCGCGAGGTACATCAACTTTTTGTTTATTATGCTCTTCTTATATTTGATGCAAGTACTTACATAGTGAGCTTGAACGTAAGCTTTAGAATACCACCTAATCTCAAATTTCTTACTTTTAACTGAAACAACCAGACCTTGAATCCCTGTTTCTCACAAGGAATGAATATTTGGCTGCACTTTGCATTTGCTTGCTATTTAAATAAATATGATTTACGATATTTTTACGTGTTGTTTTCCGGTGTCGTAACGATGTGAAGGAGTTATAAAGAGTACTATTACTGCTGGTTGTGCTTTGTTAAAATTACTTTGCTTCTCTTTGTAGGCGATGATGATGTAAGAATTGGATAAAGAATTCTTGGTATTTTAAAATTTTCTAACATTATGTATTTTCATGGTCTAATGTTTAGACAACCAGCTTATTATGAATTTTGGATAGTCTAGCATATATGCTCACTTACTAACAAACAAAGCCTCTCTCTCTTTCCCTCTCTTACTCTCTTTCTCTCTCTCTCTCTCTCTCTCTCTCTCTCTCTCTGCCTATTTGTTTTCCAAACGAAATGTAGGTTGACCCTACATAGACATTAAAAAATAGAGAACAGATCTATTTGGTTAAGGTACATTATAGGTTGAGGAATAAAATTTCCTCACTTCCAATTGTGCTAAGCTGTTATGTACTCTTTTCCACGAATCTGATGTTTTCCCCACGAGTTGTTGCGGCTATTCAAATGGATCAGATTTAAACGTTTGACCCCCGTTCGTCGTCAATACCGTTCTCTTTGAATAATTAGTTTCGGTTCTTTAGTTTTAGATGCTGTCCTACTAATTTTTACACACTTTTCTTCCTGAAATTTCATCATCTTAATATTGAGAAAATCACAAACTCTATTGGGATTGTTTCATGATAAGATGGTGCATTTTCAAGGAAAAAAATTGTCTAGGGATTAGTAGGGCAGTAATTTCATGAGTCCATGAGTCAACGTTGAATAAACATGGTAAAAAAAAAAGTCACTTCTATTTATTCAACTACCCACCTTGAATAATAATTATTATAATAACGAGTAAATTAATAAAGCTATTTACGACTTGGTCTGCCAAGCAGTAATTATTAAGCATACTGCTTGACTATTGGTTGAATTACTCATTCGTAGTAAGTTAATCCTCCTGCGTGCCTACTTATGCCTGTGGTTGGTGTTCCTTCTAGAAACTTAGCCGGCGTGTACAGTAAAAATTACTCTCCTCAATAAATAAACAGTTAATAAGTGAAATTTTCGACTCTCATTAATGTAATGTTTTTAGAATTTTCAATTTCCTTCTTTCCGAGATTTGAAATTAGACCCAACTGAGGCAGACCTCCATAAATGCAATAGTTCCAAGTCAAATTAATAGCTTCAAAAAAAATTGTAATTTATTACATTAATTATATCAAATGGTTAGAACTATTTTAACTTACGGATCTCACAATTAGTGATTTTTGCCTACCAAAGCAACCTTTTTGTTAGAATAATCATAAAAAAAATCAATGATCTCAAATTTTTAATTAGCATTGAAATGTGTAAGTTCTTTTCTTATATATAATTCTACTTTACTTTTCCAAAAAATATTAAAAACTGATTATCTATTAATACTTCATGAAATAGATTAAGATTTCAAAGTTTTAATGAGATTTTAAATTTGTATCTTATTTTACTGTATATATATAAGTTTTAAAAACTCATTACCTATTATTAAGAGTTTTAAAAATTACATTGATTATAAATATTTGTTGTTAGAATAATCTTAATAACTCAATGATCTCAAATTTTTAATTACCACTGAAATTTACAGGTTATTTTCTTATATATAATTCTACTTTCCTTATTTTAATTCTGAGTCAACTTTCAGTAGTGGCCAGGTCCTGTCAATTAACGGTTGTCATTGTATCTCCAAAAAACACAAGGGACTTACATTTATTCAGGGCCGTATACATATAGTTCTTGAATAAATGTACCTAATAAAATACCGGAACTGCTTTCCCTATTTCGTTACATTCATAAAGAATTATATGTATTCAACTTTCAACAAATATAATCTTTCCAGATATACCAATGTGTCACTAACCTATAGTAGAGATTAGACACCAACATTAAATAGCCCCCACCTAGATATCAAATTATAATGTAAGCAGACTATATTTGACAATCATAGTAACTGACTTCCTTCAGATGAGTTAATAATTTGCTTAGAGTTGCCAATCGTAGTAGTTGCTTCCCCCCTGACTATGCAACTCTATGTTACTTAAGAAACCTACAAATGAGATTTCTCTATTTAGGTTAGAAAAGCAAAGAATATATAGGGCGGATGTATAGGACTCTATGATTAGGTTCCAGAAAATATGTATAGGAGTCTACCACTAACCTATAGTAGTGATTAGGCACCAACATTAAATAACCCCACCTAGATATCAAATTATAATGCACGCAAACTATATTTGACAATCATAGTAACTGATTTCCTTCAGAGGAGTTAATAATTTTCTTACAGTTGCCGATCGCCCCCCTGACTATGCAACTCTATGTTACATAAGAAACCTACAAATGAGATTTCTCTATTTAGGTTAGGGAAAAAAAGATATATAGGGTGGATGTATAGGACTCTATGATTAGGTTCCAGAAAATATGTATAGGAGTCTACGCTTAGGTTACAGAACATAAAACTGCCATAGTTGAATATCTACATTACAAATAAAGAAAGAAGATAAAAGAGATAAAGAACAACTACAAATTCTTTTCTACCTTATTGATGCAGCATTTTTTATTTTCTATACTTATTTTAGACTAGAATGTTAAAAAATATCGCTATTTCATAGAAAGCCGGTATCTGGACTCCTATAATCCAAGTTCCATATTGGGGTCGATTTACGGGAAGATAATGACACTCGAGAAACTGGTCAAGAGTAGGATGTCATCATCTTCTCATAAATTACCTCCAGGATGGGCGTTGGATTATAGGAGTCCTCATATCGCCTTCCCATGGAATTTTGATACTTTTAAACATTCTGCTCTAGAGTAAGTACAAAATATAAAGAATGCTGTTTTAATGAGGTACGGGAAAAATTGTGTAGGCCACTTCTATTTTCTGATGGTTTAATTCGCAGGGTAGTCCTTTCCCTATTTTGGTAAATTCGCGGTGCTTGAGAATTTTTACATTTTTAGCTCCCACATATCTGTTTTATCTGGTTATTCAGGTATTTCTAATCACATACATAATATGAGAATTGTGAATATCCCTTTTAACCTACCTTAATTTTGGTTGATCTTTTTGCCTATATGTAGTCTTCCATGCGCGGTGCTTGAGAATTTTTACATTTTTAGCTCCCACATATCTTCTAAACAATTTTTTTTACATCTCAGGAATAAATGGATATACCATCAATATGTAAAGAGAATCGGAAAAAAAGAAAAAGAATACTCACTCAGCGCAAGAATAGATCTAAGAGATATCATGAAGACGTTATAGATAATCCAATTATTCCTGAGGTTCCCTCTCATCATAACCTTGGAAACGATCAGATATCGTCAATATGTAGAGAGAATCATAAGAGAAGAAAAAGTGACCAAACTCAACACAGCAATAGATCTAACAGACCAAAAATTGGAAATAACGAAATGCTTTATGAGAGCTCCTCTCATTGCAGTCTACAAGATGGTCAGTTACACAATGTTGACCAATCTTACTTAGGATTGCCAGAATATCAGTGTCAATCATGTGGGGCTTTATTATGGTATAACGAAAGGATTTATAAGCGTCAAAATGAGAGTACTCCAAGATTTTCCTTATGCTGCCAAGAAGGAAGGATTTGTTTACCGTTACTGCAAAATACACCGAATGTTCTAGATGTTTTATTGGATTGCCATGGTTCTCGACAAGCTACAAAATTTCAAGAAAATATTAGAATGTACAATTCCATGTTTTCTTTTACCTCTATAGGAGCAAAAGTAGATGTTGATATTAATAAGAAACCAGGACCGTATATATTTAGAATTAGTGGTCAAAATCATCACATAATGGGCTCCCTCCTCCCTGTTGTTGGACAACCACCAAAATTTGCGCAACTATATATTTATGATACCGAAAATGAAGTTGATAATAGAATGAGGGTGTTCAGTTCAAATGGTGATATCGAAAATATTGATAAAGATATTGTTGCAAATTTGATAAAATTGTTTGATGACAAAAATGAGATTGTTAAAGCATTTAGAATGGCCAGAGATCGTTTTAGAGAAACTGATTACTTACCAATTAAATTACGGTTGATTGGCACGCGCAGTATAAGTGCACCACAGTATAATCCTCCATCATGTGCTGAAATTGCTGGTTTGATTATTGGTGACTTAGGCGGTGCAGATCGACAGCGTGATATCATTGTCGAACATAAGACAAATGGACTCAAACGTATTAGCGATTTACATCCCTCTTTTATGGCTATGCAATATCCTATACTATTCCCATATGGTGAAGATGGATTTAGATTAGGCATTCAATGTAGTCGAGAGTCACGCAGAAAAACAAACTCAAGAATGTGCATTACAATGCGTGAGTTCTATGCATATAGAATTCAAAATAGACCACACGAAGGAAAAACACTAATACGTGGCGGTAGACTGTTCCAACAGTATATAGTAGATGCATTCACATGTGTTGAAGAAGAAAGACTTGGTTATATCAGAAAGAACCAAACAAACTTACGATCTGAAATATATCAGGGTATAAAAGATGCAGTTGTTCAAGGTGATGTTGATGGTAATGCTATTGGCAAAAGAATTATATTACCCTCAAGCTTCACAGCTGGGCCGCGTTATATGATCCAAAATTATCAAGATGCTATTGCAATATGTAAGCACTGTGGTCCTCCTGACTTATTTATTACATTTACATGTAATGCACAATGGCAGGAAATACGAGATGCCCTAAATTTAATTCCAGGCCAACGATCTGAAGATAGACCTGATATTGTTAGTAGAGTATTCAAGATGAAATTGGAGTCCATTATGGCTGATATTAAAAAAGGTCATTTCTTTGGTCGGTCCATAGCTGGTATGTAATTGTTAATAAACTATCTACATAACCAAAAGACAAATGGTCTATTTATTTTTAGTTTATAGTTTGTTAATTCTTTACTTTACTTTTTCATACATTTTGATGCAGAATTATACACAGTGGAATTTCAAAAAAGAGGGCTTCCACATGTACACATATTAGTATGGCTGGATGCCAATCATAAATACTTAACAAATGTTGAAATTGATTCAATCATTTCAGCTGAGATACCTGATAGAGTTACTGATCCAAATGGATATGCAGTTGTTGAAAAATTTATGATCCATGGTCCATGTGGTCTTGCAAAAGTAGGAGCGCCCTGTATGATAAAAGGGTATTGCTCAAAACATTTTCCAAAAGAGTACAATAATGAGACAATTGTCAACGATGACGGCTACCCAATATATAGAAGAAGGAATAATCAGAGAACAGTTTTCAAAAATGGAATTGAACTCGACAACAGATTTGTCGTCCCACATAATTTAACATTACTTGTGAAATATTATGCACATATTAATGTTGAGTGGTGTAATAAATCAAGATTGATAAAGTATTTATTCAAATACATTAACAAGGGTCCGGATCGATCAGCAGTTATTATAGAAAATAATGTTAATACTGATACGTCTTCTTCTACTCAACGTTATAAACAAATTGATGAAATCAAACAATATCTTGATTGCCGATATTTATCAGCATATGAGGCTATTTGGAGGATATTTGATTTTGATATTCACTTTAGGCAGCCATCTGTTGAAAGATTAAGTGTTCACCTACCGATGATGAATAATGTAACATATCGTGATGACCAAAATTTACAAAATTTGTTGAACCGTCCTGATATTGGGAAAACAATGTTCACAGCATGGATGGAAACAAATCTAACCAATGAGAATGCTCGTGAACTCACATATGAACAATTTCCAACTAAATGGGTTTGGCATTCAAGAGAAAAGTTTTGGTCAAATCGAAAACAAGGAAATCGTATAGGTAGGATTGTTTACGTTCATCCAGCTGCAGGAGAACTTTACTTTCTACGAATGCTTTTAAATATTATCAGAGGTCCTACCAATTATGAACAGATTAGAACTGTCAATGGTATTGTTCATGAAACATTTCGATCTGCATGTGATAGTCTTGGTCTACTTGGTAATGATAAAGAATGGCAAGAAGCATTAAGAGAGGCATCACTTTGGTCTTCTTCAGGTCAACTCAGAGAATTATTCGTTACCTTAGTCATGTTTTGTGAAGTTTCAAATCCAATGAACTTGTGGACTGAATTTTGGGAATTACTAGCTGATGATATTGTACACAAATTGAAGAATATTCTTGGGGTTCAAAATATTAGACTACCTCAAATCGAACTCCAAAATCATGTCTTATTTGAACTTGAGATTTTGTTCAATAAAAATGGAAGCTCTCTCGATCATTTTAAGCTACCTATGCCGAATAGATTATTTCTTGACCAGTTTGACAATAGACTACTCAGAGAAGAAACAAATTACAACATTGATGAGTTAAAACAAGACCATACAAAATTGTTCAGCGGGTTAAATGATGAGCAAAGGAAAATATATAACGCTGTTATGGTTTCAATATATGAAAATATTGGAGACTTAATATTTGTCTATGGGCATGGTGGAACGGGAAAAACTTATCTTTGGAAAACTATTATTTCAAAACTACGATCAGAAGGAAAGGTAGTCTTAGCTGTCGCTTCTTCAGGAATAGCATCACTTTTGTTACCAGGTGGTCGTACAGCACACTCGAGGTTTAAGATACCTATTAAAATTAATGATTGTTCAATTTGTGAAATTAAAAAAGGTACACACCTTGCAAAGTTGGTAGCCTATGCTAGCTTGATTATTTGGGATGAAGCACCTATGAATCACAGATATTGTTTTGAGGCTTTAGATAAATCGCTAAAGGATATTTTGGAATCAGATAACACATCAGATACTCAAAAAAAATTTGGAGGGAAAACTATTCTTTTGGGAGGAGATTTCAGACAGATACTTCCGGTTGTTGTAGGAGGTACTCGACATGATATTATTAATGCATCTCTTACAAAGTCCCACATATGGAGTAAGTGTAAAATCTTCCGCCTACAAACAAATATGAGGTTGTTACATGGTTCTTCTGGAAATGAAGCAACTACTTTATCATTAGCGGAATTTAGCAAATGGGTATTAGATATCGGTGATGGCAAGGTCCATGCTATTAAATTAGATGGAGAAGAAGAAGCAACTTGGATAAAAATTCCTGATGATTTGCTTATAGGAAATATTAATAATGGAATTGAGAATATTGTTCAGGAAGTATATGATAATATTGAAGAATATTTTACGGAACCAACCTATCTGAGAGATAGAGCCATTGTTACACCCATAAATGAAACTGTTGATGAGATTAATAAATATGTACTTTCTTTAGTACCAGGTGATGAGCGAACATACTTGAGCTCAGATTCAGTATGTGATTCATCCGGAAATGCTGAAGATAATGATATACTTTATCCAATGGAATTCTTGAATTCTTTGAAATTTAACGGAGTGCCTCATCATGAATTAAAATTAAAAGTAGGGACTCCAATAATGTTACTTCGAAATATTAACCAAAGTTCTGGACTTTGTAATGGTACACGGTTGTTGGTGACTCAACTTTCTCCGAGAATTATTGAAGCACAAATTTTCACTGGCAACCATATTGGCGAAAAAGTTTACATCCCTCGCATTATCATTAATGTCACTGATTCAAAGTGGCCATTTATTTTGAAAAGACGGCAGTTTCCGATACGTTTAAGCTATGCTATGACAATTAATAAAAGTCAAGGACAAACGTTGAAAAAGGTTGGACTTTATTTATCGCAACCTGTTTTCTCTCATGGTCAACTTTATGTAGCGATTTCAAGAGTCACTTCTCGAGAGGGATTACGAATCTTTATAAAAAATAAAGATAACGAGCCTGAAGGATACACAAGAAATATTGTTTACCACGAAATATTTGAAGATTTGTAATCTTTTTTCCCTTGGTATGCAATATAATATCCATTAACTTGCCTTACAACTGTAAAAATTTATAATATTTTGCTACTTGCTATGCAATATAATATTCACTTACTTCGCTTACAGGTTTAATATAATAATGGAATACACGTTATTATCCGAATTATCATTACAACAGAAGAAATGCAAGCTCAAGGTACGAATATGTCGATTTTGGAAGTCAACTGCGCCATTTATGAAAGACGATATATTTAGTCTTGATTGTCTTCTGGTAGATGAAAAGGTAAAAACATTCTGATTTTTATAAGATATCTGTTTTCTTTTCCACTCTTTTTGTACTATATTTAATCGTTCAATTATTATCTAATTTGCTACATATAATTTTCACTAGGGATATTCCTTACAAGGAACGATTCGGAAGCAAGATGCAGAAGAAATTAGATATCAGATAACTGAAGGAAGCGTATATCTAATAGAAAAATTCAATGTTGTTCCCAATAAGAAAAAATATGCTGCCGTCAATCGTGACTATATGGTTCAAATTAACAAATGGACCTCCCTAATCCTGGTCGAAGAACATAACGAAGAAATCCCATTATATAGTTTTAATTTCTTGGACTTTTCAAAAGTTGAAAAACAAAGATATAATGATGCTGTTCTCACAGGTATTATTTATTTATACTATTACATGTTTGTTCTGTAAAAAATATTCTTCTTATTTGTAGGACTTTGATATGCTAACATTAATACTCTATATTTTGAAGATGTTTTGGGACAAGTTACATCTATTAGTGACGTCACACACAAATACGTGGGACAAACTCTTACACCCATTAGGAATTTACAAATTCAAGATTTAGAGTAAGTATTCTATTCTTCATATTGTATGCTTTATAGTATACATAAATATATTCACACACCTATATCAACTTATTTTTTTTTTTTCCCCTTTTTATTTTACAGGAGAAATGACTTATCCGTTACATTATGGGATCAGTTTGCTTTGGATTTTGATAATACTTACATTTTAGAGAAAGAGAAAGAAGGAAATAAGCCAGTTGTAATAGTCCTTGCTGGAATGACTGTGCGCGCATTTAGAGGTTAATATCTATTTTTTCAAAAGATACTATCTTCATATGTTATATATATATATATATATATATATATATATATATATATATATATATATATATATATATATATATATATATATATATATACATATATATATATAATATATTTACTCAGTATATGGTTAACACTAATCCTATATATTGCTCAATATATAGAAAATATTTACCTATCATCGTGCTCGGCTTCAAAGATTTATCTTGATTTGGAAATTCCAGAAGTCACCAACATGTTACAAAGGTTTGCCAGTCCATCCTTTTATTAATAATAATTAATAATTAATATAAATAATTAGTACTTTTGACTAACCTACGAATTTTCCTATACAGTTTACAAGTTGTGAATAAATCAATTGAGCGAATCGACACAAATCATGAGCAAATTATGAGCCCTCAAGAAGAAATGGATTTAAACCGAAAAAACGTCGCTGCATTGGTTGATTTGGATCTTTCTATTTTAGAGGTAAAATTATTTATAAAATATTAAATATTTATTACCTCCGTCTCATATATATATACTTTTTAATTATTTATTTATATAATTCTTTTTTCCAATTGATAGAACACGAAGTTCACCTGTAAAGCAAAAATTGTTGAAATTGACACGTCGTTTGGTTGGTGGTATAAGGCATGTAACAAGTGCAAAGCATCTGTGAAAACGTACGATGGTACTTTCTATTGCTCCAATTGTAATGAAAATGATCAAGGCTGCATACCATGGTAAGAAATTGTTCTAACATTATAACGATAAATATAATAATAATAGGTGTTATTTGAGAAAAAAATAAATTTTACGTTCCTTATGTCAGGTACAAGTTAAATACTGTTGTTGAAGATTCAAGTGGCTCTACGAATTTCACTATATTTGGGAAGATAGCCCAAGACCTTATTCGTATTCCAGCACAAATTTTAGCTACATCATCTGGGGCGGATCAGTTTGTGCTTTCTCCTCCAATTAAATCTATTATTGGACAAGAGCGTGTTTTCCAAATTATACCTGACACACTAAAATTTAGATCCAGTACTCCATCTTTTAAAGTAACAAAAATTTTCCCGCTAAACTGTAATACAAAAGAAAAGTCTCATGTGGAACAAACTTTGGTTATTAAATGTGAAGAACAAGAGCAGTCCCCCACAACTAAGAAGGTACTAAACAAAGATATATTTACAGAAATATCATCAGACATCGAAGTCTCTTCCAGGTAGTCGCATTATCATGTTATATTAAGAAATATTTTTTGTACAAATATGTTCCTTTTTTAAAATTTTAACATGTATAAATATTTTTATGAACAGTTCAGGACAATCTGCTCATAACTTATCTGGCATACAGCATTCAAGGAAACGTCGCCTTACGTAAGATATCTAATATATTATAAAATATGAGTATAATTTATTTATTTACCTACTATAGAATATAAGTATAATTTATTTTTTTATTATTATTGTAGGTTTGATGAAGCAAATGCATCCAAGGAACAGAATAAATAAAGAACTACCAACTATCCTCCATATAGTTTATCTATTTATTGAATACTTACTATTATATTGATGTTTTTGAAGTAAGACTTTATGTCTAAATTTCTGCTCTCTGTGTAATACATTATCTCTAATACCTGTAGTTTACTTTAAAATGAAAATGTGTGTTCGCTTGATGGTTATAACTGCCATCAATTTATGCTTAATTATACTGTAATTTCCGCAGCGAAGCGCGGGGTATTGACCTAGTATTATTAATGGCTCTGTATAATATATATATATATATATATATATATATATATATATATATATATATATATATATATATATATATATATATATATATATATATATATATATATATATATATATATATATATATATATATATATATATATATATAGTCCGGCTACTATGCTATCGATAGCACCAAGTATTCGGTGCTATCAAATTTTCCACCGTTAGATCAACTATTTTGATCATTTTCACCCGTTAAATCATACTATTTTTCAACCACTTATTAAATTCAATGGACCCACTAATATTCCAACCATATATTTCTTAATTCACCGGTCAAAAAACTTAATAGCACAAATAATAGCATAATAGCTTAGGTATATATATATATATATATATATATATATATATATATATATATATATATATATATATATATATATATATATATATATATATATATATATATATATATAAAATTAAGCTTTTAGGCTTTTAAAAACTATCAAATTATTAGTATTTGTGAGTTTTTAACTCTTGGATAAAAGAATGAATGGGGTGAATAATAATGGGACAAACACCCACTGAATTATATGAGCAACGCTACATGTACACCCCCAAAGGGGTGTACATCTTACACCCACCCATCTAAGGGTGGGGGGGTCACTTCACAAACTGTGAAGTGACCCCTCACCACACCCCACCCATTGGATGGGTGGGGTGTGCGATGTACACCCCCAAATGGGGTGTACAAGTAGCATTTTCCGAATTATATAGCTCACCAAATTATCATTATCATGATTTTTATTAGAAAAATCCAACTAGCCTAATATAAACTATTTATTATTAATGGCTATATATATATATATATATATATATATATATATATATATATAGTAGAACTTATATGTTTTTAAAAACACAAGCTCATTCATACTTGTGAATTTTTTACCATTGAATTTGTATTGTGATTTGTGCTTTTTATTTTATCTTTCTCTCTCTTTAGTTGACTTTACAAAAACACAAATCTCAATACAAATTCAATGGTAAAAAAATCATAAGCATGAATGGCTTGTGCTTTTCAATATATATATATATATATATATATATATATATATATATATATATAGAGAGAGAGAGAGAGAGAGAGAGAGAGAGAGAGAGAGAGAGAGAGAGAGGCTTCTATATTTTCGAGAGTACGAAAGGTCTTCGTGCTTGTAAGTTGTTTCGATGATTGGACATTTGATTCGACAATCGGTTCTGTTAGATATGATAAAAAATGTTGGAACTATCTAAAAATTAAAATTTATAATTTTTTGACTTTATTTGCGTAGTGAACGAGTAGCCTCGTAATGAACGGCTGAAAATAAAATTCTAATAAAAAATAATAATGAAAGGCTCAAATTTCAAATCGAAAGTATTAATCTTACTCTTGATGTTAAGTAGAAATTTTCTATTAAAGTTTTACCTAATTTGAATTATTCTACATCGTTGAACATACAAACGTACCACATCGGAGCCATTAAAATAGTTATTTTTGAGACTCTTAGATCGCTTGATAAATGATGTCGAAAAATTATGAAATGTAATTTCTAAATTGTAACGATCCGACCCATTAGCAATAATAACTCGTTTGGCATAAACCACAGTTCAAAATGCTTAAGCCCAGTTATTATTACTAGTGCACATGTCTCTTATAAATTCAATCACAACACATTCTCATCCGATGTGGGACTATTGGGGTGTCACATAAATAGTTTTAATAGCGTAGATCATGTATAACGGAGCCGATCGTCGAATCGAATGTCCCGTCATCAAAAACAAATTACAAGTACGGAAGCTCCTGTACTTTCGAAAGCACAGAAGACTTTATATATATATATATATATATATATATATATATATATATATATATATATATATATATATATATATATATATATATATATATATATATATATATTAAGAAAGAGTAGAGCTTATATGCTTTCAAAAGCACAAGATAATTTATGTTTGTAAATTTTTTACTATTGAATTTGTATTGGAATTTGTGTTTTTTTACTTTATGTTTCTTTCTCTTTAGTTGATTTTACAAAAGAACTAATTCCAATACAAATTCAATGATAAAAAAGTCAACAGCATGGATTGTCTTGTACTTTTAAAAGCATATAAGCTATACTCTATATGCTTTCAGAAGTACAAGATAATTCATATTTGTAAATTTTTTACCATTAGATTTGTATTGGGATTTATGCTTTTTTACTTTATCTTTCTCCCTCTTTAGTTGACTTTACAAAAGCACTGATCCCAATACAAATCCAATGGTAAAAAATTCACAAGCATGGATTGTCTTGTGCTTTTAAAAGCATAAAAGCTTTACTCTCTCTCTCTCTATATATATATATAGTAGTGCTTATATACTTTCAAAAGCACAAATTCAACTATACTTGTGACTTTTTTACCATAGAATTTGCATTGAGAGAGAGATAGAGAGTGAGAAAGAGAGAGAGAGAGAGAGTCGGACTACTATACTTTTATGAGTATAGGCTTTTTGGTACTCATAAGTTTTCGACCCTTCGATGAAAGAATGTACGGTTAGGATTGTAGTGGTCATCTAGGATTTATACTATTTCACCAATAACTCACTAAACTCTAGGAAGACCACTATCATACTAACCGCACATCCCTTCATCGAAAATTGAAAAAGTTATGAGTATAAAGGAGTCTATACTCATAAGAGTATAATTCCCTATATATATATATATATATATATATATATATATATATATATATATATATATAAAGAGAGAGAGAGAGAGAGAGAGAGAGAGTAAGAGTAGAGGTTATATGCTTTTATAAGTATAAGCTCATCCATAGTTGTAAATTTTTTACCATTAAATTTGTATTGAGATTTATATTTTTTACTTTTTCTTTCTCTCTCTTTAGTTGATTTTATAATAGCACAAATTTCAATACAAATCCACACAAATTCCAATACAAATCCAATAGTAAAAAATTCACAACCATAAATTGGTTTGTATTTTTAAAAGTACATAAACACTACTCTCTCTCTCTCCCAATATATATATATATATATATATATATATATATATAT